>CM062812.1:814767181-815131957 GCA_031772625.1 Pinus tabuliformis
CCTATGTGGCTAAATGATACATCTTGCTACTTATTGTTGGTTGGTCAAGAGAATGGTATTGCAAGTTACAGATGTTGATTGACATATGCTTATGATTCAGATCATATATGGTGTATGATAGTTGCTAATGACTATCATGGTCTTGTTTATATTGCTGGTATTTAAGTCATGTATATCATTTGATGTAAAGGTCATGCAAAGACCTAATTTGTCCCCCCACTATGCATGGGAGGATGATGTAATAATGTCTATTTCAGTCATGTATAAACATTTGGTATATCCCCACTTGGTTGGGAGATTGATGTATGTATGAGTAATTGGTGATAGGAAGTTCATACTCACTTAGTTGAGTTGTAGAGTCATGTTATTCTTTTGAAAAATATTTTTGCAGACTCTGCATGTGCTGAGAGGAAGCATGGATGGATTGGTACATCTTGGCATGTACAAAGGGGGAGTTCGATCAGAGAATTCAACATGTGCTCAAGGGGAGCATGGATGATATAGTGCATCTCAGCATGTACAAAGGGGGAGCTCAATCAGAGATTTCAACATGTACTCAGGGGGAGTATGGACAACATAATGTATATCAAGGGAGAGAATATCTTGGTCTGCCCTTTTCCCTTGATGTCAAAGGGGGAGAGTGACTTGGTGTTGTTGTTGCCATCAAGTCCAAAGAGGGAGATTGTTAGCATTATGATACAGGTGTTGTCCTTGATGGCAACTCACTCAGATGACAGATCATAGTGCAGCAGGTCAAAAGCAAAGAATTAATGATTAGAAAGAGGTATACGTAGGTTCACCTTGACAAAGGAGCGTATACACGCAGGTTAACAGACCAAAAGGAGTGTATAACGTACACATGCACTTTCACAAAAGGAAAGGAGCGTATATCTTGGAAAACTAAGTTTTGGTCCAAGGTATTTGGTCCATGGTATTGGTCCAAGGTATCTGGTCCAAGGTATTGACCCCAGGTATTTGGTCCAAGGCATTAGTCCTAAGTGGTTTTGGCCATGGTATTGAGAAAGGCCTAAAACTATAAAAGGAGGAGAAGATCATTAGGCCATGGGGTGCAAAGATTGAATATCTGATGAAGTGAGAGATCTCGTATGCAGATTATGGGTTTGTGAAGCTTTTTTTGATCTAAACTAAGGATGAAAATATGTGGATGATGATGAATGAGGGATCGAGAACTTAAGGCTTGAATGTATTATCATTATGTGGTTTGATCCTTGATAGTCTAGATTTGAATTACTGATGCATGTTTATTCTATAAATGTTATGATCTGGGTATGATTGATGTCTGGAATAGCTGCAAAGTTATGAGTTAATATTTACAGATCTGTACGTGGGTTCGCTTTGTAAAAGCACATATACACGTTGGTTCAGTTCATCAGAGTAGCGTATACATTATGAAATATGATATCTGAATTTGCAGATGGTTCTAGTGGTTGTTGCAGAGTTCTGGGTTCTGCTCTGTGTTATGGTTACTGTGTTCTGATGACAGGTCTTTAGTGTTTCAGTGTTGGGTGATTCATAATTGAATGATTGGTTGATACAATGGTTGTATTGCAATTGTGATTGATTTTGAGCTTCAATGTTGTTGATGGGTCCAGTATGAAAATTGGATGAAACGTGGCCTTCATATTATGGTGTTGTGATCCAGGTGTATCCAGTCTAAAAATTTATGAAACGTGGTCCCTGGAGGAAGAGTGAAGGTTGGAGCCTTCAGTAGGTCGGTGCCTACGTATTGGTAAACATATCGACTAGTATAAGAGCTAGGGGGTTGTAGCTCCCTTCCAGTAGCAGCTAGAAAACAAGAGAAGGTTGTAGCCTTCTGTAGGCCGACGCCTACGTACTAGTAAATATATCATCTAGTACAAGAGCCAGGGGGTTGTAGCTCCCTTCCAATGGTAGCTGGAGAACAAGAGAAGGTTGTAGCCTTCTGCAGGTGGGTGCCTGTGTACTGGTATGATTCTGCGCTAGTATAAGATTGTAAACAGGTTTTTCTTATATTAAAGGAAGACGACAGTAGTTGGTTTTTGTCCCACATTGGGTTTCCACCTTATATCATGGTGTTCATGTGTGTTTCTTGTGTGTGATGGTCTATTCTATTTTACTGCACCTGTTTACTGTTTATATGGTTAATGAAGTTTAGATGCACTGATTAAAGATCAACATATGATGGATTAACTAAATCATAAGTTTACTAGATATATGCTAGTTGCATTAAACACAGTTGTGTGTACATGCAAGTTCCGTTAACTAAAGTAGCGTATATTAATCTGATTATGGAAATGAAAAAGTTATTGACTTTCTAATACTGATTCACCCCACCTTCTCAATGTTATTTCCAACAAACACTAGTGAGGGTTTTAGCAACAATTGAAGTAGTGAATATTTTCTAGGGTTTTATTTCATTAATATTCCTCCAATTTCCAAGATTTGAAGAAGGAATTCTCCCGAAGTTCTTCTGTAGACAGAGAGACCAAGTTATTGAGCCATGAGGATTTCGGGAGGGTCATGCTTTCTCTAAGAGAGGTTGATATTTCTTTTGGAGTCCATATTTTCTAGGAGAAGGTCGTACAAGATTGCCAATAGGGCCATGCAAATTTCCAAAAGAGCTGAGAGGTTGATTCTGTCTAGACCATGAGCATCAGAGGGTCCAAGATCCACATGTGTGGGGTTTTAAAAGCCATATTTTAGAGAGTGAGGCCACGGTAGGTTTCATAGGGATGTCGTGAGCCTTCCGGGAGTTATATTGACTTATGGAGATGAAGAAATATTTTTTCGGAGCTTTGGCAAGCTTTGGAAAGGAGTATTGTAATATTTATCAATTGCATAATTTGTTGAATATTAATAAAATTCTTAAATCTAAAGAACTGGTTTTCCCTTCAAGGTTTTGTAGGGATGTTTTGTCCAAAACTAACTGTGTCCATTTTGTGATTGGTTTTTCTCAGAGTTTCTACAATTTATTTTTGGTGAATATTGCAATTGTTTTTTATTCAACATTTGCAGTAAAATAAGTTTGCTCATAAAATACATTGGATAATTGCCAGTTGATTACAATAAGTGATATTTTTATCGATTTTTCACATGGTATCAAAGAAAATATGAAGCATCTAGGTTTTTCAAAGTAGATCAACATAGGTGTTTGGAAGAGGAAGCCAAGTGTTTAATCTGTAGATCGATTTCTTCAATTTGTCTAAATTTACTTGGAGGAATTTTACTAGTGTTATTTTCTGCAAGAAAGGCTAAAATTTTCAGCTAGGCCATGAGCATTTTTGGAGGGCCATGTTACCTAAATCCAACCACATGTGTGGGGTGTTATGGTCATGTTGAGGGTCAAAATACTCCAGGAGAGCCGAGAGGGTGAGGACGAGTCTTTTTTAGGTGGTTGCAGTTTCTAGAGGCAAGGTTGTGAGGCTAGGTTTATAGCCAAAGGCCACACATGTAGGTTGTATTATTTTACAATAAAGTTGAAAATTTTCAAAGAATTGGATATCACTTGTAGAGGAATACTATGAGTTAGTAGAAGATATATTTATTTTTATTTTCTCTCAAGGGCTTCAGTAATGGCTTTAGCAGGATTAAGGGACCAAGAGAGGCTGGATGGTGCATCTAACTTTGGTGTCTAAAAAATATCATGCCTTCTTATTTTGGAAGAGCATGGGCTAAAGGAGTTCGGTATGAAATGTATTGTTGTACCAAAATATCCTATCATGTTGCATGAGGACCAAAACAATAATGCCAAGGCCTTTTCCAGGATAGAAATATTAATCAGAAAATGGTCCTAAGAGAGAAGCCCAAAAGCACACAAAAAAGGGAGAGAATGTTGTCAGTTATCTCACCTACATCAAGGCAGTCAGAGATGAGCTAGTAGCCATTAGAGAGAAATTTGACAATGAAGAGCATGTGAGAACAACCTTGAATGGGTTTTAGAAGCAACAGGATGCTTTTGCGCAAGTGGTTAGTGGAAGATCTTGTTTTCCTACTGGATACTGCTTGTGAAATGACTTCGCGCAAAAGGAGCTTCAACTGAGCCTTGTGAAAGGAAACAATGGTACTAGCTGTAATTCTGAGCATAAGGGAGATGATAGCGAGATTTTTTTTCTCTTGTGAGAAAAGGAAAAGAGAAGAATGGATTCAGTAAAGGGTCCAAATCCAAGGAGGAAAAGAAGAAGGAAAAGTTGAAGATCATGTGTTATGGTTGTCACGAGTTCGACCATTATTGTGGAAATTGCTTACACAAGAAGAAAGGTGACAAGAAGGGCGTGAAGCATATAGAGATAGTCATAGATGAGATTTATAGATAGATATACGATGATTTTGAACTCATCGCTTGCAACAACAATCCAACATAGTAGTGGCATAGAGAAATGGGCCATAGGTTACTCAAGGTGACAGTTGTTCCAAATGTGAGCATGGATGGTGTACAATGTAGAACACCTTCCTCCTTAAGAAGGAGTGTTGGTTGATGTAGCTCAGATAGGTGTTCTAGCCTCAGGTCGTGTTGGTGAGGCTAGGAACACAAGGGAAGAAAATATCTCCAAGCCCAAGTTATTATTTTGAATGGAAATGTATTAATTAAATTAATTAATCGATTTTAATTATTTTCCTAAGTTTTAACTTAGGGAAATAGATTAATTAATTAGTAATAATTGAGACATGGTCACTTTTCTCTAGAGACTTATAGAAAAGTTTCTAAGTGATCTTAGCCATCAGATATATCATTTTAGATCTATATCTTTTCCATTGATTTCTCAAAGAGATATTATAAAGGAAATTAATGAGAAGCCTTGGAGATCATGAACATGGTTATTGAGTTTTGACGCCTATGAAGGTTTCAGTAGAAGTTTAAGCAGTGAATATTTTCTAGGGTTTGTTTTCCTCAAAATTGTTCTAGTTTTTTAGATCTGGAGGAGAAATTCTTCTAGATTTCTTTTGCAGATAGAGAGGCTAAGTTATTTGTTGGAGAATCAAGTAGGGAAATTATTAAAACAATTATCCTTATCCTTAATAATTTCTTGTGAACTTACATTAAATTCTTGTTGTACTTTAGTAGATTCTCTTAATCAAACAATTATGAAGAGCATAAACAATGAAGATCATAGAAGACAATGGACACAAAATGTAGGCTCCAAGCTAGGGAAAAATCCCACCAAGGGGAAAATCTAGAAAACATATCTTCTCTTGCTATAGAATCAAATCAAACGAGAAATCCAAGACCTAAACACCAAAGCCAAGACCTCCTACAAGCACCAAATCAACCCTCCAAATATTCTTTATTTAAGCAAGTCAAAGTCTTCAAAGTCAATGAAAGTCAAACCTTCAAAATTCTACTCCTAGTCAAAACTTCAGTCCTGTAACTTCAGGTATGAAATTTAGCCTACAACCTTCAACCCTACAACAATGGGAGAAACCCTAGAATCCTCACTCATGTGAGATAAAATGATCACAAAAATTTAGATTTTGGTCTTCTTCCTTTGCTTTGACTTTCTTCTTTTGCTTCTTGACTTTTCGCTATAGACCCTCTTCTTTTCTTGTTGCATATTGATGTTCTCAAGTGTGTGCTAATGAGGTCGAAGCTCCTTCTATATATATGATTAACACAAGGTCGAATTAGGCCTCTTCTAGGATGACTTCCTCTAGTAGGGATGACTTGGTATTGTAGGTCCAAATTGACTTTATAAACTCAAAAATAATATCTTTTACATGTTATAATTTTCACAAAAGAGTCTTATATTTGTTACAAAGACTCTTTTGAATCCAAGGAAATATTTTCATGACTTGAAAGACCCTAGAAGCATGAAATGCGTGCTTAACCTAGTTGACCATTCAAATGGAGCATGAAACCCATGCTTGAAAATAATATTTTTCTTTCTTCTTTTGTCTGTAACATAAGATGTACACAATTACATGAGAACAATGGAAACTATGAAGACCCAAAATAGTTAAATTTTCCAACATTATTTTGTTCATGAGGATTCCAAGAGGGTCATGTGTTCTTTGAGAGAGGATCAGATTTATTATGGAGGTCGTATTTGCTAATAGGAGGTTTTATGAGATTTCCAAGATGGTTGTACAAGTTTCCAAAATAACTGATAATTGTGAGTATCAAAGGGTCCAAGAGCCACACTTGTGGGGTTGTAAAGGTTTTATTTTCCATGGTGAGGTCATGTCAAGTTCCAGAAGGAGTCCATGAGCCTTCCAGGGGTAAGATTGACTTGTGGAGGTGAAGATATTTTGCAGGAGCTTTGCCGAGGTTTGGCAAGTTTCCTATTGATTTTTTACTTTTTGGCCATTAGTTTATCAATTGAAATAATCTAACGATATCATCTCTCCCATACTCCCATGTGTGAAACCTAAAATATAGACAACGATGTTTGGGTCTAGGTACATGCCTTTTAAGATACCCCTAATGGTCCATAACTTTAGTCGACCAATCTATTGATGAATGTTATCTAAGATTATTTTATTGTCCATTAGACCATATTATATTTGATTCAACATTTAAAAAATGATAAAAAAAATTATGATGGTAATGAATGTCTTTGAGAGAAATTGATGTCAACCTCAACCCTCAACATCCATTGATAAATTTCTACATCTCTTGGTGCAAATTGTGTGGCTTTTGATCTTTAACACTTGGCCATCTTTGTATAAAACTACTTAATGTAATGACTTATGCTCATGACTAAATAATACTTAGTATTAGTGTGATGGCTTGTATCCACCATTTGGTAATACCTCTATCCTCGAGTGTTTGGTGCTAGCTCCTTCTTCAATAATCACAATTGCAAAGTTTTATAAATCATGGTGAACTAATTCTACATTTTGAAATATTTGATGCAACATTAAAAAATTGATCAAAAGTTGTATGATAGTAATGAATGTATTTGAGAGAATCTCATGCCAACCTTAACCCTCAACATCCATTAATAGAGTGTTGTGTCTCTTTGGTCAAACTGTGTCGCTCTTGATCTTTAACACTTGGCCATCTTGGTACAAATCCACTTAATGTAATGAATTATGCTCATGATTAAATAATACTTAGTATTAATGTGATAGCTTATATCCTCCATTTGGTGAGACCTTTATCCTCGAGTGTTTGGTGCTAGATCCTTATTCAATAATCACAATTACAAAGTTTTCTAAATCACGGTGAACTAATTCTACATTTTGAAATATTTATTGCATGAAATTTGACTTACATGTGTAATTTTGGAATATTGCGATGCTTGAGGTTGATAGATCATTGCCACATAATTGAGAATCAATCCTGAGAAAAAGAGGTTTTCACTCCATTAGAAATGAGAATATGAAAAATATATACTTAATTCAGAAGCGAAAGTACTCTTGCTTATGTCTTGCATGTATTGATGATATAGAGTCTATTTATAAATGTGTAAAACATAATAACAAATATTTCAAACCATGGATACACGAAGAACTGAAACCATTTCCCCCACATGGAAGAATGAAATAGGGTAGCTATTAATTCAATTTCTCCTTAACCTTAATAGTTACTTGTGAACAATTTTAATCTTCTTGTGTTTATTTATTAGACCTTTTCACCAAACAATTATCAAGAGAAAAAACAATAAAGACAATGGACACAAGTATTAGGCTCCAAGCCAGGGAAAAACCCCTCCAAGGGGAAAAACTAGAAAGAGTCTCCTATTCTTCTAGAATCTGCTTCAAATGTTAAAACTAAGACCCAAAACCATAGACCAAGTCCTCCTCCAAGCACGAAGTTAGCCCTCCAAGAAGCCCATTCAATTAGGTAAGAGATCAACCAAATCAACAAAGTTAAATCCTACTTCAACTAGTTTCTAGCTTCAACTTCAACCCCCAAATTTGACCTACAATTCGGACCTGCAATTTTCAACCTTCCAAAATATGCAGAAACCATAACCTTCACATGTGTGAGAGAATAAGGAAAAAAATAGATTTTCCTTTTTCTTATTGTCTTCTACTAAATTCTTCCTTGATGTTCTCAATTTCATATCAGACTTCTTCTTGAGAGATCCAATTAGTTACTAAATTAGGTCAAATATGCTTCTATGTATAGGCTTTCCAAGGGGTTGAATACCCTTGTTTAGGCTGACTTCTTGCTAGCAAGGGCAACTTGTCCTAGGAGGCTTGTAGAATTTTCTATACTCATAATTAATATATTTTTCATGTTACAACTTTCCCAATATGGTCTTATACAAATTATAATGACTCTCTTAACTTCATGAAAATTATTCTTTTGACATGACAAACCTTAGAAGCATGAAGAACGTGCTATACATAAATGGCCACCAAAATGGAGCATGAAACCCATGCTTAAAAATAATAATAATAAAATTCTTTCTTGTAACATAAAATATACATATTGACATGAGTACAATGACAATTATGAAGACCAAAACTAGTTATATTTTCCAACACTTCCTCTTAACTATGTAGGTATTCATAATTGTACTTTTGGTACAAGGTTATTCTCAAACTAAAGAGTTATCATAAGAAGTGTCAGATTCGTAAGCCATTTTTAAGTATCAACATTATAACCAACATTGTCAACATAGTAAGGCCTTAACTCAACAAGCTCTTTCTTATACAAGAGCATAATGCTGGGAGGCTTTACATGAGATACCACACTACCTCTTCAATGTACATACACCATCTTAATGTTCATTAGGCGTGTCCTTTTAAGACTATGCTTGTCTTGGATTCATATTCCTCAAAGAATATCGGTCCTCTTTGACCACTCTTGTCTTGGATACCTATCCAATCCTCAAAGAGTGTTGTTCCACTTCCTAGATTTTTTATCCTCGAGCAAATCACAGATGCTTATCCAATCCTCCATCCACCATTTTCTCCCCATGGCCTTCACTTAAACGTATGATTTTTAGTCTTGGTCTAGTGCATGACAAATGAAGAAGATAATACAAATGTGATATTTATCATTACCTCCTCTCATCTAGATAGGAGATCCATGTTCCCACTCATTTTAGCGAATATATCCTTGCTCCTTCCCAAATACTAAGGATACTTCATATGCCCTCTAAAGCATAGAGTCTATTATTCTACTTCCTTTTATTTGGGAAGTCATAACCACAATATTTCTATATTGTTTCCATAAGTGTATCAACTACTAATTCCTCATGAATATAGTTGCATGGCTCCTTGTTTCCTTTGTATCTCATCATATTGATCTTTCTTTCTTTCTAGATGTTGTAGATCCATATTCTTCCTTTGATGTTGTGACAAGATTTAGGCCATCAATATTTCTGATCACTCTCTTCTAGTCATCATCAGTGAATCCATTATATTGGGCCTTATCAAACTTCAAGCCAGTCATATCTCCAACTTAAACCTGAAAGTGATATTTTTTAATGTAGGAGTATGAACATCAAGTTATTTTCTTATACTACTACCTTCCAATTCCAAGATGATGATATAAACATCTTGAGTTCATAATCCTTTAAGGATTACTGAAAACAATCACTCAATCCATATGCTCTTGGAATCGAGTTTTAACACCAACATTTGAACTTGCCTCAACTATTATTATGAATTTTCGAAACATCCTTCCAAGTAGAAAAATAATATGTCAATAAGATAACCAAAGTATTAAATATCATAATTACCTTATCATGATGGCCCTTTCATGAAGGTATTTTCTTATTTTCACCCTTTGATATCAACATCCTTTCACATGATCCATATCCACATTGTACAAGAATCCTTTTCCATGCATCCATTTCAATCAAGTTTCACATGCATCAAACTTAATTACCAAGCTATAATATCTTCGTTGTCATTTTTAATTCTCTTTCCTTCTTTCAAATATTATACTTGATGTTGATGAACATTGTTATATTTATGTCTTGCAATCTTGTGAGAGTATTGATCTTCATCCATTCCAAAGCATGTCAAATTTCTACTTTTGAGCATCATTCACCCATATGGAAGGCTTACTGAGCACATTTTTATGTCCAACTATTTTTTCAAGATTCTTGTGGATATGAACCTAACCCTAGAGAAGATTTACTTAAAATATGCATACATTTTCTTCCATACAATCATCTATCCATCCTTTCTTTAACAAGATTGCTTATTATATTTGTCAAAGATAGGTTTCTTTTCCCAAGAGTTGAAATACTTTCATTATTCCCTTCATACTGCAATTCGACCCTCTGCATTCCTTCATCCTTCAATATTATTGTTTCCATATGAGATGGAATATACACCAGTCATAATTCTTCTTCCAAGAACTTTCCTAAAGAATAGTTCTTATAGGATCTTGATGATCCATTTTTGAAAAATTACTACCTCTAACATGATGTAATAAAAGGCTTGGATGAACAATAATATGCAATGTGGTTCTAATCTTCTCATTTCTTTTAAACTAGATGATCTCAAAGCAATTAATCAAGTAGATTCTAATTTCTCCACTATCACATGCTTCTATCTATGATGCCATGCTTTTACAAGAATCAATAATTCTTCTAGAGAATGCAACAATGCATGCTACTCTACTTTCTACTTAATAAAAGAAAAACAAATTTCATAAAGAACATGACAGAGATGGATCTTCCTTCAATAGTAAAGATCCTTCAGATATTCTCCTTTTGGCTTTGTCTCAGGTTCTCCCTTTTCTTCAACTATGTGACCTTCACTTCTTTCCTTTATTTTTATGTTCAACTTGTTTGGACAATCCCTCTTAAATTTTTCATACTCATTGCATCCAAAGCATTGAATCTTGGACATATCTATTTTCTTCTTAGACTTTCCAAAATTCCCTTTCTTCAACTTCTTAGATCTTATAATTAAAGCTTGAGAACTTTTGTTTGATTCAGTATCATCCTTTTCCTTGCTCCTTGATTCTTCCAAGATACATTGAGCCCACAACTAATCAAAAGGTGTATTATCCTTCTTTGAGTAGATACTAGTTGCAAAATTGCTCCAATCAGGTGGAAAAGCATTTAATACAAAAATGGTCATTTCAAATTCAGAAGCAGTTTCCTAAAGCCCTTGCAACTAGTCTCTTATTTGTGATATCTTCATAAGGTAAGTTGTCATGTCTTCATCCTTTGACTTCCTTATTCTAGATAGTTGATTTATAAAGGAAATATTTTGACCTGGTGTACTTATGGAGTACAACTTTACCAACTTATCATACATTGCCTTAGATGTCGTCAAATCAACAACAAAGGGAACAAGATGATATTTTATAGATTCAACAATGATTCTTTGTGCCTTTACTTCTTCTTTATTGTATTTTCTAACTCTTGAGTATTTTCTTTATCTGGTACAACTACTTCACCAAGGACATATTCCATGACTTCATTTTCTATGAGTGTCAATTCAATCCTCTTCTTCCATGCAAGGAAGTTTGTTGATCCAATGAGCTTGTTACTTTCCTTGTAAAATGTAGCCATATGATCTACAGATTGAGACATAGAAGACAATATAACACTTACTTTTCAACTAAGAGTCCTCTTTCTTGATGATGTCTCCAACTATCTTGTTGTTTTCAAGACCTTGAAGGAGACTTCAAAGATGCCCTATAATGATGACTTCTAGGATTCCTTCAACAATGGTGTCTTTAATAAACTTAAAGGAGTGAATGATGATCCCAATATTCCTTGATGATACCTCTTCTTTAAGATGATGTATTAGAGAATATCCAATAAGAACTTGTCCTTCCTTCAGTGAAAGCTTGATGATCAGGTCTTCTTCTTCTAAGTCAATAGATTTATTTTTTCTTGTGTCCTTTTTCAAATGATTCCCTTTGACAAGAAAACCCTTCAATATGATCTTCTAGGTGCCCTCACTTTTTCACCTTAGCTCTGACTCCATGTTGGAGAATGCAGTAGGGTAGCTATTATTTAATTTCTCTTTAACCTTAATAATTGCTTATGAACTTTATTTATCATCTTCTGTTTTTTTATTAGGTATTTTCATCAAACAATTATCAAGATAAAAAACAATAAAGACAATGGACACAAGTATTAGGCTCCAATATAGGGAAAAACCCCTCCAAGGGGAAAACACAAAAAAAATATCTTCTCTTTAGAATTTGCTTCAAATGATAAAACCGAGACCCAAATCCCTAGACCGAGTCCTCCTCTAAGCACCAAGTCAACCCTCCAAGAAGCCCTTTCAATTAGGTCAGAGATCAACCAAATCAACAAAGTTCAATCTTGCTTCAACCATCTTCCAACTTCAAATTCGGTCCCCAACTTCGACTTGCAACTCATACCTACAATTTTCAGCCTTCTAGAAGCTACAGAAACCCTAACCTTCTCACATGTGAGAGAATAAGGCCCAAAAACATTTTTTTCCTTTTTATTCTTGTCTTGTACTTGCTTGAACTTTGCTCTTTCTTCCTTGATGTTCCTAGCTTCAGCTCTAACTTCTTGAGAGATCAAATTGGTTTCTAAATGAGGTCATATTTGCTTCTATTTATAGGCTTTCCAAGGGGTAGAATACCCTTCTTTAGGCTGACTTCTTGCTTGCAAGGCCGACTTGTGCTAAGAGGCTTATAGAACTTTCTAGACTCATAATTAATATCTTTTTCATGTTACAACTTTCCCAATAGGGTCTTATACAAATGATAATGACTCTCTTGACTTCAAGAAAAATATTATTTTGACATGAAAAACCTTAAAAGCATGAAGAACCTGCTTTACCTAGATGGCCATAAAAATGGAGCATGAAATACATGCTTAAAATTATTATTATTTTTCCTAATTTTCTTGTAATATAAGATATGTGTATTGACATGAGTACAATCTAAATTATGAAGACCGAAACTAGTTATATTTTCCAACACCCCATTTGGAAATTTAATTGATGCAAAGAAGGACAATAAAGTGGTTGTGATTGAAAAGGATTATGATTGTCTTTCTGATATGGTTACAGAAGGTGATGTCTCTATTGTCATTGAACCATAAAATAATGCAAGGAAAGTGAATTATTATTTATTTTCATGCATTAGGTCAAAAATCACATCAATACAAGAGTTTAACAATCCTTCAAATTATACACATCTAGTCAATTCAATGGTGTTAATGTGACATTTCTTTGATGAAGTAAAGAAATGTGAAGTCCACATTTCTTTTTAATACTACCAACCAAATGTTATATATTCCCAATTTAGTCATTTGGTAATAACAGTTTGGTTGTAGTTGAAACAAGTGAAGAATAGAAAAAAGCGACAACAATTTAAATTATCGATAGAAGATCATGATACCATTCTTGAAAATTTGCCACAAACACATTTCATATGAATGCAACACATTGTTCAATGAACAGTCTTTTCTATATATGTATGTATTATATTATCTATCTTTTTTTGCAGTGCTTGCATAAATCCATTGCCATAAAACTTGGAGAGTATCTTCCTTCTTGATTTTGCATAGATGTATTAATTTGTTTACTTCCAAAGTGAAAAACATAAACATACAAGTCTTTACTAGTTGTATTAAAGAAACATTTTGATAAGAAGAGTAATAAATTGAATACAAAGAAAGCATATGCAAAGAATGCATTTGAGAAATGTTACAATGATGTAATAAAAATAATTTATTTTAAATAGCTAGTGTTGAATATAAAGAAAAGTTTAATAGAAAAAAATATTGATATATAAAATAGATGCAAAAAAAATTCTTACTAGAAAAAAAAAAAAAGGAAAATACAAAGAGCATTCTCTTATTGGTTTTTGTTTGCAATAATAAGATGATTGACTGTAAGTGGAAATAACATCAATTGAAATAATTGTTAGAGCTCATCTACCATTCGTCTAATATCATTCTGATATTGTTGGAAGATGTTTTTGTTGATTTAGAGAAGACTTTTTGCAAGTTTAGGTTTTATAGGAAACATGTG
Organism: Pinus tabuliformis; assembly: GCA_031772625.1. NCBI lineage: Eukaryota > Viridiplantae > Streptophyta > Pinopsida > Pinales > Pinaceae > Pinus > Pinus tabuliformis. The sequence continues at coordinate 814,781,063 of CM062812.1, forward strand.
GTCTTTGTGAACTTGAGGTTTCTAGTATGCATTCCAAGATATGGCCATACAACATACTTTATTTGCTTCATAAGGAACACATCTAGCCAACAAATTTGATGTAAGAAAAGACGATGGTGAATTTGTTCATAGTCAGTGCAAAAGGTCTCTGAATGGTTGTAGGAATTTTTTTTGTCATTTACCACACCTTCAACCTATATACAAATTTAGTATTTGTTAAGATAATGGAGATGAAATGTATGAGTAGGAGAAACAAATTATAATAGATAAATAGTTCAGTATATTTTTTTGTCAAAAAAATCATCTCCTAAATATTCCAACCCACAAGGGTTCGTAGTTTCATTTTTGCTAGCATCATCATGCAACACATAGATAAAAATTAATTATTTGGTAGGTAATGTGCAAGATCCTTTTGGACTATTTTGAACTTTATTATTCAATGTAAACATTGAGGGAATTTGGCATGGTAACTATTCTTGGACTTGAGAAGAAAATTACCTATAAGAATGATTTAACTATAATTGGAAATGGAGAAACAATAAAATTGTTTGTCATTGTTAGAATGCACTATTGAATAAAATTTTCAATTCACGAAAAAAAGTTTAGTTTGGTGAAAAGATGAATGTTTGTGCAAACTTTTGCAATATACTCAATTGACATGCTTGTGTTGAGAAAAATGTAGTACATTATTCATCTCTTAGTTCAAATGAACTCTTGCTTTAAAGGACATAGTCAATAATATGTACAATCATTCCAACTATCAAGTACAAAGCAAGTTATGGGATATAGTCTAAATTGCAATGCTTTCTATTATAGTCACTTGTCCATGTTTATCAACAAGATCAATAAAGAATAGTTTTGTTTCAAATAGAAGTTAATGATTTTGGTGATTCTTGGACCATAAATGATGAGAACATCACCCTTAAAGAGTTAGTGACATGTATGCATTGATAGTTTGATAATGGCACATAATGTTTCTAGGGATTCTGAACTATGAGTAGAAGAAAACAAACTTTAAGAAGTATTAAACGTTTAATCATATTTGTTGTAGTTGTATTCTGTAGAAACTTTTTCTACAAATCATCTAGCTCTGATACCATGTAGAAATTTTGATTAATATGACACATATTCACAGAGATTATCCTGATTATACACTTATAAGCAGAACATGCATAATACATAACCTCCTCTACGTTGATCATCAATTTACAAAAGCAGAAACATTCACAGGCGCACATAGAAGCATTAATCACACATATCAACACAGTATTTTCTCGGGGAAAGCATCTCGCTAAAAACCCCAACTATCTGTATATTATATTGATTGAATCATGTAACAATACATAGTACAATGCTTATCACAAGAAATCCAATACCAACTCCACTTGTTACACACAATACAGCTCAGATCTGATCTCCAAATCTATTCCACTGCTTTCTTGCCTCTCCAGCTCAATACCTGCTCAAGAACTGATGAGAATGGCTTCCCAAACTCGTATTTCACCTCAAAATAATCACTCACACTTTGTTGGACGTGAGCAAAGGCTACAATACTGGGCAAATACGTGAGCAAACTCATTGGCATACTCAATCCCTTGATTGTGCAAGATCTGGTGCACAACTATAGTCACAACTGATAGCAATCTGATTCTCTACCACCTGTCCCTGTTGAACTGAACATGCACTGACATGCAACTGAGTTAACTGATGTATTCTATAGTTGCATTATGAGTTAATAACTTGTGAATTACTTAATAACTAATTCACCCAACTCATCTCTAGTCTATTGATCAGTTAGACTAAATACAACTAGTTTAACAAAGCTAAACTGAACACAACTCCATCAACTGCACCTCCAGTCCACTAAACTCAACTCACTTGAGTTCTAACTGAAGTCTTGCATGCAACAACTCAACTGACTCATAAGAAAAGCGTATTTCCTTCTGACAGCTGCATGTGCCACCTCTGTAGCTCAAACTGAAGTGCTCCAAGAGAATAAGATCAAGTTTATAGTCCAAATATTATTATGAGACAATAATATTTGACTTTTCTATTTTTGACAGCCAATCTAAAAATAGACTTTGATCACTCACACTGTGATCACTCACACTTTCATCAAAAATAGAAGTCCATCTATTTTTCCCAACTTGACCAATCATCCATAAACAGCAACCTGCAATCCATAGACATGATCCATATGTCTAAAAATAGACATAGTCTAAAAATAGACTTGCGCCAAAAATAGCCTGCGGGCCCACTTAGTGAAGGCGACTCTTTTCACTAAGCTCCATCATCTTGTTGCACTCTCAACAAGCATTTCTTGTTGCACACTTTTCAACATATTCTATGTTTGAACATATAACTTCACATATTGATCTATAATACCAATTTCTTTTATAGGAAAACTGGTAAAATTATATACAACTAATAAGTGATAAGAATTTCACCAAAGAATATATCCATATAGCTTAAGGGAAATTCATATAATTGGTACATGTGGTAAAAATCTATGGCTATGGAATCGCTCTGAGCCGGTTCGCTGCAGCTCCCGCGCGCGCCCTTGACCTCCCGGCGAACTGCTTGCGGCTGCCTGGGCCACGGCCCCAGCCATGGCCCCTGTTCTGGACCCTCCGGATCCTCAAAGCGCGTTTTCTGCCCTGGTGAAATCGCTGCCTCCGCAACGCCCCAGGCCCGCCCTCTCAAAATTTGTGAAGAAGCTGGATGGGCTCCAAGAGGTTCAGTTACCCCCAGCCTTGCCCCGCATGGCCGCTCTGTCTTTGGCTGAAAAAGGCCTCATAGGTCAATTCACAGGCCTCTAGCCTTCTCCTAGAACCGTCCAAAGATGGGTGGAGAGAAATTGGACTGATAAAATTCAAGGGAAGATCTCCATCAGGTTTTGCGGGAAAGGATATTTTACATTCCACTTCGAATCTAAAGAGGACAAGGATTTAATTTTCAGAAACGGACCCTATTTCATGGACTCCAGGGGCCTGTACCTTAACAAATGGACCCCAGATTTCGACCCTGAACTGGACGTCCCCAGTGTTGTTCCGGTTTGGGTTCGTCTTCCCCATCTCCCACTCCACTGCTGGGGAGATGAATCTGTTCGTGCCATCGGGAATGCAGTTGGCAAATACATCGAACATGCAGGCCTGTGCGAGGATTTGCGTTGAAGTTGACCTAGGCAAAGGACTCCCCGAAGCAATAAAACTGAAGGTGGACGACTGGAGCCATATTCAGCAGCTCGATTATGAGCAGATCCCCTTCAAATGTAAGGTATGTCACGAATACGGCCATTTTGCCAACCGATGTGCTAAACTTGTTGATGCAGAAAGCGGTGATCAAGAAGGCCAATGGGAACCTGTCAAAAAGAAGAAGTCCGCCCCGGCATCCAAAGCTCCTCTGGAATCTGACCCTCCTGTTCCCTCTGCTCCCCGTCCTGCCTCATCATCCCCTCCCCTTTCCTCCCTTCCCCCTCCTGATCCGCCCCTCCCCTCCTCTTCTAACCCCTTCTTTGTCCTATCATCCCTAGATCCTCCCCCCGAGGATCCTTCTCTGCCCCCCTCACTCCCCTCCGATCCTTCAGATCCTTCCCTCCTCCCTATCACCCATTCGCAGGCTTCCCTTGATCCCCCCCTTCCTAGGCTCACAAGAAGTTCGTCCAAAGACCATGGATCCTCCTGCGACTCCTTCAAGAAATCAGGTCCTGGTAGAAAATCTGCCAAGCAGCATAGAGACGAGAACGCTCAGAAAGACATAGCCCTGGGCACTCAAACCCCTATAGAAGCTTTCATCCTGGGGCAACATGAGAAGGAGGCATCTCAAGAGAGGCGAGCACCTCTCCGTAAGCCAAACATCCAATGATGAAAATCCTGTCTTGGAACAGTAGGGGTCTAGGGCACCCCTCCAAAGTTTTAGCCCTCAGAGAACTTATACACAGTGAAAAGCCAGAAATTATTTTGATTCAGGAGACAAAACTTGAGCAGCAAGATATAAGAGGAATTATAGATCAGCAGAAACACTACGTAGGTTGTACCAGCGACTCAAGAGGAGCTTCCGGAGGTATCGCTACCCTTTGGGCTCACAACAAATGGAACTGCATTTCAGAAAATTTACACCAGCATTGGATCAGAACGGTCTTGGAAAATAAAATAGACAATCAAACAGTAGTTATCTACAATGTATACGCTCCCAACCAATACAGAGAGAAGGAAAGCTGCTGGGACGATTTGAAGGCAAGCATCGACGGGGAAACAACTATAAATATTATAGTGGCAGGCGATTTTAATCTGATCCTTCATGCCAATGAAAAAAGGGGAGGATGCTTTTCGCCAGACCCCTTCAGAGGCCGTCTGGAAGCTATCATTCGGGATCATGACTTTGTGGATGTTGTTCCAAAAAACCGCAGGTATACCTGGAGTAACCGTAGGCTTGGAACTGGCAATATAATGGAACGGCTGGACAGGTTCCTAATAAATGTTTCGTTCCTCTCCTCCTTTTCAGTGGGGCATGCTAACATTCTTTCCACCTCTGCCTCGGACCATTACCCCATAATGCTCACGTTGGAAACTCACTGCCCTCTTGGGCCAATCCCGTTTAAATTCAGTCCGCTCTGGAGTTGGGACCCGACAGTCAGAGAAATCATTCAGAGATCCTGGATCCAACACGTTGAAGGCTCACCAGGTTTCATCTGGGAAACCAAACTAAAGAGAATCAAACAGGCCATCAAAGAGTGGGCAAGAGCCAATTACAAAGAACCTGAAGAGATCAAAAAAAAAATTAAAAATGACCTTGAATGCATCCAAAGAACGATAGAGGTTCATGGTCTCTCTCAACAGAATAAGGAGCAAGAAGGTGCCCTTTACGCAAAGTTGAGCCATATAAACAGAGAAGAAGAGATAAAATGGAGACTAAAGTCAAGGCAGCTCTGGCTGCAAGATGGTGACAAAAATACATCTTTTTTCCACAAACAGGCCACGGCTAGAAAAATCAGGAACAATGTTAGCTCAATTTTGGACAATGAAGGCAATCAGCATAACACCCAAGAGGCCATCAGAAGGGCTGCCACTGATTACTACAGAGAGCTTCTAACTGAAACCAAAGGAGAAGAGGATTACGCTGACTTTCTTCAATACTTGCCCAAAGGAGTTACCAAAGAAATGAATGACAGCCTGGTAAAAGAAATAGAAGAGGAGGAAATCAGAAGAACAATCTGGGCTATGAATCCTGATAAGGCTCCTGGGCCTGATGGATTCCCCATTTGTTTCTATAAGGCCTTTTGGGGTGTAATAAAAAAAGACTTGACTAAGATGATCAGATGGATTCAGAGAAAGGGAAAAATAGGTGGATATACCAATGCCACTTTTTTGGCTCTCATCCCTAAAGAAAACAGGCCCACTTCCTTTGCTCGGTTTAGACCCATTTCCCTCTGCAACTCTTCATACAAAATTATGGCTAAAATCCTTGCTGCTCGCCTTAAGCCCCTCCTCCCCTCCTTGATTTCGGACAACCAAGGAGGATTCATGGCCAACAGACAAATTATTGACTCCATCCTTTTAGTTCAAGAAGCCATCCACTCGAGCCTCTCTAGGAAGGAGAAAGGATTTATCCTCAAACTCGACCTCGCCAACGCCTTTGACAGAGTTAGACACTCCTTCCTTACTGTTGTTTTAAAAAGATGGGTTTTGAGTTGCCCTTCATCAGCCTCATCACTGCTTGCATCTCTGGGCCTTGGATTTCCCCATTGGTTAATGGTAGACCGGGCGAAGCCTTTCAATCCTCCAGGGGTCTCAGACAGGGTTGTCCCCTCTCCCCGTACCTATTTATTCTTATGGCTGAATCTTTTAGCCAAGCTTTGGACTACAACAGAAGAATGGGCCTTATAACTGGAATCAAATTTGGAAATGGAGCCAAGAACATCAATCATTCTCAGTTCGCCGACGACACCTTGCTTATTGGAGGAGCCTCCACCACTATAGCAAGGAGGTTCAAGACTCTTCTCGACAAATTTATGGGGTACTCAGGAGGTTTGGTTAACCAGTTGAATAATGGCAGAAGTGTCCTCAGACACGTAATTTTATTAATCAGAAAAAACAATTACATAATTGATTTTGCAAGAGTTTACACCCGAACAACCAAACACTCTTGCAATGAGCTATTTATAAGCTCCATGTCCTAACTACCTCTAATTATGGAGCACTTATTAAATAACAAGTGTCCATTTACAATAAATGCTATTCAAACCAACTAGCTAACTAATCTCCTATAATAGAGCCTAAGATACGACACATTTGGAGAGTCATATCTTGTTACAACAATATACTAATTCTAATTGTCTCTAAAATAATTAATCATTCTAGAATAATTATTAATTTAATTTCTTAAATTAATAATTATTTTATTTCAATTTTATAACCTATGATAATAAAGTATTTTTGGATCATCTAACATTCCCCCCTATGATCCAAAGATACATTACAATAGATACCAAGTTCATCCCTGAACATAGTAAATTTTATTCTGCCAAGCAGTTTTGTGAAAATGTCGGAGATCTGATCTTCGGAAAGACAATAAACTGGTTTGAGGACATCTTTGGCAATGAGCGACCTGATATGATGATACTTGGTGTCCACATGCTTTGTCTTTGAATGAAAAACTGGGTTCTTGGCAAGTTTGAAGGCTGACTGGCTGTCAATGAACAATGATGTAGCTTCTCCCTGAGAAATGCCCAAGTCCTGCAAAATTCAGTGCAACCAAACAATTTCACATGCTGCTTCCCATGCTGAAATGTACTCTGCTTCTGCTGAAGAAGTGGCCACTGTAGCTTGTTTTTTACAACTCCAAGATACTGCTGTTGACCCCATATTCATTAAATAACCTGATGTTGATGCTCGATCATCAATACTCCTAGCAAAGTCGGCATCAGAATATCCACCAAGTACAAAATTTTTAGTCTTTGTGTAAAGAAGACCAAAATCTTTTGTTCCTTGGATATATCGAAGAACTCTTTTGGCTGCATTCCAGTGGCTGTCTCGTGGTTCCTGCATAAAACGTGAAAGAATACTGACTGCATAAGATAGATCAGGACAAGTATTTGTCAAATAAATCAAGCTGCCAATCAACTGTCTGTAAGTTGTACTGTCCACCTTTCCCCCCCTTCAAATTTTGAAAGTTTCAAATTCTGCTCCATGGGGGTGAGAACGGGCTTGCAATCTTGCATGCCAAATCACTGAAGAACCTCTGCGGCATACTTACTCTGAGAAATGAAAATATGATGTGGACGTTGGAAGACTTCAACTCCAAGATAGTAGTGAAGTAATCCCAAATCTGTCATCTTAAAACCTGCATGTAACTCCTTTTTTACCTGTGCAATATGATCATCATGATTGCCAATGATGATCAAATCATCTACATACATAACAAGAATTACCAAATATTTTCCCTGTTGTCGCACATACAAAGTATCATCAGATTCACTTCGTTGAAAACCAACTTTCTTAAGGTATTCGTCCATCTTTGCATACCAGGCTCGGGGAGCCTGTTTCAACCCATATAAAGCCTTGATCAATTTGCAGACTTTATGTTCTTGGCCTTCCACTTCAAAACCTGGTGGTTGGGTCATATACACTTCCTCCTGTAAATCCCCGTTGAGAAAAGCACTTTTCACATCCATTTGATGAACTTTCCATCCTTTTTGAGCGGCCAATGCAAGTGTTAATCAGATGGTGTTCCATTTAGCTGTTGGAGCAAAAGTTTCTTCATAATCAATGCCTTCCTGCTGCGCAAAACCTTTTGCGACAAGTCGTGCTTTATACTTGTTAAGTTCACCCTTCTTATTATACTTAATTCTGTAAACCCATTTGCATCCTATGGGTTTAACATTTGCTGGACAATCAACAAGTTTCCAAGTGTTGTTATCAATTACTGCTTTATATTCTTCAACCATAGCCTGTTGCCATTCTTTATGTTTTACTGCCTCTTTGTATGTGGAAGGTTCAGTAAAATGATTTGCTATCAAGGCAAAATTGCCTTCACTTCTATGTGCCCTTCTAGTGCCAGTTTTATTTTGTTCATCAGGCTTTACATCTTTCAAAAGTTGAACTGCCCATTTCGGAAGTTGGTGCTCACTTGTTTGTGCTTCTATAAAGTCCCCATCATTGTAAAGAGGATTAATATAAACTGATGTACGTCGTTCAGGTGAAGAATGTGGAGACTCACTGTTTGAAGAACTGCTGCTGCTTGGAGATGCGGATGAACTGCTAGAAGACCCAGATGATGTTGTTGATGTAGATGGACTGGATGACTCATCTTCAGAGGAAGGAAAATCAAGTTCATACCAATTTGGTGAAGTTGGTTGACTTTGCATTTTTCCATTTCTTTTACTTCCCTTAGTTTCTAATTTGTGAAGAAGATTTTCAATTTCTTCAGCACTCTTACTCTCTGTTTCATCAAAAATAACATCCCTGCTCACAATGAATTTTCCATTGGTCAAAAGACGATACCCTTTCTTCTCATCAGAATAGCCAATCATTGTGCATTTTAAACTTCTTGAGTCAAGCTTAGTTCGCTTTTCTTTCGGAACTAAGGCATAACACACTGACCCAAAAACTCTAAGATGTTTAACTCGCGGTTTGAAACCAAACCAAGCTTCATAAGGTGTGATTCTGTCTAAAGAAGCAGTTGGAGATCTGTTTCTTAAGTAGACAGCTGTATGAATTGCTTCCGCCCAATATGTTGGACTTAACCTCTTGAAGGTTAACATGGATCTCGCCATTCCTAACAAAGTGAGATTCATTCTTTCGACTACTCCATTTTGCTGTGGAGTGTAAACATTAGTGAGATGTCGTCTTATGCCATTTTCACTGCAATATGTTTGGAATTCATTGGAAGTGAATTCTCCCCCATTATCCGTTCTGAGAGTAACTATCTTTTCTTTGACTTCATTTTCAACAAGTTGGCGAAAAATTTTAAACTTATCAAATGCTTCTGACTTGTTCTTCAAGAAGTAAACCCAAGTCATTCTGCTGAAATCATCAATGAATAGTAAGAAATATTTGCAACCACCAAAGGAAGTTTGTAGTGGACCACAAACATCACTGTGAATTAGTTGTAGCCGCCTGTTTGCACGCCATGAACTTGTTGGAAAACTTTCTCGGTGTTGTTTGCCATAAATGCAAGCTTCACATTTTGCATTTTCCCTTTTGAATGTGGGAAGTCCTTTAACCATTCCTTGTTTCTGCAATTGAGAAAGACTCTCAAAATTCAAATGTCCATATCTTACATGCCATAGTCTGATAGGTGAAATACCTGTAGTCACTTCCCCTGCAAAATCAGAATGCCTTGGAATAACTGTCCCTTTCATCCGTAACAGTTTTCCATCTTCATAACCTGTCATAACTGTTTTCAAGTTCTGTTTCACTGAATTAATCTTCACTAAACCATCTTCCATAATCACCTGATGTCCTGCTTGTCGAATCGTGACTAAAGAGAGCAAATTTTTCTTGAAACTGGGTACATACCATACATTGGAAATCAATTTTTCTCCAATGTCAGGGAGAAAAACTTTTACTACTCCTTTTCCATAAGGAGTATGTTTTGTATCGTCAGCAAGAAAAATTGAATTAAGTTGGCATTCTTGAAAATTCCAGAAAAAATCACGTCGACAAGTCATGTGCTGAGTTGCCCCGGAATCCAAGATCCAGGCATCTTCATAGTCACTTCTAAGATGAGATGAAATTTGTGATGCTGGTGAGGAAGTAAACACATATTCTGAGTTATCTTCATCTTGATCATTTGCAAATTGTGCTGAATGCTGCTGAAACTTGGGAATTTTATTAAGTGAAGTTCGACAATCTTCAGCATAATGGCCAACTTTGTTACATCTTCGACACACAATTTGACTTAAGTCTCTTCCTCGTCCTGAAGATTGTCCTCGGCCTCTGCTTTGACCTCTATTTGGAGATTGTCCTCTACCTTGACTATTATATCCTTGTGCTTGAAAATTGCCTCTTCCTTGGTTGTTTCCTCTACCTTGAAAATTATTTCTTCCTCCTCTGTTAAAATTGTTGCCTCTGCTTTGGCTTCGACCTCGATTATGTGCTGCTTGATTCTGATTCCATCTCCCTCTTCCTCGAGAACTATCTGCTGATGACTTACTTGTGCTGGCTTCTGTGAGAAAAACATCTTCACCAACTTTCTTCTTCTTCCCAAAAGTTTTATCATGTTGACTTAACATTTCACAAAGTTCATCAAACTTTAGTTTTTCTAATTTCCCAGTTACTTGTAAAGTTTCTAAAAAATGCGTATAGGAAGAAGGAAGCCCAGCAATTACAATTGTGACCATAAAGCTATCATCAATTGCGGGAAAACCAGCATTAATAATTTCCTGCTTAATATTCTTAAGTCTGGAGAGATATTCAAGAATATCACCATCTTCAGTTAATTTTTGTTGCAACAATTTTAACTGTAGATCAACCTTCTTTGATTCTGGCTGAGTATCAAAGAGGTCTTTAAAAGTTTTCAAGGCAGTCCATGCATCTGTGGCATTCTCTATATGTACATACATTTCATCATTCACAGACGATTTAATAAAAGCTAAGGCTTTAGCATTCTTGATTTCCCATTTTGCCAGTGGATCTGCATCTGTGGGTTTATTCGGCTTTACATCTCCATCACATATTCCTTGCCATAATTCATTGTAAATGAGTGTGCTTTCAATAAGACGATGCCACGTTTTATAAGATTTGGTGCCTTCAAGTTTGTCGGAATCAGAAAATAAGTTAATCAACTTAGACATTTTTAGCGTTGAAGAGATGCACCAAGAAGCAAAACAGAAAGTACAAGATAGTCAGCACAACACACCACGCAAAAATCACGATCTATCGGGGCTTGGCCTTGACCCTCGAATAGTCGTCAAAACAGGAGAATATTGACTGAGCTTTGCACATGGCTCTAGTCAATTTCTCAAATTTTTACAGAGCAACTTTCAAAATTTGACTTTTTACAATGGTGCTTTTGCACAATCTGGTAAAAAATTTACCCCCCCTCAAAGTAAAATTACTTTGAGTTTACATTTATCTCCTTCGAAAAATTACAACAAAAAAACTCCTTATTGCTCCAAAAAAAAAAAAAATTACAATCACCTTATTTCTCCACTAACAATAAATTCCCAAATTTACAAATCAATAGGTCTCTTGCTCCAAACCTTCAAAGGAATCCGCCTCCAACTCCTTTTACTTTGTCTGTGTAACGATTGAAAATGGGGGACTGTGATGAGCTGAGTTAATTTCTTTCTTCTGCTGTGGAGGTCTAAAAAAAAAAACCGTTTACAAAGAGAAATCCGTGGAACACAAAGGAAAGGTAGATTTAGTAAATAAGGTCAGTGAGGAGCTTGCATTCCAGTTCCTGAGCTTTCTCATCGGAGTTTTAGCTGGTTCAGCTCGATTCTTCCATTTCCTCATTTGAGTTTTGTGTGCATCCGTTTATTGCAGCTCCATTCTCTTCGTACTTTTTTGCTCTATGCTGCATCAGGCTTATTTCATTACATGCAGCAATGGCTGCTACGGAAGGAATCAAACAGCATTAGTCGACATGGAGTCCGTATGACAACAACGGAGGAACATGTATTGCAATAGCTGGTGCCAATTACTGCGGGATTGCAGCAGATACCCGAATGTCCACTGGCAACAGCATTCTCACTCGCGATTACTCAAAATTTGCAATCTATCAGATAAGTTTGTAATGGCGAAGAAAACTTCTGCAGTTCATAAACCCAATAATTCTGACAACGGCATGAAACTTCACATTGTGAACTCAGTCCGCCCAGATTTGGAACGATTTCCACCAAATTAACTGATTATGATGTCGAAGAAAAGTATTATAATGTCCGGATGCAAGAGATGTTAGACTGATGAGGCTTCCGAAGCTCGGTTCACAATATCCATGATAACAGAGATGCGTTCTTCATAGGCATTCATTCTATTTCGGCAACCTTCAGCACTGTCCCTGCCATGGATTATGAGCGTGACAGAGACTCTGGTTCTTAGCAAACAAACGTAATACAGTTCCACGAGTTGCAAAAACGCAGTTCAGGTTTCCACGCGTTTCTCCACAGCCAGATCTTCAACGCTTTCAATATTACACTCAAAAAAAAAAAAACCTTCCAAATTTACATTAAATTCCGGCATGGGCATATATTCCAGCATCAAAGAATTAATAGAATCGATTTGCAGATTAAAAATATAAGAATTTTTTTTTGTTGAACATAAAACTGGGTAATTTCATACCAATCATTTGTTGATCAATTCAATGGAGTTTTCCACAAGCTTGTAGAGCTAGAATCTCCTCTTCATATCCACTGCAGCATTACTGGTGCTCTGATACCACAATAATGGCAGAAGTGTCCTCAGACACGTAATTTTATTAATCAGAAAAAACAATTACATAATTGATTTTGCAAGAGTTTACACCCGAACAACCAAACACTCTTGCAATGAGCTATTTATAAGCTCCATGTCCTAACTACCTCTAATTATGGAGCACTTATTAAATAACAAGTGTCTATTTACAATAAATGCTATTCAAACCAACTAGCTAACTAATCTCCTATAATAGAGCCTAAGATACGACACATTTGGAGAGTCATATCTTGTTACAACAATATACTAATTCTAATTGTCTCTAAAATAATTAATCATTCTAGAATAATTATTAATTTAATTTCTTAAATTAATAATTATTTTATTTCAATTTTATAACCTATGATAATAAAGTATTTTTGAATCATCTAGCATTGAAAAGCTGTATTTTTGGATGGAATGCTTCAAATCAGGTCATTCATAAGATCGCTAATATCTTTGGCGTCACTTGCAACCTAGAATGGACGCATTTTTCCTATTTGGGCATGCCTGTGAGCCTAAAACCTCTGAAGGCAGGCACTTGGGACATCATCATTGACAAAGTGAAGCGGAAAGTGCAGCAGTGGGGTTCAGTTTGGCTTAATCCAGCAGGACGGCTCATCCTTCTTAAATCTGGTATTTCTTCTCTCCCCCTTTATCGTTTTTCTCTGTATCAAGCCCCTTCTTCTTTTCATAACAAAATGGAAGTTATCCTCTGCCACTTCCTTTGGCAAGGAGGGAAAACTGATAAAAAGAAATTCAATTTAGTCAGCTGGAAACAAGTCATTCAAACCCAGGACAGAGGAGGTCTCGGAGTCAGATCCCCCAAATTTCAAAATCTTGCCTACGGAGGGAAGATAGTCTGGAGGCTCATCACTGGTCCTTCAACATGGTGGAAAAGGGTTCTGGAAACCAAATACCTGAACTGCCCAAGACAACAATTGCTTGATTCGGTCATACCCAATAGAGACTCTTCAAAAATCTGGAGCCTTTGTAAAAAAGCTATTCCGTTCATTGCCCAGAACATATCCAAAGTGCCCAAGGGAGGAGACAGTATAAGTATTGGAGCTGATAAAATTCTGGGACAACAACCTATAATAAGTCATGAAGAAACCATCCCTATTCTCTCCTTTCTCAGCAGCAAGGGTATCCATTTTCTGGATCAGATTTCTAGCTGGGATCCTCTATCCCACCTTTGGCTGGGGTGGTCCTTCCCTGATGTTCCCATTGCTCTCAATCCTAGCCTTGCCTTTCTGCAGTCTTTCCTCCATAGCAAAGCCCCCGTCAAAAAGAATGAGAGAGATGGCTTTCGATGGGACCCAACTGGCTCTGAATACTCAGTTCGAGCAGCCCACCAACAAATCTGCCACAGCACTTTCCCTATGCCAATATGGAACTCCTGGAGAATGGTTTGGAAGTCAGAGGCTCTACCCAAAATTAAATTTTTCATCTGGACCTTATTAAAAGGGAAAATTCTAACAGCAGAGAATTTACAAAAAAGAGGTATCAATGGTCCATCTTGCTGTCCCAACTGCTATGCTGCGGAAGAATCTATGCAACATCTTTTTGTAGACTGTTCTTTTGCTAATGATTGCTGGAAAGAATTGTATCCAATTGATAATTTCCCTTGGGTCATCCAACACTCCATAGGTGAAGTGATACAATACTGGAAAAAGAACTGTCCTTGGAAAAATAAGAACAGCAATTTAGTGCAGAGGGTCTGGAACATTCTCCCATACACCATGTTATGGAGTATTTGGCTGGTAAGAAATAGAAAAATCTTTAAGGACAAGAATTCGACTTCCAGATCAGCCTGCAACAAGGCAAAAACTCTAGCTCTTGAAACTATCGCTGTCAAAACTCATAGCAATATTGATGCAACAGAGTATAGTGTGGAAGAAAGGAGCTTCATCAGCTACATCTTGGACAAAAATCACATCACTCAGAATGGTAATACAATGAGAGCTCAGCGCAGACAGGAAACCCACAGTTGGAAGATAAGGCTCAAAGAGGAGGAGTTCGCAATTTGGTTGCAAAAATGTAACTGTTTCTACCTCTTCTTCGATGGAGCATCCAAGTCAAACCCAGGTATTGCAGGGGCAGGGGGTGTGATCTATAATGCCAATGGGGAATGTGTCCTCTTCTATGAATGGGGCTTAGGGAATATCTCCAATAACAGGGCAGAGGCATTGGCCCTGTATCAAGGTCTAAAACAACTTAGCAGACTTGGTATAAGATCAGCAAGTTTTTGGAGACTCTTCTATAGTCATTAGTTTAATGGCTCAAAAAAAAAATTCTCCGAACGCCCTCCTTCAACAGGTCCTACAGCGCTGCCAATTCCTGCAAATGACAATGGGAACACTGCAGTTCCACCACATCCTTCGATCTTTAAATAAGCAAGCAGACAGGCATGCAAATAAGGCCTGCGACAGGACAATCGGCAATCTGTTATGCAATACAGAGGAGTCGTTTCAGTCTTTGCCATGATTCGTTTCAGTCCTTCCAGCATTTATCCTGACAGATCTACCAAGTGGAAACAACATCAGATCCTCCAGGCTTGCAGCAGGATCAGTAACAGCGATCGAACATGGCAGAGTATCGTTCCCTTTATTAATCTTCGGTCTCTTACCAGCCTCACTCATTCCTATCAGAACCGTATCTTCTCTCCTTTTGTTAGCGCAGGCTCCAGGCTACAATGCGACCTGGATGAATTCACTGTCTCTGTAAACAACGGCACCAAATGTGGACGGCCCTCCCGCTGCTGTTAACTTATCATAGATGCATTGCAAATGTCAGTTCTTAGTCTTTCAATTTGTCAGAATTTATTCTAGCTCAGCCTCTCTCAAACCCGGAACAAGCAGGACAAAGGAGATAATTGCTCTCTGTAACAACTTAGATCCAGAGCCTCCTCTGCCTTTCATGTATCACAGGAACCTATGTTCCCGCTTTTTTTTTTCAGTTTTTAATATAGCAACCGATTCTGTAAAAAAAAAAAAAGGAATTTCACCAGCTATTTTATATTTTGTGAGCATTTTCCTCAGTTTCTTTTATTGTACAAGAGAAATGTTCCATCTTCCTAAAAGAGAAAGATGACTATATAACAAACAATTATTTTTTTCTAGTTTCTATTGATCCAAAGTAATGCATTGCAAGTATAAAAGAAAGAATATAATATTTAGGAAACTAAAAAAAGCAATGGTTGTCATATTTTTTATTAGTACAAAAGCTAACATTGTGAAAAAAACAAACTCTAGTACAAAAGTCGTTTATCCTCATTGTTATAATTGTATCACGACATAACAATGAAGATCATAAACATCATAGCACAAATTATTCAAAACATTGTCATCAACAAAAAAATTGATTCAAAATAATTTTAAACCAATGATATAAGGTAATGAAAAGTGCATTAAAATGTGTTCAAATTAAAGTGGATCATAAACATCATAATACATAAATTATTCAAAACATTGTTATGAAGAAAAAAATTGATTCAAAAGAGTTTGAAACCAATGCTATAAAGTAGTGAAAAGTGCATTAGAATGTATTCAAACTAGTCCATTCCATGAATCATCATCAACCAAATAGTGTTGAAATATCAATGATTTCATAAATTGTTAGATTTTGAGTAGGGAGCAAAATTAAAAGTTACATAATTATGATTTGAAAAAGCTCCAATGATTTTCCTTGAATATGATATTTGAAGATTTTACTTTTTGGGGGGTGCTAAAAAATATGTAGAGCATTTTGGAACATGGCACAACTCACTTTAGGAAATCAGACTTTCCCCATTGTCTTTTTGTAGCCTTGCTTGATCAAAAGAAAATGCATATAAAACTTCATTTCAAACACAAATTAAACTATCATTTCTAGTTACAATGTTAAATATATCACATAACCATGAAACATGTGAATTATAATCATGTCATTCCAAGAAAATAATAATAATAGTAGTAGTAACCAAGATCATACATAATCCATATGAGTTATGCCTCAATTCAATATGAAGAATAGAGTGACCTAAAATAGTTTTCAAGAAGAGATATCTAGCAAATAATCCATGAAAAAATTGTTAATGTAAAAAGAGTAATTTTAGCGTAAAATTTCCATGCTATCTCATGTGTAGATAAAGGCTTGCAACAACTTGGAACAATCTATATATTTTGCAAGAGACTAAATTTATTGAGCATACTTATCAAACTATGTTAAAAAGGTAGTAGTTAGATTGAGGAAAAACTATTTTGCAATAGCACACACTTTGTGCTTCAAAATAGGTAGCAAAATTATGTAATTTGTAACCTGAAGGATTTTGATACAACATTGATAGCAAAATTTTGTAGCCATCTTTGGCAACATTTGACTTAAAAAATATTCATGTTTTCTGCACACAATGGTACACAATTAGATAATGTCATAAAGCTACCATAATCCTGTCTAACATATCCAAAGAGAAGTATGCTTGATTGCAAGATTTTACAAGTTTTTCACGTCATAGATTCGGGTTCTTCAATTCTGGAGTAGCAATAGAGATTTAAGTATACTTTGAATATCTTTTAACAACTCAAATTATTGATAATGAAAATATATTTGAAGTAATAATGACTATAGATACTTCAAACCAAGCAAGACAAGATACATAGTTTAAAATATCAAATGCACCATAAGTCACGGCTCTAAGTTTTTCAAGTTTGCCTCCACATTTTCATTTAAAGAATCCAGTGCAAGTTTATAAAGAATATTGTCTAGGAACTTCTTAGCAATATGCATTCATAACATTAGGCAATTTGGTATCACACCTCCTTTGCAAAAGGAATCTAAAATTGGATTAAAGATTCTCCATATTTATATGGTATGTTATTTGTAATAACAATGGTACACTATGGGAAATAGAAATAAAAAGAAATTAGGGAGAGATTGCATCTCAACAACGTCAATAATATTAGACAGTGCCACTAGCCCATAATCAAAATGATTGGCCTTCACTTGTAATATGACCATTTGAATTCATGAATTGCAAGTGTGACGATTTGAATAACAGATATTTTACGACAGAAACATGGATCTAATAATACTAAGAAAGATATGATAGCAGTAAGGAAATCAAGTAGCAGAAATGGGTATCTAAAGACCCAATACAAGATTGGAAGTATCCAGAGGAACAAGTATACTGTGGATACGCACCTACAAATTGGAAGTTCAAACATCAGTTGGAAAGTGAACTCAAACCACTTCAAGGTAAGAGTTCCAAGATTTTGTTACAGGTAATTAATCCTATAACCATACATTTTATTTCGATGATGATAAAGTTTAGATTTGTATGGTTATGAGGTTTAATAAATCTAAGTATGATCATAAATTGAACTCATAGTCTATCATAAGATAGAGTGATGAGCCTGTGCGTATATTTGCATGAGGAATATTTGAGAAAGCAGTTTTTGTTTTAAACTCTAATTGAGTAAGGCTAACCTCTGAGAGAAGGACCTAACATTCCAATGGAAGGGTTTTCTGTTAGTATTTATAGGAACCTTGAATTTCCTGTAACCACATGATGAGGGAAGAATTTTTGACAAGCACATGTTGCTAGTAGCATCAATAGTCCTACCAATAATATATCGCTATCAATATTTGCATGAAAAGGTTGTAGTTGGTGCCATCACAAAGTGTGTAACAGTTCACTTCGCTTGTGAGGGATTTTCTCTATGATGCTTAATATTGAGGAGAATATCTTTTTCACTCTAGCTTTACATAATTATTCCATCTTGATATTTTTGTCTTCTAGCTTTCAGATTTTTTCTTGTTGGTGGCTTTGGTGATTTTTGTCTTATTCTCTTTACTAAGATATTGAAGGGGTGGTGTTTTTATTTTTGATACGTCTAAAGATAATTTATGTGGATGGCATCTGGTATTTTTTGGTTTAGGGATTGACAAATAAAATGTTTAAAGTTTTTGTACTAAGTATCTTAAAAATAGGTATATTAGATCTTTTTAGGTATAAATTATGTAATAGTCAAAGGCATTTGAGGTTTGTTTTTGTTCTTCTTGTTGTATTTTTTTTAAATAATGGATGTAAATCTCTTTGCATGGATCGTAAATTTTTTTAGCATATATTTAATGTATTTTTTTCTTTTATGAATGAAAAATATAATTTTTCCTAGGAAAAAATAATATCCCATGTTGAGGGCATTTCTTCACAAAGGACATTTTTAATGGAGCCACATCATGCAATAGTAAATCATACATAGGTATATTTTTTGTTTACATTTGAGGTAAAAATTCTAAAAGACTTGTCACAATACCCATTGTAGGGGTATGCTTCAATCATTAAATTTGAAAAGATAAGAACAGGTTTGCAAATTTTATCAAACATTTGATGTGCATCCTTTAAACTTCTGACAATGATATACATGCCCATGATTTTATTACTCACACAAATGGTATATAAGAATTTAGTTATGAGAATGTGAACATGGAGTTGTTTAGTGTAATGAAGTAGGTAGAAGTAATAATTATTGATTTCAACTCTTTGTCTGCAATGGGGTTGGCCATATCATTAGTTTGAGATTTCTTTTTAGAATGAAATATGACAACAATAAAAGAATTAAAAAATAGAGATGAATAGAAAAATTTACCGGGAATAGTTCCATTCTCATCATACACAATGAACACTGCTTAAGGCCAACACCTCAACTAACCTAACAACAAACGTATTAAATTAATCAAGGCTTAAAACCTAAGATTGTAGCAACAAAAGAAAAAATATGAAAATCTATAAAGCAACTTATGATCTTTCTATCAACACACTAAACAAGATCTAAAGAATGTTCATCAAACAATAGTTTTTGAGGAGATCATGGTAAGTTGAAACCAATTTTTAAAAGTAATAACTTGAGATGAAAGTACCTAATCATGTAGATGTTCTTTGGCCTAATTTCCTCCCATCTCATCATTTTCTATTCCCTAAAAAGTGAAAATTGAAGTGTATAAGTTTTGGAAAATAAATATCTATTCAACATTATAAAATGTTCTTAAAAACAATTATGGATACTTTTGCCCTTAGAGGAAATTGTGTAGGTTCATTCTCCTCAAAAATATCTTGCCTCTCTGTACATACACCTTTGTGAACGACAAGATTTGTTCACATTAAACATTTTTTAACAATAAATAATAAACGTAAGGTGGTATTGAAAACACATGAACTAACTAAAATCAAATGTACCATCTCCTTGGGCCTTAGTTTCCATCATCTCATCATTTGTTGTAAACTGAAAAGTGAAAGTCAGAGAAAATATATAACTTTGGGGGAAAATATATTAAACATAATAAAATCTTCTTTAAAAAAATATTGATACTTGTGTCACTCATAGAAACTGTGTAGCTATTCTCTCCTCAAAGATTCCTTGGTTTTTCTTGTAATCCTGGAAATTGGACATAAAAAGAAAGAGTCACACCATAAAATTATGTGACTTATAGCCATTCACAATTTCAAGAAAAAAATCTACATACATAGTATTGCATGTGTTATTCATACATCAAGATGTTCATGACAAAGCAATTGTTCCTCAAAGTTGAAGTATTCATCATTTAAAAATGATGAAAATTGCATAATTTCAAATAAATATATATGTAAGTGTTATTTGGAGACAAAATGTATATACAACAACATAATATTATATAAAACATGCATTATAGCTAATCTTGTAAATATGATTTTTTAGTTCACTAATCATAGCTTGCTAGAACATACCTCATCAATGCTTTGCATGTCATGAGCCATGAGTTTCTCACAATTATCTCTACAATATGATGCATATTTCTCGAGATGTGATTGATCCATCTCTCTCAACACCTCATTTGGAATACTAATAAATAATGGATGTTCCTCATTAACTGAATGTTGCCTCTTCCCTAAGCCAACTAACACCCCTGCCAAAGCAGCCTCAATATGCTCCCTCATCTTCTCCCTCACTTGAATTGTTGTGCTTGATGTCATAGCAAGCTCCCCTGGAAGGGAAACCACTCTACGTGGTCGAGGTGCTAAATGGGGTGTTGGAGCCCTAAATCCAACATCTCGCATAACATCAGGTCATTCATGTGTACGACCTTTTCCTTCTCCATAGAAGTTAGATCTTGTATCTGTATAATTAGGGTCCATGTGCTCTCGAAACTGAGCATACAACATCCTTGCAAAATATTGTGGCACCACATTATTATTGCAGAACTTCCCGTATGCATATAAGAACTTCTCATAAATGAATGGTGAAATATTAGGATCATTAAATCTTTCAATTTTCAAACATTTTCTGTCTTCAGGTTGCAAGTCAAATAATAACAAAGCCATTTCTTTAGTGACCCTACTTTTAACTTCATTGTAGGAGTGTTACACAGTATTTTGTCACACCTCCTGCACTTCCCTATGACATACCCCGAAGTTCCCAAAACATGACCATTATACAGTGTACTCATTCATATATGCAGCTCAGATCCTTCCTAAGACATTGATTGGAAAATGCCTTGAGCTTTCCCTGGAAGAAATAGCTCTAAAACCCTAATTTGAACATCATCATGCTTATGAGACTCAAAACACCAATGATTGCATGTTGCACTGAACTTGACCCGTGATGGTATCACTTTGTTCCCTTGTATACCCACGATGATCCCAAAAAGGCAACTTTCCTTAAGAGGATGAGAAGCTTCGTGATCTAGAAGCTTCCAGAGAGGTGAGGTGGAGGTTGTTTGGCATAGATGAGGTCGAATTCTCCCAACTTAGCCTCTTGGTCTTATCCCTATGAGCTACCTCCTTGAGATGAGGGCCTAATCCTATCTTTGGAGAGGTCTTAACTCCCCTTCACTGCCTATATATTCATCTTTTCCCATTCAAAAATGGTTGGTTTAAGCCTATTTTCACCCTTACGCTAATATTGTGCATATATGTTATTCATTTGGCTTGGAGAAGGATTGCTTAGAGAGCCTATCTTGGACTTGGATATTCATTCAAGGAGAGCCTATCAACATCAAGGCTTGGTTGTATGCTTCCCATTATTTCCTATTAATATACAATTGCTGGTTCATTCTCCCTAAATGTGTATGCTCATGTATCATTTAGCTTAGCATTCCTTGATCAGTTAAGTAGGTTTCTTTTAAATATGCTATTTGTATTTGCATGCCTGTTGTGTCTTGATCCCTTGTGCAAGTGCATAAATGATGAGAGTAACAGGAATGAGCCCGTAATGCGAGTGTTTCAAGGTCTTCAACAAAGGAGATCGAGATAGCATCAGAACAAGGTAGGTCATCTTCTTTGTTTCTATTTTTAATTGCAACTTAGGAAAGTGTCTAGTAGATTTTCACTTCGGTTGCTAGACCCACACATTGGGCTAGAGGGATCGTCTCTGTCCGTAGAGAGGATTTACCTAAAAAAAATGGTGACTCCACTGGGGAACCTATGATCCTTTCCATCTAGTACTTCACCATTTTTTTGTGATGAGTTTGACCAACCGTCCAATCCCAGACTTGTTTGCTTGTCTGTAACTAGTTTCACTTTCTGGTAAATGCTTGAAGGTTTTTGATTTGTGCTGCTCTTGAAGATTTTTTGTTTTTTCTTTATCTTTCTCGACCATCGTGGTTTTAGCCCCTACAGTCACCATGACATCGCAGATATGTTGATTACAGTAGCGATGATCACTGCTTTTCTTTTAACAGATGCGATGATAACAAAAGTTAAAGAAAATTAGGGTTTGTCTTCTTGATTTCAGTTTTTTGCCTTCTGTCAGTGGCTTACGAGTGTGATTTTAGCCTCCTTGTCTTGCTTGACATGCTTGTTTGATTACGATTGCCTCTTTATTTGGTTTTAAGTGTGTTTTGGGCTTGATCTGCCTTCTAGGGTTTTAGGTATTCTAGGTCATCCTTCATTCACTCATTTATCTTCTCTTCAGAGATCGATTACCTTTTTTAAAGGGTCTTTTTGTGTTCGGACATATTTTGCAAATTACTTTTGGTTCTCGGGTATTAAGTTGTTTTCATTAGTGCCGAATTGAATAGATTCTTTGAAAGTCACTTTAGTTCCCTTTGGCAAGCAATAGATTACAAAAATGTTTGTTTCGATTGAACTGAAAGAAAAAAAATTGCTTTGAATTTTGTGTTTCGAAAAACAAAAGTGAAAGTGTTTACCTCTTAAGTAGTTTTTGAAGAATTTGTTGCATTCAAAATCATTAATGTGAAAGAGATTTTCATGATTATTTAAGTTGTTTGCATTTTTTTTTTTTTTTGCACTATATTACATTGATTGCATTAAAGTGAAAAAGAAATCATCATTATATCTTAAGGTAGTTCGCTTTAAGGTTTTTGTTTTGGCATTGCATTTGCTTATGATATGAAAGATTAGATTTCATGTTTTGCATTTAGCATTTGAAAATTGTCATTGATGCATTGTTGCTTGTTTGATGCATGATTTGGGTGTTTATCTTCCCTAAATAGGTAGTTTTCATCGAATGAAAGGATTTCAATTTCATCATTTAGCTGCATTTTAGGAACAGGTGACATCGTTAAGGCCTTGAAATCAAAACATAATTTCAAGATCAACTTTAAAATCTATCAATTAATCTAAGGAGCATTTGAAACATTAACGTTCATACTTAGTGGTCTAGGCTAGAGACGTGTTCCGGCGTCTATAAAACTTAGCAGTTGTCATTCACTCTTGCATTAGATAGCGCTAGCACGGACTTGTGCTCCCTGTACTATCGAGTATATAAAGGGAGACCCCCATAGGTTGCAAACCTTTATCCATAGGAAGCTGAGTCTGCCGCCCTATAAACGTGATACATTGAACACAAAATTCAGGGAGATTGCCTGCACGTACATCAGGTCCTTGGTAAAATTATTTATTGAGGTGTATATTGAATTTTATGGTTACTTGGTACTCCTTTTGCCTAGAGTTACTTGAGTGGTCATTTCGATCTTTTCTAACTCTTTAAATTTTAAAATATCATTGAGCACTTGTCCTCTCAAGCTCACTAAAACTATTGAAAGCAACTAGAGTCACCTTTTCATCCTTTTCTCGGCTCTTAAAATATGAAAAGGAAAATTTTTTGTTTCTAAAAAATAACTGCCCACGATAAACATGTTGAACCTAAGCAGTTGCTTCTTAGACCAATATTGAGAAATTCCCTGTTAATTTCAAGATTCTTAATAATCCCTCAACAAATCTCCTTTCCTTTTATGCTCTTGAGAGGAAGTCATCATGGCTGAACCATTGAGTTCATCTCACAGTTCCCCTTCATTGTCTGATATTGAAGGTTCCTCCCAAGGAGTTCATCCGGAGCTTCCTTTGTCACTTGAAGATCAAGGTTTTGAACTTTGGATTATTCCAAGTATCCAACCCTTGTCTTCTCGTCCAGCTCCATCGGATTCCTGCTCACCTCAAGAATCTAATCCTGAGACCCCAGAAAATCCTATTCAAACCCTTGAGAGTCTGCAGAGGCTTGTTATTCATCTATCGAATATGTTATTTTATTTTGTTGTGATATCTCCTCAGCATCCTTACAGTCCTTACGATCGGCCTAGTATTCTTTTGGAGTTATCTCCTCACACATCTTGGGTTCCTCATCACTAGTTGCTTCCATCTATGGAGTCAGAGGGTGAAATCACAACCTCTTCTCTGGCTCATTCGGAAGTTTCTACTACTCATAATCCTCATGTTGACGATGAACAAGGGTATGAATTTCCTCCATAAGGCTTTCCTTTAAAAGGAAGAGTGCCATCTCTCACCCTTCCTGAAACTAGTGGACCCATGTTTCCACCTGCTTATACAACCTTAGCTCAGTTAGTTTTGGGTACTCCTAGTGCTTCGTCCTTGTATCAAAATCCCATTTGGTCTTCAAATGCTATGCCTACATTCAGTCTATTCATTCCAAGCGCGACCTCTCGAACTTCTGTATAAACTGTTGTCACGTTAGTTCCTATTCAACCTATGATTCCATCAGAGCCTATATTTTCATTTCAAACGACTCTTCTAGTGCAATCGATTGTTTCAGGTCAGATTTCAGTTAGTTCTTCTACCCCTCCATCAAGTGGACAAAATGTGTCATTGCTTTGGGGGGGGGGGGGGGGGGGAATCCGAATATTCCTCTTGTATTAGGTGAGACCATTGTGAGTGGATTCCAAACTCACATGGTTGGAGTTAATAAACCTTATTTTGGTAGTATTCCTAATCCAATTGATCCATCCGGGTCGGGTAACATCTAGTATCAACAACCTTGTATGGCTCAGATTCCACTCCAATAGGCTTATGTCCCATATGGTTCGCAAGCCTTGGTAAATCCGTCTTACATTCCTCAAGCCAAAACTTATGTCTAGCCTGGTCAATCCTCTATTCCTAGTGGATATGGTCAGATTCAATTCGGAAATTACCAATACCTACATGGTATATCCCAAGGAACTGTCCAATTACCCTTGCAACAGCAAGGACATCCTTTGCAGCAGCAAGGGAAACCATTGCAGCAGCAAGGGCAACCATTGCAATAGCAAGGGAAACCATTGCAGCAGTAAGGGAAACCATTGCAGAAGTAAGGGAAAACATTGCAGTAGCAAGGGAAACTGTTACAATAGCAGGGGAAACCTTTTCCGCAGTCTCAACATCCTTAGTAGCAGCAACCTCAGTTTGTTCAGTAATCTACTAAACCTCCGTACTTGCAAGGCCAAACTTTGCAGCAACAAGGTCAACCTTTATAGCAGCAAAGCCAGCTTTTGCAGCAACAAGGTCAACCTCTACATCATCAAGCTTCATATGTGTATCAACAAGGTCGGCCCTTGCAATCACAAGGTCATTCTATCCAGCAGCAGGGCCAATCTCTCTAGGTCTAGGGTCAATAGGATCAACAACCTTACAATCCATATGCCGTGTATAATGCTTATCAACGGCCTATGGTAGGTCAATATCAAACCTACCCTAGACAACATCCACCTTATGGTCATGGTAACCCTCAGTGGGGCAAAAGTCAAATCCCATATGGACAAAATCCTCCACTGTGGGGGCAAAATCCTTACCAGCAAGGTTGGAACCCACAGTTTGGGTCTCCTCAAAGGCCCTACATGCCATTCAATACACAATTTCCTTTCTTAGCTACGTTGGAACTGTCTGACATCTTGAGGCTCACAAATGATCCTATTCTTCATTCACCTTGTTGGCCTCTAGTTTGAACTAAAATTCCCAGCAATTTCCCTAAATTCAAAGGAAAATCTAAAGAGGACCTGCAAGCCCATGCGATGACATATCACCTATGGTGCTCTTCAAATTCCTATGTTGACGATTCTATCCACCTTCGCCTCTTTCAGAGAAACTTAACAAGTGTTGCTGCAAAATGGTATATTGAGTTGCCTCGAGCTACCTATGTTGACTTTAACTCTCTAGCTATGGCCTTCCTCACTCACTTCCAATTGTTGGTTCAGTATGAAACTGGCACTCATTTGCTCACATCCCTTAAGCAAGATACCGCGACCCACATTTCTGATCATATCCATGAATGGAGATGTCGACGTCACCTCATCAAATTCAAGATTGTTGATGAGTTGTTGACTGAATGGTTCACAAAATCATTCGTTAACAAGATTTCTAAGGATATAG
The DNA here is from genome assembly GCA_031772625.1 of Pinus tabuliformis. Taxonomy (NCBI): domain Eukaryota; kingdom Viridiplantae; phylum Streptophyta; class Pinopsida; order Pinales; family Pinaceae; genus Pinus; species Pinus tabuliformis. The sequence goes on from CM062812.1 coordinate 814,807,073, forward strand.
CTATGGGTGGATGTGTTACTAAAGAGCAATCCATTTCCCGTGCTCAGTATATTGACTTAGTGTATACACAATCTTACATGTTATATGAGATGTTTCCTGATGCTCCAAGACTATCTTCGAAGCTGACAACCTCAAAGTCTCCCAATATCCCACCTGTTGATGGTGTAATTGATTTTGTGTCTCAGAATTCCACAATTCGAAGTAGAAATATGTTTCAAACACTGGTTCCAATAATCCTTCGAAAAATTCATCAAATCCTAGTAAAACCTCTGAGGTACATGTTTTTCAGTCTACCATAGCAGATAAGGCCTCCAAAGGTAAGAAAAATGGTAAAGGTAAAGCCAAAACCGATACCCCGAAACAGGATCCACCTAAATCATATGTTGATGATGCTTCTAAGAGAAAGTTGAAATATCCTTGCCTCATCTATGAGGAAGATCATTACACCAAGGATTGTCCCCAACGTTCTGAATTTAACCGCTTATTGAAATGGATTCTAGTTGTTTTGAAAGAACCTTTTCCATCTCAACAGACACAGTTAGCAGACCAACCGCAGTCCTCTGCCTCCTCTAGTTCCCAAGTTTTCATGATGCAAGGTTCATCACCTATCTCTATTGCTACTCAAACAAAGGACTATAAAAGCCCGAATAAGCAGAGGGTGGAGAAAGAAGTTAGCGATATACCTTCTACTTCCACTTCATCCAATTTTGGTCCAATCCATATTGAGCACCCTAACAATGAGTCTGTAATCCGACCACCTCCCAAGGGTGTACCTCGAAAATCATCTTATAATCTGAATGCTAGTGCTACACATCATTATAATATTGTTGAGGATTTAGCCCAAGCACCTTAGGCGATGTCTTCTTTGGAGGTTCTTCAAACCTATCCAACGCAGTAGAAATCATTGTTGTCCTCTATTGGCGATATTGATCCTGTCAATTCGAGCTTAATTGCCTCTGATCTTGAAAACCACATTCCTCGTCTTCCTCATTAGATTGCTTTTCTGATACAGGTCCTCATCAAAGGAAAGATGATGCATCATATTGTTATTGATTAAGGTTCTTCCACCTGCATCATGTATGTTTCATGTTGAAATTCCATTGGCTCTCCTTCTCTTAACCAGTCCTCAAACACTTTGGAGGCCTTCGATGGCAAAGGCTCTCGTCCATATGGTATTCTCACAAACTTGTCGATTATGTTGGAAGGAAAGACCGTTGAGCTAGAAGTGGAAGTTGTAGATGTGAATCTCAAATACAACCTTCTTCTTGGGCGCAGTTGGACCCAAGCTATGTTTTGTGTGGTTTCTTCTTTGTTCCGGGTGCTTTGTTTTCCTCACAAAGGAAAAATTGTCACCGTCGAGCAACTATATTTTTTCTCTTCTGGTTCATTGAACTGAAATGTCCCTTATGTTGGAAATATTGAAGCTCCTTATGAGAGTGTGGGGGAAGGTATTTTCAAAGACTCTGCTTTAATGGGTACTTTTGCTCTCCCACCTCTAAATGTTACTTCAATCAATATGATCTCTATTTCTACGGATCCTTAGATTATTCCTACTGCAGATCAAATTGATTCATTTGACGATTCTATGCCTTTAAGTCCATTAGAGTGAAATTATCAAGAAATGGTCTTTACTTCAATGGCTGCTTTAGAAAGTCATATTATCTTTAGTATGAACCTGGATACTTATGTGCCATCTCCTTGGTTTGGTTAGTGGGATTCTTCGAATCCTTTGAATGAGACATTCCCCACCAACGAGAGTATCGTTGAGGTTATGTCTCTAGATGAAACTCCTTGGAACAGTCTCCATCATTGTTTTTCATTTCTTCCGAGCCTCGATGAGATTCCTTCATGTCTTGAAGCGTTTTTTTCTCATTTCCCAACGCATCCACTTCAAACACCTGTCCTGGTGCATGAAGTCTTGTCTGAGGGTTATATGGGAAACACTACTCCAACCTTTCTTGTTGAGATTTTAGTTCACCCTAAAATTGTCAAAATCTTTCAACTGGGGGCACCTTTGCCTCCTCTTGTGAGATTTTTTCACCGAGTCTTTACCATTTGCCTGTTATCGCAATGGGGTTTTAATCTTATGACTTGTAACCCTCACTCACCTGGGGGGCATGGGGGCATAGGCTTTTATGAGTTTTACTCCATTATTTGGCCGAGTCGATGCTTACACGTCATGTCAATGGTGAAACTTCAGTTTTATTCTTTGTAGATTGATTACTCGATTCTGAAAATCGACTCCATCTGAAATTTTTACGCTTGCAATTTATGTAATGTCTTTTTGTACAATATTGTATGAATTCATTAGTGTGCATTTTTTATTTTTTGGTGTGTTTGTTTTATTTGCAGACATGTGTTTTTCTGCTTACCTTTTGTTCCACTCGGTTTGCAGATGTCGTCAAGTCATTATCTCGGTTTTGCTGATGGTGCTTTTCGTAGCACACAGAATTTGTCCTTCGCAACTTGGGCACTCTTTACACCTGATGGTGAGTTGATTGACTTACAAGGTATATGCCTCAGTCGAACAACTGACAATATTGGTGAATAAAATGCAGTCATTGAATTATTGTCAAAAGCAGTTGCTCTTGGCATTAGAGATTTAGTTGTCAAGTTAGATTCACAGCTCATTGTGTTACAGTTAAACAATCATTATTCAGTGAGAAATCCACAAATATTACTTATGTATCTACGTGTTCGATTACTGGAAAGAAATTTTGATTTTATCACATATCAACACATTCCATGAAATTTGAATACATTAGCGAATGCATTAGCCAATTATGTTATTGATCGACATTTGTTGAAAATGCAACAAGATGATGGAGCTTAGTGAAAAGAAGTCGCCTTCACTAAGTGTGCCCGCAGGCTATTTTTGGCGCAAAGTCTATTTTTAGACTATGTCTATTTTTAGACATATGGATCATGGTCTATGAGTTGCAGGATGTTATTTATGGATGATTGGTCATGTTGGTGAAAATAGATGGACTTCTATTTTTAGACATATGGGCGGAGTCTATTTTTAGACTGCCAGTCTAAAAATAGAACAATTGAACATTATTAGCTCTTAATAATATTTGGACTATAAACATTATCTTATCCTCTTGCAGCACTTCAGTTCGAGCTACGGATGTGGCACATGCAACTACCAGAAGGAAATACACTTTTCTTATGGGTTAGTTGAGCTATTGCATGATGGACTTTATGTAGAACTCAAGTGATTGAGTTTGGTGGAGTTGATTACGGAGTTGATGGAGTTGTGTTCAGTTTGACTTAGTTGAACTAGTTGTATTTAATGTAACTGCCAAATACACTAGTGATGAGTGATGTGAATTAATTATTAATTAATTCACTAATTATTAACTCATAAATAAACTAAAGAATACATCAGTTAACTCAGTGCATGGACAGTTCAGTGGAGACAAGTGTTAGAGGTGGGTGAAAAAGTGAGACTACTATCAGTTGTGACTATAGTTGTGCATGAGATTTGCACAATCATTGATTGATATTGCCAATGAGGATTGCACAGTACAAGCCAAGGGAAAATGAGCTTGGATCAGATCTATTCTCAACTTGGATTGTGCAGTAGAGGCAGGAAAACAGTGGAGGAGATTTGAACCTGTGACTTGATTCAGATTTGAGCTAGTTTGTGTGTAGCAGGTGGAGATAGTACTGAGTACTTGTGAGGAGTATTGTACTATGTATTGTTACATGTTCTCTATCATTATAATATACAGATAGTTTGGGGTTTCCAACTGTTTGCTTTCCCCATTACATACTGTGTTGATATGTGTGATTGATGTTTCAATGTGCGCATGCAATTGTTTTTGATTCTGCAAATTGATGATAAACGTAGAGGAGGTTATGTATTATGCATGCATTCCGCAAATAGTGTATAATCAGGATAATCTCTGTGAATAAGTGTTATATTATTCAAAATTTCTACATGGTATCAGAGCTAGATGATTTGTAGAAAAAGTTTCTACATGGTATCAGAGCGAAGTTGATCATCAGATCTATTATTCAGAAAGTGATTACATTTTATTTCTTCAGGCAGAGTCTGTAATCGGGCCAGGTAGCCTCTGGATTCATCCTTCTTTTGGAAGGTGAGATATTCGGTAAATGCCCATATAGTCAATCTCTGTACGGGAAATACCTTGTTCTCACGAATTTTAGATCAAAAGCGGTTGAGTTTTGAGCTGGTGGAATTCGAATTTGCAGCAGTGTTTTCTTGGTGTCAAAGTTGAAATGTCTTTCAACGGATTGCGATTGGAGTATGCCCTTGAAGGAAGTTCGAATTATATTGCATGGAAAGATAGGATGGAGGCAGTGTTAGATGACAATGGGTTGAAGGAGTTCATAGAGGTTGAGGTCCCAAAGCCTACTGATGCTGCTCACATTGAGGCTTGGCAAAAGAAGACAGCAAAGTGTCGAAGGATTCTGTTGGAGGGCGTGAAGGATCACATTGTATGCAGCCTGCATGGAAAGGCTTCTCCATACTTGATGTGGAAAGCATTGATAGATCTATTCCAAAGCAAGAGCGACCAGAGGAAGTTGGCACTCAAGGATAAACTCAAAAATATTAACTGTGAGAAAGGAAACAGTATGCCCAAGTATCTCACGAATTTCACCCAATGCCGAGATGAGCTGGGAAAAGTGGGGGTGACTGTCGATGATGAGGACTTGGTGAGCTTGGCTCTCCTTGGTTTTCCAAAGAGTTGGCATTCCTATCAAGACTCTATCAATGGTCGGGAGAAATTGCCAGGATGGGAAAGACTTTGGTCAGATCTTGTGCAAGAGGAGATCAGGCGGAATACCAGGGACGAATCTTCATCAAAGGCATCTGATGAAGAAACTTGTGCTTTGGCTGCCAAAGCAAAGAAGGGGAAGAACAAGAAAGCTTCTCATTCTGGTGCGAAAGGCAAGAAGCAGGACATGTCCAAGGTGGAGTGCTTTCACTGTCACCAGCATGGACATTATGCCACAAATTGTTCGCAGAAGAAGAAAAATAAGCAAGCTGCTGGATCTACAGTGGGAGAGGCCTTAGCCTCGTAGTTTGAGCTGGATTTTTTGTTGATCACATGCTTGGTATCAAGTGTGATGGGATCGGTATGGTTTTTGGACAATGGTGCGTCTTTTCACATGACAGGAGATCGAGATTTGTTTTCTGATCTGGATGAGAAAGATCTTGGAGTGCACATCAAGATGGGCGATGATGGTAGATATAGTGTGACCTGTATCGGTACCATTTCCTTTGAGATGGAGTCTGGTAAACCCTTCGTATTGAAGGAAGTGATGCATGTTCTAGGATTGAAGAAGAATCTTATCTCTGTGGTGATGTTAGAAGACAAGCGATATGATGTTGTCTTCAGCGAGGGAAAGGATTTCCTGCGTAGTAAGGCAACTAGAGAAACCCGAAAGATAGGGGTTCGAGTCAAGAACCTTTATCAATTGCATGTATATGGTTGCGCAGCAATGGCATGCAAGGCAAAAGGATTGGTGAGCCGGGATGATGGCGAGTTGTGGCATCGAAGATTGGGCCACCTTCACCATGGAGCCTTGAAGATACTGCAGCAAATTTCTACTAGGCTTCCTAAAGGCACTCTTGCGCAGTCAGATCAGTGCAAGGGGTATACTTTGGGAAAATTTGTGAAAGCCACCTTTCACGAGAAGGATAGTCGCACCACGACGATCCTTGAGAGAATTCACACAGACGTGTGTGGACCTTTCTTAGTAGCTTCAACAGCAAAGCACAAGTACTATGTGATCTTTGTTGATGATTTCTCTCGAAATTGCTGGATCTTCTTCATGCAGAAGAAGAGCGAGACATACTCAAAGTTCTGTGAGTTCAAAGCACTGGTCGAGAAAGAATCGGGGAAGAAGGTGAAGGCTCTTAGGAGCGAAAATGGTAGTGAATTCATCTCTGGTGAGTTCAAGGACTTCTGCAGCACAGAAGGGATTCGAAGAGAGGTCATAGCTCCCCATAACCCACAACAGAATGGGGTTGTTGAGCAGAAGAACAGAACGATCGTGGGTGTTGCATGGGCGATGTTGCATGATCAGGGCCTACCCCTTCACTTGTGGGCGGAGGCATGCAATACTGCAGTATATGTGCAAAACCGTTGTCCTCACAAGATACTTGGCATGAGTACACCCGAGGAGGATTATTCTGGTAAGAGGCCTGATATTTCCCATTTTAGGATTTTTGGTTCTCCTGTTTACATGCATGTGACAAAGGATGCCAGGAAGAAGCTAGAGCCGACCGCAGAGGTTGGGATATTTTTGGGGTACACTGATACGCCCCACAACTATCATGTGTATTTTCCAGACAGTCGCAAGACTGTTGTGCAACGGGATATCAAATTTCAGGAGGAGAAAGCCATGAAGTGTTCACTTGAGAGGGAGCCACACTTGCATGTAGATGAGGAGCTATTAGTTCCTAAGGATGAGCTTCAGGATGTGGATCAGCCACAATATGAATTTCATGGAGTGGAAGAGACCACTCATGCAGCACCAACCATCAGAGGGCGAAAGCGCAAAACAGAAGCTGAGCGACTGGCTCAAGATGCTGAGAAGGTTGTAGGACCATCTACAACACAACGCAGACAGAGACATTCACCTGATCGGTACACTAGATACATGGCTCTTGTGAGAAAATGTGTCGTGACTGAACAATCCTCTTTCGAGGAAGTTGTGGACGATCCCACATGGGTAGATGCCATGGTGGAAGAGTATGATTCGATTGTCAGAAACAGTGCATGGGAGATTGTCCCAAGACCGGAGGGGAAATCAGTGGTGGGTTCGAGATGGATCTACAAAGTGAAGCAGGCAGCTGACAGGAGTGTGGAGAAGTACAAGGCAATATTTGTTGCCCGAGGCTTCTCACAGATAGAGGGGATCGATTATGAGGAGACCTTTGCACCTGTCGCAAGGTATTCTTCCATACGGACGATTCTTGCTCTCTCAGTGCAGATGGGGTGGCACATTCATCAGATGGATGTGAAGACTGTGTTCCTCAACGGAGTCATTGAGGAGGAAGTGTACATAGAGAAGCCTGAAGGTTTCAAGATCTTCAGCAGCGAGTCGCATTTGTGCAGGCTCAAGAGAGCACTGTATGGGTTGAAACAAGCACCTCATGCTTGGTACATACGGATATACATTTATTTCACCGGACTTTGATTCTCCAACAATGAGGCAAATCCTAACCTATACCAGATTATGGTGGAGGGTAAGTTGCTAATAATTGTACTTTAAGTAGATGATTTGATTTTGACAGGAGATGAGCTGTTAATACTTTCATGCAAGGAGGATCTTGCTAGAGGGTTTGAGATGAAGGACTTGGGCCTCCTTCATTATTTCCTGGGATTGGAAATTTGGCAGCGCAGTGATGGACTATTTGTTTCTGAGGGTAAGTATGCCCGGGAGATACTGGAGAAGTTCAACATGCATGGTTGCAAGCCTGTTGATACTCCTCTTCCTAGAGGTTGGAGGAAGGAGGATGCTACTTCAGCGGAGGTAGTGGATGCCACTATTTAGCGACAGTTGGTGGGGTCACTTATGTATCTGGTCAATACATGACCCGATATATGTTATGCTTTTAACCAACTTTCACAAGCTATGGTTAAGCCAACCAATCTCTTCTGGAAGGCAGGCAAGCATGTATTGCGTTATCTCAGAGGCACATCGGGATATGGATTGTGGTACAGACAGGAGGATGAGGTGAAGCTATGTGGCTTCACGGATGCAGATTGGGCAGGGAGGCCAACGGACAAAAAGAGAAAATTTGGAGGGATCTTGAGTATCGGGTCGACAACAGTTTGTTGGTACAACAGGAAGCAGAGATCCGTGGCACTCAGTTCAGCAGAGGCCGAGTATATGGCAGCAAGTTTGGCTGCATGCGAGGCTATATGGATGAGGAAGATCCTGGTCGGGTTGTTCGGGTCACACTTGGAGCCTACTGTGATTTATTGTGATAACCAAAGTTGCATTAAACTCTTGGCTAATCCAGTATTTCATGATAGATCCAAGCACATCGACATCAAGTACCATCATATCAGAGATTGTGTGCAGCGGAGAATCATGTTACTTTCATACATTCCCACGGAGGATCAGGATGCTGATATCTTGACGAAGGCGCTCACCAGGAGCAAATTCGAATACCACAGAGGCAGGATAGGGGTTGTAGATAATCCATATCTTGTTGAGAGGGAGTGTTGAAAATGCAACAAGATGATGGAGCTTAGTGAAAAGAAGTCGCCTTCACTAAGTGTGCCCGTAGGCTATTTTTGGCACAAAGTCTATTTTTAGACTATGTCTATTTTTAGACATATGGATCATGGTCTATGAGTTGTAGGATGATATTTATGGATGATTGGTCATGTTGGTGAAAATAGATGGACTTCTATTTTTAGACATATGGGTGGAGTCTATTTTTAGACTGCCAGTCTAAAAATAGAACAATCGAATATTATTAGCTCTTAATAATATTTGGACTATAAACATTATCTTATCCTCTTACAGCACTTCAGTTCGAGCTACGGATGTGGCACATGCAACTGCCAGAAGGAAATATGATTTTCTTATGGGTTAGTTGAGCTATCGCATGGTGGACTTCAGTTAGAACTCAAGTGATTGAGTTTGGTGGAGTTGATTGAGGAGTTGATGGAGTTGTGTTAAGTTTGACTTAGTTGAACTAGTTGTATTTAGTCTAACTGCCAAATACACTAGTGATGAGTGATGTGAATTAATTATTAATTAATTCACTAATTATTAACTCATAAATAAACTAAAAAATACATCAGTTAACTCAGTGCATGGACAGTTCAGTGGAGACAAGTGTTAGAGGTGGGTGAAAGCGTGAGACTATTATCAGTTGTGACTATAGCTGTGCATGATATTTGCACAATCATTGATTGAGATTGCCAATGAGGATTGCGTAGTACAAGCCAAGGGAAAACGAGCTTGGATCAAATCTATTCTCAACTTGGATTGCGCAGTAGAGGCAGGAAAATAGTGGAGGAGATTTGAACCTGTGACTTGATTCAGAACTGAGCTAGTTTGTGTGTAGCAGGTGGAGATAGTATTGAGTACTTGTGAGGAGTATTGTACTATGTATTGTTACATGTTCTCTATCATTATAATATACAAATAGTTTGGGGTTTTCAGCTGTTTGCTTTCCCCATTACATACTGTGTTGATATGTGTGATTGATGTTTCAATGTGTGCATGCGATTGTTTTTTATTTTGCAAATTGATTATCAACGTAGAGGAGGTTATGTATTATGCATGCATTCTGCAAATAGTGTATAATCAAGATAATCTCTGTGAATAAGTGTTATATTATTCAAAATTTCTACAACATTTGCGTCATTTATAAAACTGATCATATTCTGGACACATAAGTAGGAAATAAAGCATGCATATATATAGATATATCGAGTCTGTCAAAGTTTTTACATCAAAATCTCAAAAAATAAAGTGTTATGGGACATTTGGCTTTCAAAACCTACAAAATGTGTAAAAGAGCTAGAAAGGCTATCAACCCACATGGTGCTCATGATAACACGAGACTACTCTGATCACTCTACTTAACAGTCGACACAGTCTTGCAGATACTCCCATTGTGTGTCTCTTCCAGTGCAGTGGCACCTCGTCTATAGTAGCATACTCTAGAACTCCTTGAGTAATCGTTTCTAGGTTTCACTCCATCTCAGTTAAGGGGTCTTCCCCTTCCTCATAGTCAGCATCCATTATTGGATGAGTAGCCCGTCATGCTATTGGCGACATTCCAGGTGGTCTTTCAGGTCCTACATCTGCACATTTATCATAAGTCGAGTTTCAGTTTACACTTTTGCAAAAAAAGAATCATAAGACTTGAAAAAATCCAAAAGAAAATTCTTTACCTACATCAATCCAATGTTCCCTTGGTGGTAAAGGTAGATCTAGATCCCATCGGAAATCTATGCTAGCATATGCATAATCGTCCACCATGAGTAATTGGTGCTGCAACCAACTAAAGAACTGTGGAGGGTAGTGCATATGCTGACCCATCCCTCCTCGAGGCATGATTTGACTCCACCTCACTAACCTCGGGTCTTGGGGTAGGATCTGGTACCTCTACCCACTGATACCAGAATAGGGGCATCCGCTCTAGGAAGAAAGTCACCAGTATCGAACTGAACCCAAATTGTCTCAGGTTTCCTTACTTCCCTTTGGTCAGTTGTCTTTTCATATTCGCCAGGAGACCTCCACACTAGTTGAATACGGTGGGGGTCAGACACTCTACTCCATACTAGAATTGGGATTTTGAACTCTCATGCAGGGCTTATGTCCCAGATATGCGAGCTATGGTGAATAGGATGGTTCGTATAGGAAGGTTGTTGGTGATTGTGGCGATCTTCACCTTCCCACACCTCATCATCTTTGAAAATTGAGCAAATTAGGGCACAAATGCACTTTCAGAACTTACTATGGTAAAATGGTAAAAAATAATGTTACTTTTGGTTGTTTATAAGTTTTGAAGTCATTTTTGTCAATATTTTCATAATATTTTATTATTATATCTCGATATCAGTGATGGGTGCATTTCTTTGTGCAGTTACAAGTGTTTCCTGTGGACAGTGATTGTTTTTACTGATTCAACGAGTTGTTGTTTTATCTCTTTTTCGGACTCGTTAAAAATAAACGAAAAAGGAACCACCATGGAGTCATCTTTAAGCCCTTTTCTAACTCTCAAAACTGAAAAGATTGTCGAGTACTAGTCGTTTCGAACTCGTTAAATCAAATGAATTGACGTCATCTCAATATATGTTTACCCCTTTTTCAGGCTGAGATTGACTATTTACGAAAAAGGTACGCCTTGGTCGACATGGTCAAGAGGTTCTCTCGAATATTATATTCTACCTTTTAGGGTTCGAGAGACAAATGACGAAAAGGGACATGATGGAGTTTTCTTTTTCATCTCTTTTCCAGATTCCTCTAAATGTGAAAAAGGCACTGATTCATTCTTACGTGAGACTCGTTAAAATTTTACGACAAAAGACTCGTCACCATGATGAGACCGAGTTTCTCCTTCCTAGGACTCGTAAAACTTACTAGGATGGATTCATTCAAAGAATGAACTTACATGACAAGCATATTATATCCCCTTCAAGCTTGTGATAAAAATAATTGGGGTACTCTCTAGAAATAGCAAGGGAAAAATGAAGATGAAACATCCTTTGTATAGGCAGCATGTCACTCTTGAACATGACACTCTTCTGCTTTCATGTCAGGTTTGGGATATCCTCACTTAGTCACTTGTCCTCCTGAGTTTGGGTGATCCATTTATGCCTCTCGTTTGACTATTCCAATTTTTCATCATGACCTTTAGTCCTATGTTGAGTCAAATGTTGCCAAACTCCGGAGTCGTGTCGCCAGTGTTCAAGAGAAGTCCTATTTGCAGTTATTTAACTATACATTGTCTGGCCGATTGTTACAGTCTTAGATCTTATTCATTTCATTCCACTTTATTCCTTGTTTCGTGTCAATGATGGGGGACTCATCATTGCCCTCCTTTGACGGGTCACTTCTTGTCAACTTCAGCTCATTATCCAGGAAGATGATTTATAAACTCCCTTTCAATACCTTAGATCTTACTTGCCCTAATGGCAAGTTCTTCTCATCTAACGACATGTATTCATCATTGGCCTTCGATTGGATGATTCCACGAGTGTTCGATTTCAGTTTCATTATCACATTCACAGATTGTATTGTCGTACCTTGAGAGCCATTGTCATTATTAGTGGTTTCTCTTGTACCTGTTAACGGTCCACATCATTGGCCGGTAATCAGGTGGTTTTCTAGCATGTTTGACTTCGACACATTCATTCACATGTTAGGAATCGTACTTTGATTGGGTTGGGATGGAGCGCAAGACCCTGAGTCTTGTCTGATATGGCTTAGGCTGCGTGGAGTTATATGTTATTCTTGATTGTACACATGTTTCTGTTATACAGATGGTTGTGACCATACCGTGGGACTTTACATTTATGGTGATCCTTCTATATTGGATGGTTGCAACCATACCTTGGATCTTAGATTCACAGATGATCCTTCTCATTTGGATGGTTGCGCCCATACCATGGATCTTTCCATATAGTCCTTATCATCCATATGGTTGCGTCCATACCGTGGATTCATGATATTAGATATGTATATGTATATACGTCCTTGATTTGTAGGTCTCCTGATGGTGATTGTCCTTGTCCTTGCGAAATCTCGTAAAGCATCTCAGTCATCACTCCTCATTCTGCCTTCATGCTTTAGGGGCATCTGTTACACAATATTTTGTCACACCTCCTGCACTTCCCTGTGACATACCCCGAAGTGCCCGAAACATGACCATTATACAGTGTACTCATTCATATATACAGCTCAGATCCTTCCTAATACATTGATTAGAAAATGCCTTGAGATTTCCTTGAAGAAATAGCTCTAAAACCCTAATTTGAACATCATCGCACTTATGAGACTCAAAACAGCGATGATCGCCTATTGCACTGAACTTGACCCGCGATGGTATTGCTTTGTTCCCTTGTATACCCGTGATGATCCCAAAAAGGAAACTTTCCTTAAGAGGATGAGAAGCTTCGTGATCTAGAAGCTTCCAGAGTGGCGAGCTGGAGGTTGTTTGGCATAGATGAGGTCGAATTCTCCCAACTTGGCCTCTTGGTCTTATCCCTATGAGCTACCTCCTTGAGATGAGGGCCTAATCCTATCTTTGGAGAGGTCTTAACTCCCTTTCCCAGCCTATATATTCATCTTTTCCCATTCACAAATGGTTGATCTATGCCTATTTTCACCCTTATGCTAAGATTGTGCCTATATGTTATTCATTTGGCTTGGAGAAGGAGTGCTTGGAGAGCCTAGCTTGGACTTGGATATTCATTCAAGGAGAGCCTATCAACATCAAGTCTTGGTTGTATGCTTCCCCTTACTTTCTATTAATATACAATTGTTGGTTCATTTTCCCTAAATGTGTATGCTCATGTATCATTTAGCTTAACATTCCTTGATCAGTTAAGTAGGTTGCTTTTGAATTTGCTATTTGTATTTTCATGCCTTGTTGTGTCTTGATCCCTTGTGTAGGTGCATAAATGCTGAGAGTAGCAGGAACGAGCTTGCAATGCTAGTGTTTCAAGGTCTTCAACAAAGGAGATCGGAATAGCATCAAAACAAGGTAGGCCATCTTCTTCGTTTCTCTTTTTAATTGCAACTTAGGAAAGTGTCTAGTAGATTGTCACTTCAGTTGCTAGACCCACTCATTGTGCTAGAGGGATTGTCTTTGTCCGCAGAGAGAATTTACCTAGACAACAAGGAGTGTATACCAATAATTCTTGATCTCCTCCTATGCATCATGTCATAAAATACCTGGGTTGATGGTCCAACCCCATGATATATATCTATGAGACTCTCCAAGTTGTGCAAAATAATTTGGAGACTATTTCTAGCTCATTATGCAATCTCATGGAATGATCCCTCATCTCATCAATAGTAAGCAAGGATATGTTGTCATCCCAAGACATCTCCTCAGGAATATCTCTAGGGTGGGTGTAAAGAGGGTCATAGCTTGGATTGTAGGCATATTGTTGCGCTCTATAACCTCTACCCCTATGATGAGGTTCTGCAGGAGGAGGACAATCAAAACCTATAACATATTATATGTGCACATAAAATTAAATGTAAATAGATTTTACTTATAAAATTTGTATTTAAAAAAAAATGTGTACATTTAAAATTACCTGATGAAAAAAACCATCTCATTTTCTGCACTCATCAAAGTAAAATTGTCCCGTTTCGAGGAAAAACAAATCTCTATTATCCCCTATACAAAACATCAAATTGTCAATCACAAAAGTATGAATCATATGATAACTTTTCACATTAAACATGTCAAACAAGATTTATGTTCAGATTTTACTTGAACCAACTATATCAGATGGTGGGTTGGTTCTTGTGAGTGAAGTAATAGAATAAGACACTAAATGCATAAAACAAAAAATTAATCAATTTATATGCTTGTAACATTAAAATAAAAAGATAAATATACCATAAGTTTGAACATGTTTTAAATAATATTCCCATGTACCTAAGTGTTGCATCTGAACGCATCGCTCTGAATCAATTTTTCCAACTTGAGGCTCAATCCATACACGTGTGAACAATGATATTTTTTCGCATTAAACATCTCAAAGAAAATTATTCACATGTTAAACATCAAATTTATAGTGTAGTCTTGAACATGTTAACTAGAATTCGAATGTGCCCTGTAGCACACCTAATAGACTCATTGGAATGGAATTTATGCATGGGGTAACCCTTGTCAATAGATTTATATGGCTCACATTGATCCATTAGTAATGAGACACGTTTCAACACAAGTCATTTGAGTATCTACACCTGTGCTCGACAAGAGTTTTTCACAAATTAAAAACATGTTTTTTCACAATAACCATTAAATATAACCTACTTGAAAACATGATCTGACTTTAAAAGCCAAATGTACCAGATAGTGATTCTCCCCTGAGTAGCCTTGTAAAAGATCATTGGAGGGATTGTTCGATGCCATTGTTGCTATATACAAAAAGACTAGTTATTAAAATGAATAGATATTCTCAAACCACATAGAAACATACAACTTTAAAAAAAAACAAAACAAAAAACAAAAAAAACCAAAAAACCTTAATATGTATATGAAAACTTAATAAAAAATCATGTCTAAGTTGTTTTCTTTTATCAGTTACAAAAACTTAATAAAAAATCATGTTTAAGTTGTTTTCTTTTATCATTTACAATTTGATTGTCGTAACTAAAATAAAACAATTATACAAGATGAAACTTTCCCAAGAATTGTGTATTCCTACACGCCCATGGCAATCCATGACTCTTTATTTTTTCAGTGGCCTTTGCATGACCACGTGATGTCACCATGCCATCTTCCTCATTGTTTGATGCCATTTGTAGGTTACAACATGCAAACATGAACAATGGCATAACCATGTACCATGAACATGTACCAATATCTAACAATTATGATATCTAACAATACCGTGAACAAACTCAAAAGCAAATATCTAACAATTTACATACCAACACAAAATTATCTTAATTGTAGAATATACATGAAGTGTGAAATACGACAAGTCTAAACTATTATGTACAATATTTTCAAATGCTTTTCTCGGATTTCAAAATTCAACAGAAACCCTGAGTGTTATCACAATCTCTTGTGATCCTGCACAAGCCAAACTGACCAATCGACCAAGATTCCATTATTTTTTATTAATGCATTTTACTTTTAGCACCAATTTTAGGGTACAAGTGTTTTTGTTGACTTTTGTCTAATATTTTTTTATTTTCTATGATTTTTTTTCTCGGTCATGGAACTGTCAATCACAATTACTGCTACAGATTCAGTAGCCATTGCACATGCGAAAATATTGAAGATCAAACTTTATAGGCATAGGAAAAAATACAAACCAAGGCAATGGATTTAAGTTGAGCATAGATTGGTTTAAAATGACATGTTAGAGCCTCAATCCTTGCAGTGCAAGGGAGAGCAGTAGTAGTCGACATCAACCATATTCACCAAAGTATAATAAATAAAAAACTAATGTTTCTATTGCATGAAATTCATAGAAAAGTTAGTGCTTCCATGTGTGTGCAATAGCTACATATACTATGGTTGCATTATCTCCACATGTATGAAGGAAAATTATTATTTAAGTGATAAAATAATAATAATAAACTATTTATGGTTGAAGAAAGTTAGAAAACAACTAGCCTACATGATAATCAATTCTCAACCAGAAATTGTTGTTCATAATTTCTCAACCAGAAATTGTTGTTCATAATTTCACATAGTTTAAAAATTGCAATCCTTTTTTGAACACAATGAAGATACGAAAAACGAGGGGGAAGCATATTTATAGATTTAACACCCACCATATGGTACAAGTAAAGGTTTTTGTTAGCTTTTTTTTAGTTTTTTTTTATGATTTTTTCTTTTTCTTTGGCATGAAAATACAAGTCACAATTACTCCTACACATTCAATAGCAATTGTAAATGCACAAATATTGAAGATCAAACTTTATAGGCATAGGTAGAAATACAAACCAAGGTGATGGAAAGTTGACCCTAGATTGGTTTAAAATGAAAAATTACAAATGCAATCCCTATTGTAGTGTAAGGGAGAGTAGTAGCAATCGACATCAACCACATTCACAGAGGCATGATAAATAAAAATCAATATTTCTATTGCAAAAATTAAAAAAATTAAAAGTGTTCCCATGTATGTGTAATAGTTACATATACTACGGTGACATTATTTCCACATGCAAGGAAAATCATTGTCCAAGTGAATATAATAATAATATCAATAATCTCAATAATAAGAAGAATAGAAGAAGAAGAACAATCCATGGATGAAAGTTAAAAAACAACCACCCTGTATTAGAAAAAATCATTTTTCAGCTAAAAGTTATTATTCATAATTTCACATGGTTCAAAAATTGCAATTTCTCTTTGAATACAATGAAGATGTGAGAAACTAGGAGAGACATATTTATAGGTTTAACACCAAGATTAAGGTACAAGTAAGAGTTTATATTGATTTTTTCTACTATTTTTTTTTTTGACATGGAACTTTCAATCACAATTACTCCTGTAAATTCAATAGTCATTGCACATGCACAAAAGATTGAAGATCAAGCTTTATAGGTAGAGACAGAAATACCAACCAAGGTGATGGAAAGTTGGGCCTAGATTGGTTAAAAAGACAAATTAGAACCTCAATGCCTACACTGCAAGGGAGAGCAATAGGTGTGATAAATAAATAAAATCAATGTTTCTATTGCAAGAAATTCAAATAAATAAAACAGTGTTTCCATTTGTGTGCAATAGTTACATAGTCTTTTTGCATTATTTCCACATGCATGAAAGGAAAATTATTGTTCAAGTGTAATTAAAAAAAATGTGAATGGTTGAAGGAAGTTAGAATACAATTACCCCACATGAGAAAATCAATTCTCCGCCAAAAATTATTGTTGTTCATAATTTCACAGAGTTCGAAATTTGCACTCTCTTTGTACACAATGAAGATGTGAAAAAAGAGAGGGAAAGGCATATTTATAGGTTTAACACGAAGCTTAGGATACAAATAAGAGTTTTTGTTGACTTATTTCTACTATTCTTGCTTTTCTATAATTTTTTCCTTTTTTTGATGTTTTCTTAATTGGTTTGGGATGATTAGGGAAGCAAGTGGACGATTAGGATCTTGATATTGAAACTATTGTATCTTAGTCATTTCAGATCTCCAAGACCTGAAGTTTCATCCTACGGTATCCCCTTGAGTCTTCTTTCCAACCCCACAAGTGATACCTAGATTGGATTCTTCAAAAAAGAGTTATCCCCAAACTCCCACAATGACCTGATTATAGACTAATTCAGTAGAGCGAACTTGTACGGCATGCCATGTGTCACTATTTTGACCTTCGGCCCTAAAAATGATAACCGAAAAACTTAATTCTCTGCACTTTGATTCACTTTTTATGAAATTCAAATTGGATGCTTGGAGAGAAATTTATGACGATTTTCCCTAGGTCACTTGTTTGAGATGGAATTATTGAGCCTACAAAAACCCTAATTTTCTCAAATCATATCTTTGAAGATACAACGAACCAAGATTTGAAATTCATACATGAAGTTCACCAATATTTCGACTTACAGGGTTGCAATTTCAGCTTCTAAAACCTCGTTATATATATATATATATATATATAGAAAATTCCAAGATGACCCATTTGAAGAAGCGAAAACCTAGATCCAAACCTCTAATATCGAATTTTATGCAACTAACTCACGAAATAGAAAAAAATATAGATTAACGAATTAAAACTTAGCCTCTTCTAGGGGGAAACCTATTTTACTTTACATAAATGAACAATTCTTGGATGATACAATTGATAAGACCTTCTTGGTATATATAGCAACCTAAGGAGTCACAATATAATAAGAACCTACATAACATAACGATAATAATGTAATGGCACAACAATAACAATGATGGGCTTCTATGGGGCACAACAATATCAACATGAAGGATACACGAGCACAACAATAACAATATGGGGTTATACTAACAACAATCAATGGGGTTATACTAACAACAATAAAGGGAATACACTAGTATTATAGGGACCTAAAAATCTAAGATTCTAAAAAATGACAAATAAGAAGGAACACATCGCCAACTATAATTTTTGGAAATGATATATGAGAAGGGACATGAGTGTGATTTTGAAAAACAAAAAATCGATTTAGAATCATCCTCTTAAAAGAACACCTTCCATAAAATTAAGAAATGAACACCTTCCATAAAATTAAGAAATGATAATAAAAAAGATTAGTTTTAAAATATGTAAATTTAAAAGACACTTATAACATATTTATTTATATAATACATTTTTAAAAAGTAAAAACATTACTGTGAGAAGTCATATATATATTTTTTCAAAAATAAAATTACTACTTACAAATAAATAAACAAGGGGAGTTGCAAGCAACAAGTCCCTGCTGTGCTTAGCAAGCACTTTTAGAATAAAGTTCCAGATTCACCAGCGGTGTTCTGCATTTGATTGATTGTGCTTTGGTCTCTTATAGTCATATTTCACAGTGAGTTTATTGCCTTCTCCCACTGAATTGAACTGATGTTACCATAAATATGCATTATAGCAACAAATGTAAAATGTGCTTTCAAATCGGCCATTTCCTGCAATCCTTGTTTTATTAAGAAGTTGTAATAAATATGAGAGATATATTTTACTTATTAATTTTCTCTTTATGATAGCTCGAAGATTTTGATATACTGAGACAATTATCTATTATAAAGCCCCAAAAAAACTAGTTTTGTACATCAAGCATGTGATTTTAAATTTCATTAACACATACACCCAATTAAAACATTGATATGTGAGTAAGGTGTAATTTCTACAGACTTAACATTGATGTTGAAACGTAAATATAAAAAGGAGAACATCGTTAAAAACATTAATGGCGTTGGTGGCAAAAAAAACTTGGAGAATGAAATTCAAGTCACGGAATTTTCATGAGTGCGCAAATGACTTTGTGTATGCTTGAATTATATGTAAGAAACTAATGGACTAAAATGCAAAATAATGTAACTACATTACTTCATTTGGTATGCTCAAATTTTCAAAGGGTAAAAATTATTTTTGGCCGAAGGCATCTCTATATCACTCGAAACGAAAGTGCGTCTGCCTTCAACATAAATGACTTTGTGTATGCTTGAATTATATGTAAGAAACTAATGGACTAAAATGCAAAATAATGTAACTACATTACTTCATTTGCTATGCTCAAATTTTCAAAGGGTAAAAATTATTTTTGGCTGAAGGCGTCTCTATATCACTCGAAACGAAAGTGCGTCTGCCTTCAACGTGGCCTCTTGGAGTTCCAATCAGCCTCTTGGACTTCGATCTGAAAGGTTGTTGCTCGATTTTGATTGTGTTCTTAGGTCTTATGGACGGGCTGTGTATTGACGTGGTGGACAGCTCTGTCAACCCACTTTCTGGTAAAAACCCTCCTCAATCATGCCATCTGGCATCAACCCTCTTAGCCCCTGCATGTATTACCCATAAAAGTCAATATAATAATCATATTAATTGCATGGCCTTGAGGGTATACTTAATTAAGCAGGTATTAAGTAACACGACAGAGCTTATAGTCATTAAAGAGGTATACAATAAACAACATGAAACATGATAGACCATGTGGGCTCGCACATGAAGATCATGTGTCCTCATCGTTGCATCTCAATGCACTGTCTTCATAACATAACTGTCCTCATTGCTGCATCTCAATGTTGCGTCTTCATAACATAGTGTGTAACCCTTCTCCATAACATAGCGTGTAAGCCTCAAGCACGCAGTTAACATTCAAGCACACCAGTTAGCATTGCATCTTTCAGTGGGCACGGTATTCACTTCTCTGGTCATGAAGCAAAGGATGGATGGGGGGACATCCAGAAACGAGTCTCCGCCTCCTACCGTGGTGTGTTGATCAAGGTCATATAGAACAAACTCTGTATTGGCTTGCTCTGCTCCTGGTAGTGAAGCTAGAACTCAATCAACAGATGTTGCTTTAGCTGAAATGGGACAAGGAACACCATAGAATGAGAACTACAAGCTCTGCCATTAATTTGAGCATGATTGTCTTGGGGTTTGCAGTGAGCGTGTTGTTCATGCAGAAAAAGCGAGTGAATTATCACTTTTGGCTAATACTGCAGATGGGTCCCCTAGTCTTATATGACTATTCATTTGCATTTCACACAGAGGTACTGGAGAGGCCACCATCCCATTGTAAATATGCAAGTTTGCACCATCGGAGGTATATCGATTATGAGCACTGGAATGCAGTAATTGTAAGCGGTTGATACAGTTACATGCCTGTTTTAGAGAGCCTCTAGAATTTCTTCATGCCTCTGTGGCAGCTTCCTGAGACAGGAACTATGGTCAAAAACTTCCCGATTAAGGTGGACTGATTGAAGATTTAACCAAAATGTAGCCGGTTCTGAACTTGAACTGGATTCAGTAATTGTTGAGCCACAATTTTGCTCGAACATATGAGGGGTTATTCTAGGGCCGAACTTAGAATATTTGGCATCCATATTGGTATTAATATGCTGATATCATTCTGGCCCATAGATGTTTGGGCTTGTAAAGCTCTCTGATGTAGCATAGCTTTGCACGTCCTTGCCATCTTGTTTTGCTCAGAGATCCAAGAACGGGGAGGCTTCAACCATCACTATTACAGAGAGAATTCAATGCGGTTAGTAGCTTTAGTTTTACAATTTAGTTTTGCAGTCCCTTCATGTTTCACTGAGTATAAAATCAATCAGTTTATTGAAACATGAATCACTGAGTATAAAATCAATCAATTTATTGAAACATGAATCTCACGGCTGGTAGCAGAACACTGAATTTAAATTACAATTTTTTATTTTCTTGGATAAGAAAAACCACCACTTTTATTTTATGAACCTAGCAGAACACTAAATTTAAATTACAGTTTTTTATTTTCTTGATAAGAAAAACCAGTATTAATAATAGAGGTTGCAGGTGCATACAACAAAAAAGAAAAGAAAAAAGAATATTGAATTTAAATTACAAATTTTTATTTTCTTGGATAAGAAAAACTATTTTTATTTAATGAATCTAGAAAATTAGAGTAAGCAAAAGTTGAACCCAGAGCTATCAAAACCCTTTAATTAGAGTAGAAGAAGTAGAAGAAGACGTTGTCAAGATAATTTACCCAAAAGCCAAGTTGAAGCTCAAGCTATCAAAACCTTTTAATTAGAGTAGAAGAAGTTGTTGCTAAACTATCATTCTTGTTCTTGCAACTGTTGAAGCCTAACTTGTCAAAACCCTTCAATTAGAGCAGAAAGAAGCTATGGTTGCTAAACCATCATTCCTGCAGGCTCAACAGAAGAAGTTGTTGTTAAACTCTCATTCTTGCATGCTCTTAAGTGGTCGCCACCAAAAAAACATAAGTGCTCACCA
Source organism: Pinus tabuliformis (assembly GCA_031772625.1). Taxonomy (NCBI): domain Eukaryota; kingdom Viridiplantae; phylum Streptophyta; class Pinopsida; order Pinales; family Pinaceae; genus Pinus; species Pinus tabuliformis. Next base: position 814,828,691 of record CM062812.1, read on the forward strand.
CCAAAAAAAATTGCTGCAATTGGTTCAGTGTGCGTTGAGGCATTATTTCAACCAACCTCCCAAGTGTTTTCAAGAGCCGACTGAAAGAAGACCGCAGAACAATCAAAAGAAATCAAATAGATGTGGGAGACAATACTCTCTGATCTGAATCAATTCTCCTTTCCAGATAGCGATATTTAGCATAAAGGCATAGGGAAACAACAGATAGCACAATCACTAGGACCATGAACAGGTAATACCCTCCAAGATCAATAAATTAGCCGCCCGTACCTGTCCTTACTTGATGTTGTCAACAATCCTCAAGTATGGTTCTCATGCAAATCACAATTTTGACACAGTTGTTGTTCTCTAGACACATCAAAAATATATATTTAAAATAAAACAATATAATGACTCAATCTTATTGAAACTCCGACATACATGTTACTAATATTTAATGTATATGAATCCATATGAACATTTATATGCAGTTTTTACTCATTAGTCCAGTTTCAAAATGAAAAATGGTTCATTTAAATTGTTTTTAAATTGCTTTGGCCTCGACATGAGGCCAAATAAGACGATGAATCTTTTGAATGCTTTGATTGGTTAAAAATAAATATTTGATTTCGCTCTTTTTTAAAAATAAAAAGTATGTCATTAATATAAACGAACTTTGCTTAAAATGGAAAAACAAGAATTGGTTTGAGTGTCGGACTAATGCTTATCGGTAAAACCGATTGCTATAGTCCCTGCCAGGCCCTTTGCGCAAGGACTAATAAGTTTAAAAAATAATTTAAATTACGTGGAAAAGATGACACTTATACTTTCAAGAATTTAAATGGCATGGAGAAGTTGGAATTTATAAATTTGTTTTTCTATGATAGAAAAACTACATAATTTTGTAAAAGAATTGATCCATGAATAAAACATTGAAATTTTATTTTACATTTAAAATAAAATATTTAATTAATTTTGTTTTATATCTAAAATAAGAGTCAGGGCCGCACAATGTTATGTTTTTTATTTTTTTACATTTCCACCAGGTGGCTTTTGTATATTGTGAAAAATATCTTTTAAAAATTCAAAAAATATTTATTAAAAAAAAACAAAAAAAAAATACTTATTAAAAAAAACAAAAAAAAAACCACTTAATACAAGATTTAATTTAATAAAAATGAATAAAAATGTATTTGATAGCAGAATCAAAATGCAATATTGTACATAAATTAAATGCAATATTGTATATAAATTAAAATAGCAAACATATGAGAATTATTACACAAAATAATATTGTACTAGTCTACATCTATCTTAACTCCTAATCTACTAAGCATAGAGAGGGATTAAATAAGTATTTTATTTTTTTATCTTTTTTTTGTGCAAGTTAACCAAGTCAAAATGTTTACATAACACAACAGGACAGGATAGACTTTCAAATTTATTTATTTTTAAATCAAATTAATATATTATTAAATTAAATAATGTAAATATAAAATCAAAGGCCAAACAATTAATAGAGTCAAATATTTAAGCTCAAAAACTAAAATATATTTTATTCCCAAATTTGATGTCTTTAACATAGATCAAAAGGAAAATCAAAATGAATAATATTAGCTACATATTGATAAATATTAACCTCATAAGTATATTTATTTTAATTTATTAATAATATTCATCTGTGTTATTTTCTAATTTAATAATGATACTTATATATAATTAAATTTAATTGGCATTCCCTAATCGAGGTGCGAGTTGGATCGATTTAGTCCCGCCAACGACTGATGTATGTTATGAAGATTCCGAAGAGAACCCTCACCACCCTCCACATGCACTAGGCACATGGCCTCAATTAATGTCATTCTTGAAGGTGGCAACAACACAATCCAGAAGCAAGTTCTCGGCCTTTTTGCTGGTAAATTTGGTAAGTCCCCTGTTTGCGATTCTTGTTTGCATACAGTCTGGTCTGAGCAGCTCGGAAGCTTGGGGGAGGAGTCCTTCAAGGTCTTTTTTCGAGCATTGGTTCACTTACAGTGGGTACAGGCCACCTTTCTCGGGTATGTTTTCAGTTCCATCATATGTATCCCTGCTATTATGGCTCGTTATATTTGTCTGTTGGTTTCTAGGAAGAAGGGATATGCTCTGAATTGGATGGTTTGGAAGGAGCATTACCAAGACTCGTATACTGTTGTTTCAGAATTGTTTGAAGGCTCTTTCATTTTTAGTATTCTAGTGTTTGTGTTCTTTGGAATTTTGTTGGCTCGTATGGGCATGTGTTGGGTAAGGCCTATGGGTCGCTCCCGGTCTTTATGTTTTTGTCCCTGGCGCACTAGATTTGCTTTTCCTTTGGAAATTTGTGGTCTCGGCCCTGCATTTTCAAGGTTTTGGTATGGATGTGGTTTTGTTTATAATTATACCCTCAAACGTTCTGGGCATAGTTGGATTCAAGTTTCTAGGACATGGGACTATTTCTATCTCAGGTTCCTAGTATGCAAAAGGAGACAGAGTTGGTTTTTGTATGGGTTGTGGCTCTCACATTTGGTTACCTTGACAGGTCCCCTGGTTCAGTGCGATCACTGGAAGCATTCTGTTCATGGGTATTGGCTCGCCTTGGGTCAGCCAACATGGTTCAAAATAGTTGATTTCAGTTTGCTCCACCATTCACGAACCATGGTTTTATCTACCGCGGGGAAGGGTAAGACCACTTGGGGTTCTCATGGTCATGGGAAGCAGCCCAAAGCTATCACTGAGTTTTGTAAACCCAACACTTCACAGGTAAAACCTGTGGGAATAAGTCAACCTCCTGAATTATTGATGAAGTTGCTACTTCATATCATGAGGGTTCTGCCCAGGTCCGCCAGCTCATAGCAAAATGGGAAGAGGAACTAAACCAGAAAGATGGTATATTGGACATCGATTTGGATGACTAGCAAACCCTGGTGCCTGACCTAGGGCACTCTCGAGGAAGAACTTCTCAGTATAAACAGATGGTTCACTTGTACTGGATGATGAAGAACCTCTTGGTCAAAGCTTTGGAGCATATCCCTTCAGGCTCGACCACGTCCTCTCAAACATTCTCATAGTACAGTCAATAATTCGAACAAATCAAAGTTCAACTCTAGAATCAGAATGGTTGCCTCAACTGCATTGAACAACATATCCCATGCATTCCGCAATCAGAACTTCCAAGGTCAAGTGCAAAGGACCCAGCTCCTATTGACTCAACTAATGATGAGTAGTTTTGTGTATCACATCCCATTTTGACTTTTATTGTATGCAACATTTTCACTCTTATCAGTATTTTCAGTATGTTTACAGTTATCTAGATGTTAGGAAGTATAAGGACAATCAAACCTTTTTAGCTTGGATTGACAGACTATTATATTTTGTTTTTGGATGGCTTATCATGCTGTTAGGTGGCCAACAAACCTAGTTTCCCTTTGGGCAGGTTGAGGCCACCTAACCAAATAGATTATGGTTGTAACTTGCCCTTTTTTGATAGAAAATGAATAGAAAGGTCCTACCAAACTTACAAAAAAAAATTTGATATGATTTGTGAAAAAAGGAATATATATAATAATAAAAGTATATGGAAGAAACATGAAAAAATAGTCATTCGAAATTTCAAGTGGAAAAAAAAAAACATAATGCATTAGAATAAATCCATATTTTAAATGATTTTTGAATTCTAAATTGAAAATTATAAAATTATATATATTCTCATATATTTTAATAATAAAAACAATAACTTTAAAATAAAATTATGTAAAATCCCTGCTGCCATTACAAATCACAAGACGTAATAACAAAGCTAAAATTTATGCTCGTGAATTTGATATTTGAAGTTGAATTTATTTACAATTTATTTGGGAGGAGAGTTAAATTAACAAATGAAATGAAATAAACTAAGGGATATCAAAGAACAATTATGGAACTATTTGTAACTAAATCACTCATTGGTTCAAGGAAAAAAAAAAGGATTCAAAAGAAGGGATGGTCATCTGATTGAGAACACAAGCATAATTTTATGTAAAGCAAGTAATCGTTGAGCCTAAAAAATAGTATATATATATATATATATATATATATATATATATATATATATATATATATATATATATATATATATATATATATATGCTTCAAAGGAAAGGCAGCTTTGTTGTTTCTAGCGCTTGAGTAGCACCAGGGGCTTTGCGGATTTCTCATTCCATGCCTTTGAATTTATCACACAAGCCTAAAAAAAAAGAGTATATGTGTTGTTGTGCATGTATCTGCGATAAAAGACGGTGGTTATGAAAGAACGCTGGATGGTGAGGCGAATGGTTTGAGGAATGTTACAATTGGAAAATCCAAGTGTAAGTGGCTTGAAAGGCTACTAATTACGTTTCCTATCTAATATATGCTTGGAAATTACTAAGAGGGGGGTGAATCAATAATTGTATCTTTCCAATTATTTAGTTCAACTTAATTTCCTTTTTTGTATTATCTTCTTATGCAGCTAATGACTTATGTATATTTTCAATTATTAATGGTTTCTTTTGTAGCTACCAGAGAGAGACATTTTCATATATACTTATTCAAAATTAAAGAGCATTCACACAACAACAAGAAGCATATGAATACACCAAATATAAGTGGAAACCCATAAGGGAGAAAACCACGAATTTTTTGGCTGAAAGTGATGTGAAGGAAAACTCCTACTTGCCTATTACATTGAATTTTATGTAGGCTCCAACCTATAGGAAGTTGCTACCTTAAGGAAGCTCCAACTCCCACAAATTTTTCTACAAGCTACAACCCACAAGAGGCTCATACCTCAACAGAATAAAACTTGTTCTTTATCAAACTAAAACATGAAAGGATACTAAAATCTCCCAAGAAAAATATAAAGTCAAGTTTTTTGATTACTTAATATCATTTTTTTCCCTCAATTTTATTGTTCATCTTCTCTTCTTCAATTTTGTTCATTTTCTGCTACTTTTCTCTTCTTCTCCTCACCAAAATGTTGCTCATGAACCCTCTCATACAAACTTCTTAACATCAAAAGGTTCTTTTCTCATTCAACAATGTATATTTTATAAGAATAACTTATTGATTGTTTGTATTCTATGTAGGAATATGAAATGAGGAGTTGTCTCTTGGTCTTCTAAGGTTGTTCACAATATTCCTCTTCATTTTCAAATATGAAAATCAAAATTTTGTAATATAAAATAGAGTTGAAATAATATAGCCAACAACAATGATTGCAAGAGACAAATCTTGAAAACTTTTCAGATTGTATTAGCTCCATGTTAATGCCTTTGAAGATTCTTGCTTAATAAAAGCATACATTTTCCAGCTTATGTCTCGACATATCATGTGCCATTTTTCATTTTGATTGTACGTCATATATCAAGGTAATCACATATTTAACCATGTTCAACCTTCACAATGATCAACATAGTTAATAATGATCAACCTTTTCACTTCACATCACTTATCAGCCTTCAACATAAATCAACCTTAACACAATCAACCTTAATGACATCAAACATCCTTAACATGATCATTTGACATCAATGCCAACATTATCAACATTCTCCCCCTTTGGCATTGACGGCAACACAAAGATCCTTATCTTCTTTGTCCTAGAAAAAAAAAACCTCTTCTTTTGCCTCCATACCTCTGTTGACCTCCCCCTTTGACTAAATACCTCTAATTTTTAATGTTATGCCATGCAAGTCAACCACTTGGAAGTAATTAGGGCACTGAAAGAAAAGAAAAATTAGGGCATAAAACCCTAAATTAATATATAATGAAATATATATGAATGTTCAACGTTCTTCAATGCTCAATGCATTAACATGCTTTTCATAATATACTTAACTCACTACTCATAACACTGCTCTTTAATTCATGGCTTGAGTACAGTTGTTTTAACATTGCTCTAAATGTAACAACCCTAGTCAAAATTTCATGTAAAAGTTAATAAAGGAAAAATAATACCAAGGTCATGGGACACGTATTACAAGCTAAATGATGGAAAAAACATCCTAGTGGGTGTTCATTTCGGTTATTATGGCTAAAGGAATTTGGAAAAGGCAATGGCAAAGGCTTTGGAAAAGCAAGAGGCATTAATTGGCATTTTATTTATGAAAATAATGGAAATTAGGAGAAAATGAAGGTAAAAGGTCACAAGTTGCATGTGAAGAGGAAATTGAAGGAAAATAATGGAAATTGAAGAAAATATAGGCCTCATTGATAAAAAGTCTTCTGAGGATCAGTTGGCAAGCTTTTGCTCGAGCTTGGTCAATGTAACCTTTTGTCAGTTCGGTTTTGGAGCTCTGTCATTATTCTCTCTCTCTCACTCTTGGACACTTAGAGTTTTTCTTGGAGCACTTTGGCATTGGATCAAGAAAGTCAAAGAAGGAAAGAGGAAGGAAGGAGCAAGGAAGGAAGAGCAAGATCAAATAGCTACAACATGATTCTTTGCAGGTATCTATTTGCATGTATGATTTTCTTGCTAGATTTGGAATGCAGGTATTGCACGTGGTTCTTTTTTGTCATGGTATGGGTTTTTCCAGGTGTGACAGTGTTTTCATCCTAGCCTTGCCATTTCTATATAGCCATGGTTTGATGGGGTTCTCATGTTTTGGTTGAGCTGGATTGCTGGATGGATTTGAAGTTGAGTGAGTTGGATCTTCGAAAGAAAGAACACATGGCCTAGTGATCCCAAACCCAGACTGTGGATTGCGATAAAGCCATTAGCCTAGTGACCCATGAACCGGATTGTGGGGTGTGATAAAGTCAAGTATTGTGTGCCTTAGTGGGCCTAGGAATCCTCAACCGCTTATTGGTGGGATATACGGTAAATCCTAGAGGTGGTTTCCCTTGATTAGGACTAGGAATCCTTGTTGGTGAATGGCAGGACATACCGTAAAGACTAGAGGGTGGAGTCTTAGTTAGGGCCTAGTGATCTAGTGTGGATTTCGGTAAAGCCTAGAGAGTAGGAGACAAGGAAATTCCTCATTGTGCAGGTGGAGAAATCCAGTGGCATCCATGCGTGTTTTATGGCTTAGTGGTCAAGATGGATTATGGTAAAGCCTACTTCTATTGATGAGGGTGAGGTGGTGTAGCCTCGAGAAGCCCTCGTTGAGTTTGGTTTTAAGTCCCACATTCATGCGTGGAATATGGCACGGGGGTGATTGGCTGAAAGAAATATTTGGTTCAACCAATCTATGGCCAGGTGGTTCGTTGAAATCCCAAACCTGGTTGGTCTTTGCATTAATTAATATGAGGTTATTTCTCCTTGTTATTTCATGAGTATTATATTGGTTTATAGACGGATTATATGGCTGTTGTTTCCTTGGTATTTCTATTGTTATTATGTTGGTTATGAATATGTATTATGACAGTGGTGATGTATGGATCTCATCATGTTTTTACTTGTAATTGAATGAACAATGAACCTATGACCTAATAGATGATAATGCAGCTAATGTGATAAGGAAACAATGCCTCATAGCGAATCTCAAATAAGTATGAGACCCCTATGCTCAACTATGTTGTTAAGACCTGTAGATTTCATATTTGTGATATGTTTGACGAAATGTTTGTCATGGCTAGTAGGGGTCCAGTCTAGTCCTTGTTAATGTTTTTGCAAATGTATCATTTTTCTGTTGTGTAAATTCATTTCTGAAGGTATCATTGAGTTTTTGGCAGTGACCTGGGCTCTAGGCCTGAAAAGTGGCACAAGTCTCAGAGTCATAGGCACAACACTGGGGAAAAATTCCTCAAAAGATCCCTTTCCCTTGTTGTGGGAGCTTTTGGAGCCTCCCAGATGCACCTTTGTCCATATCAAGGGAGCATCTAGGGGTTTGATGCACTAAAACTTTAGTTGGTCTTAGGGGTTGGTTACCTCAGTGGTTGGGATGGCTCCTAGGAGTTTTGTTGTTGATGTGTAAGGTCTGTGTGGTGTGTTTCCAACAATTCCACTTATTTAAGGTGATCTAGGAGGTTGAATCCCATTATAGTGGCCTCTCATCACATATTTACCCCGCTGACAGCTTAGGTAGATATGAGATGAGGGTGTTACAGTAACTCAATTTTTTTAATGTTGTACATGGTGAAGAATATCAACGTTGTCCAAACGTTGCAATTAGAATGAATGTACGTTGGGTCAACCTTTTGAATGCTACTCCAGGCATTATGTGAACACTGGAAATAACAATTAATTATTTTGCAATTAAAGCATTAATTTATGCCAATGCTACAAATATGAGGAGGTCTCAAAATATATTCAGCGCAACATGAACAGTATCAAACGCAATATACATATTCAAGAAAAGGAGGTTGCAATATATATTCAAAGCACATATAATGCCAACGTTGTAGATACACCAAATGAGTGAATGGTGTATACATCAAATGAGGCCAATGTTGCATATATTAAGGAGTGAATGTTGCATATATTAAAGAGTGAATGTTGTATACATCAAATGAATCTAACATTGCATAGGTTGAGGAGTGAACGCATTGTGAGAAGGTTGCTTCATAAGATTAATATATATGCACTCAAATAACATATACGCTCTCCAAGTTAACGCATAAAACCCTAAAAGTTGCTCCATATTAATGCTTCTCCACAATACAATATAAACGTTGCTCCAATTGCAAATACGTTGCTCCAAAAGCCACATATAACCTTGAACGTTTCTCTTGTAGACTCTACGTTGCTCCAAAGACACATATAACAGTAAATGATTCTCCTGTAGACCATACGCTGCTCGAAATGGACTATATGCTGCCCATGAATGAACGAATAAATGCCATATATTGAACGCATGGAGGAGTCGTTGTTGGCATATATAATTGTAATGTTGGAATATAACAACCTAGCGATGTATAATAGACAAGAAAGGCATCATTCGCTCTGCATTGTAATCAATATAGCCAACGCACAACTCACTGTCGTAGTATATATGAGGTAGTTCACCATAGCATTCACACAATGCATATACCATTCATTTAATGCCTATACCATTCACCATGTAAAGCAGTGTTTGTTATACCTAACGCACTAAAATACATAATATTAACACATATGTAAAGCAGTGTTAGGTATTACATAGTATTAAAGCAATGTTATGTATTGCATGGTATTAATGCTTATGTAAAGCAGCGTTATGTAAAACATAGTATTAGCGCACTGTAATGCATAATATTAACACATTGTATAGTATTAACTCATGAATGAAAGTTGAATATAGTATTTTTAACAATTCTATATGAATGTTGCTCTAGGCCGGAAGAGCACTCTCCTTTCTATAATAAGTTGACCATTAAAAAAAGCTGACCATTAATAATATTGAACGTTGTTTAATGCTCTCCTCAAAGCTCTTCGACACATTAAATGAAGGTTGACATTGTAATGTTGGTATTGTAATCTACGCAATTGGTATTAAACGGTTGGCATGTTCCATCTATGTTGTGAACAACACATAGTGTTGCATTGAAAATAACATTGTCATTTCTTCAACTGTGTTTCACGGTCATTGAGTGGCCACTACATCCATGGATAATAATCCAGGCAAATCCACCCAAAGGGATCTACTCATCGGCCTAATATGCCAGGCCTAACCCGAAGGCCATCGAGGAGATTTGACCCCGTGACATCCCAATTGGCAAGGTACTTAGTAATGGGAACTCGATCAACTCAGCTATCCCTTGGGGCTTAAAATAAGGTTGCCATTGAATATTAATGCATTAATTATTAATTTGCTACAAATGTCCTCAATGCATGTTGTCCAATTAACATTGTAATGAGCGCATATGATACAAGGTTGTCCATAAAGTGTATGCAAATCATTCATTGTCTGCATCTGCCATCTTTGCTCCCATTTATGATCTTATCAGTTTTGAATAGCCACAATTATATTCGGGACCACATACTCATTACTCTTCTTTGTGTTACCTTCCCACCATTTCCTTTGTTGAGCTATTTTTTTAATCTCTAAGCTTTATCTTGCGATCAATTTACACAAAGTGGATCTAGATCAGTTATTGATTTGCAACTATTACAAAGTAGATCTAGATCAGTTATTGATTTGCAACTATTACAAAGTGGATCTAGATCAGTGATTGATTTGCAACTATTACAAAGTGGATCTAGATTAGTTATTGATTTGCAACTATTATATTTTATTGGGTTGTAGTCTCATTTTCTACATGTATGTCCTCTTCCAGAGATATAGAGAATGACCTTTGCGTGTGATGCAATTTCTTCTTTTGCAAATGAATTGAACTATCATTCAATTAAGTCTCTGCTATAGGAATATTGATTTACTTTTTGCTTCATTCTTTGCTTGGATTTCTGCATTAACTCATTGATTGACCTCTGCACTAAAATTGGTTCAATATTTTTTATCATAGCCTCATGATAAGAATAGGCCTATTTGAGTTTGAATGTTTTGTTTTATAACAATGAACAGATGAATTGATTCTACTCTCAAATCATTATGAGACTGTGGATCTTCATCCGATCAAAAAAAAAAAAAACAACAACAACTATATTGTTGAAACGCTTCAAGGGATTTCTTCATTTGATGATAAATACACTTCAACTCTTTATGCATTCACCATGAGGTTAGGTCAAAAATATATCATCAATAAATAGAGCATTCAATTCTTTGTGATTATAATAACAACGTTGAAGGATTTAAAGGAATCCTAGTGATGCATTGAAATGCAACAATGTAGCTTGGTCAAATGTTGGCCTTCTGATCATAGAACCAATTTCATAGTTTTCTTCAATAGCAGTCTTTTGCAATCATAGAACCAATTTGATTTCTTGATTGATATTTGCATGAAATGACCCTTTACACCAATATTGTGATAGATTAGTTGTTGGACTAGATGTCTTCATATGGAACTTGCAAATAATATGGTTCAGATGTCGATCTCATGGTGCTTCATGATGAAGGCTTCTAGAAACCATAAATAAAGATGTATAGGATCTGCTCCTCTAGGATTGATGGCAACATTTTTCCTTTATTCACAGATCAAATGTCAGTTGAATACATGAGTTATCATAATATACTTTGATGCATACCACATACATATTCAGATTCATTAGAAGTTGAATAATTTTGGAAAATTCTAATGATGCAAATATACATTGAGCTAGGCTCATCTTCAACATGTTTTGACTAGATATGTAAATGTCTAATTAGACTACGTACATTTGAGAATGCTTATTTACATGATGTATATACATGTTTGCATAAAATTTTGTATCAAATAAGGAACCTCTGAAGCCTAATTGATGTTGTTTTTCATCAAGAAGATGGATTGATATTGCAATTTTAGGATGGCCCTTTGTTCTTGTTGCTTATTTACTACTTCAAAAATCTTGACACAATCATATGCTTCTCACTCCTTTTCTTTACTCCTTGTTGCTCCTGTAGTATCCCCCTTATATAGTGCAATCATTTTCATATTCTCTACAGTATTTTAGGCTCTTCTTTTGAAGTCAAACTAGTGAGAAGAGTTTGTAGGAACTATCCCTAATTTGTTCCTTTGATATTTAAATGGTTCTCTAGCAAGTGGCTTTGTAAATATATCTACTATCTATTCTTTTGTGCGAATGTATTCCATCTTATTCTCTGAGGAAGTGCTACTTTAAAGGGATATGTTCAGTATTTGAGTGAAGCACTATATTTTTTGAAATACTTATTGCACTTGTATTGCCACACTTAATAGATATAGGTTCACTGAAATTTACCTTCATACTTGTATCCACAACACTTGTGTGCAACTAGCAGCAACTGCTATGTATTCAACTTCTATTGTAGACAGAGATATTGATGAGTTTTTTTTCTTAACCATGCAACTAGTGATTCTCCTAAGTAGAATGCACAACCACTTGTACTTTTCTTGTCATCCACACGACTAGCCCGGTCTACATCTATGTATGTTGTCAATGTAAACTTCTTACCTTTTGGGTACCATATTCCATAGTATGTAGTCCCTTTCAAGTATCTGAATATCCTCTTTATTGCTAGTAAATGGCTTTATTTAGGTGTCGATTGATATCTTGCCACTAATTTCACTGTTAACATTATATCTGGTCTAGAAGTTGTTAGATATAGCAAACTCCCTATCATAGATTTGTAAAGCTTCTTATCAACATCTGAAAATTCATCATTTGCACATAACTTGCATCCAATTTCCATGGGGGTTGACAGAGATTTATAATTTTCCATTTGGAAATTTTTCAACATATATTTTAGCTATTTCTCTTGAGAAATGAATATTCCTCCTTATTTTTGTGGGATTTGTAGCACTAGGTAAAATATAAGTTCTCAAATCATTGACATCTTGAATTCATACTTCATCTCTTTAGCAAATCATTTTACTATATGACCTTTATTGCTACCAAACACAATATCGTCCAAATACACAACCACACTTAGTAATTCACCTCCATCAGCCTTTATATACAAATTACTATCAACTCCACTCTTGAAGCCCTGTTTTTTAAGATACTTATCCAGCCTAGAGTACCATGCATGTGGTTCTTGTTTGAGACCATATAGTGTATTCTTTAACATGTAAACATAGTTAGGATTATCTGATAATAGAAAACCCTCAAGTTCTTGCATATAGACTTATTCTTCAAGTTCTCTATTCAGGAAAGCAAATTTCACATCCATTTGGTACACTTTGAAATCATTATAACAATCAAACGGCAAAAACATCCCAGTTGCCTCCAATCTCGACGCTGGTGCAAAATTTTGTTCATAGTCAAGACCTTCTACTTGCAAGTAACCCTTGCATACTAGTCTTCCCTTGTTCCTAGTATTTTTTTCCCCATTCATTCATCTTGTTTTTGAACACCCATTTTGTACCAATGACATTATTTCCAACTGGTCTTGGTGTCAATTCCCAAGTCTTGTTTTTTTCAATTTGATCTAACTCCTCGTTCATAGCATCTATCCAGTTTTTTTTCTTTACTTGCTTCATCAAAGTTCTTTGGTTCAATCTATGACAACATAGCAATATGAGCTTGGTCTATTTTCTCTGCAAGTTTCATCCTTGTTTGAACTCCTTCACTTTTGTCTCTGGTAAATTGACTACCATGGTGATTCTTTTAAACATGCCTTGAGGGACCTTTTGAATGAGTCTCTATATTTTCTTATTCTTCATCCTGTACTTCATTTTCTTCATTGTCATGGTGATGATCTAGAGGATTGATAAAACATGTGTCCTTGTTCTTATCAGGTAGCTCTTCATCAAAATTTACATCTATCCAATCCACAATATTATGTAGTTATTTATTATAGCACCTGTATCCCTTAATTTTTGACAAATATCCCAAAAATATTCCTTAATTTGATTGAGCATAAAACTTTCATAACTTTTCATCATTATCTTTAATATAGCATTTACTTCAAAACACTTTAAAATGATGTATTGAAGTTGGCTTACCATGCCACAATTCATATGGTGTCTTGTCACAATTTGGTTTGAGATGTGCCTTATTAAGAATATGCATTGTTGTGTGTACTACTTCTTCCCAATAGGATTGAGGAATGTTGCTCTCTTGCATCATGGATCTATCCATTTTTTGAACAGATTTCTTTTGTCTCTCTTCCACTCCATCTCGTTGTGGTGTGTCTACAATAGTACACTGTCTTTTTATCCTAAGTTCATCACAAAAAACTGAAAACCCATCTAAAGTAAATTCACTTCCTCTGCCTGACCTTATACACTTTATCCTACATTCTATTTGATTTCCTGCTAGTTCCTTGAATATTTTGAACTTATCAAATCTTTATGACTTACTTATAAGGAATACCACCCATGTCAATATAGAATAGTCATCAATTATCAGCATAAAATGTTTTTCTCCTCCTAGTGCTTCTTTTATGGAAGGACCACACAAATCCATGTGTACTAACTGCAAAGGATTACTACTTGACAACTTATTCTTGACTTTAAATGAAGTTCGAGTTTGTTTTCCCATTTGACATGACTTGCAAGTAGGGTTTTGAGGTTTCTTTATCTTTGGTAGATCTCTGACTACTCTCTTCTTACTAAGCCTGATGATGTGATCAAAATTGAGATGCCCCAATATCCTATGCCATAGACAAGACTCATCTTGTTTGTTGATGTAGCACTCTTCATTATCTTCCTTCAAAATATATACATTATTCTTTGTTCGAACTCCTTTAGCCAAAACCTTCCCAGTAGTTATTGATTTGATTTCACAATCTTGAGCTCTGAATAGAACATCAAAGCCTTTGTCACACATCTAACTTACACTCAAAAAATTATGTTTCATACCATCTACAAACAATACATCCTAAGAATTTCCTCTTCCATTATTTAGACCAATTGTATTGTTTCCTCTAATTCTTCCCGCTTCATCATTTCCGAACGTGGCATTTTCAATTTTATTTTCATCTAAAAATACAAACTTTCTTTTATCTCCCACCATATGTCTAGAGCAACCATTGTCCACATACCATTTACTATTTTGATCTTGAGCATACAGAACTAGGCCGAACTTATCATTTTTCTTCTCTTATTTCTTCTTTCTCCACTTCATACATTCATTTGTTCTTCAATTGTTATGAGATTGTGATCTACCATTTCTAAGTTGACATTCATATGACTTATGCCCAAAATTGTGATAGTAGAAACACTCAGTGATATCAAAGAGAGGGGAAAATGGGTTTCTATCTAGATTCATGTTTGTTTTGATGTCCACAAATATATTGTTAGCTTCTCTTATTTTAGGATTCCTTAGCCCATTCCTTCTAACATAAGCTCTAAATTTTGTAGCTTTATGTCCAAAATTTTTACAACAATCACAGTACCCATAAGAGAAGGTTCCATACCTAGTAATGGAAAATGCTTGAGGATAAAACCATCTTGGAATTTGATAATCTTGTCTCTTGAAGAAGTACGGTCTCTAATAGCTTATCGTTTGTTTTTCCACTTATTTTGTTTGTTGCAATTTGTTGAAAGTGTTTCTTTGTTGTTGCTCCTTAGGTGCAATGTTTCCTTGTTGTGGATTAGATGTGTTGCTCAAATTCTTGTTCTCAGACTAATGAGGATTGTCATTATCTCCCTTGACAGCTTTTACAAAAGTAATTTTCCTTTTGTCCTCTATCTTACTTTCACTGGATTCTCCTTCATAGCCTAATCCAACTTTCATAAGTGAAGACCTCTAAGAATTTAATATCACATCAAATTTTTCAAATCCCTTTATATGTTGAAGATTCATATTTAGTTCAGTTTGTGCCTTCTCTAGCTTTTTCTTCAGGGTTACCACCTCTTCTTCCAATCTTTCACACTCTTGACTTTTCTCCTTTATTTGTTTAAGAAAAATATCCTCCACCTTCTTTGCCTCTTCTAATTCAACTTTCAACTTGACAAGCTCTTTTGAATTTGATTCTTCTTTAACATATTTTAACAAAATATCTTTTTGTTTCTTATTCTTCTCTTTTAGTCTATCTATTTCTTCTAGGGCATTGATCAACTCCCCCTCAAGGTCTACTTCACCTTCTTCTTCTTCTTCATATTCATTAAGTTCTTCCTCTAGATCTTCTAAGGCCATCAACATGAATTCATTAGTTCCATTTTCACTAGAGGATTCACTGGAGATTTTAGATACACTGTTATTTTCCTGCGCATAGAATCTCTTCTTTTTAAACCTTTTATCTTTCTGCATTTTATTAGACTTGTTCTTTTCTTTCCCTATAGACTAGTTTTCTTATTTCTTGTAAGGAAATTTGGAGGCATAATTCCCAACTCTTCCACAATTGAAACACTTAAATGGAATTTCTCCTTTGTACTTACTTGTACCATTCTTTAATCTTCTAACAAACTTCGCCTCTTCTTCACCAAAGCCTGACTATGAACGTTCCTTGTCTTTTGTAGTCTTGCCTGCCTTAAAAGTTGCATATCTATTAGCTGATTTTCCTTTTTAAATTCTCATCTCATATGTTTTCAAGGAACCAAGTATTGTATCCATGTTTAGAGTCTCAAAGTTAGTTGTCTCTTCTATAGTTGAAATCTTAGGATTAAATTTCGAATGTAATGACTTCAATATTTTTTGGACTATTACACTCTCTTTGATTGTTTCTCCTAGACCCATCATGACATTAACAACTTCATCTACTCTTAGGAAAAACTTAGCAATATCTTCATCTTCATTCATTTTTAATGTCTCAAACTGCATTCTATATACTTGTAATTTGGTCATCTTAACTTTGGTATCTCCTCCTGAATATTTTCTAGTTTATCTTAGATTACTTTAGTAGTTTTACAATGCATTACCCTAATAAATTTTGATTCACTTAATCCACTAAGAAGAGAATTCATAATTTTTGCATTGGTTGTAAATTCCAATTTGTCATCTTTGTCACTACTCATTGTCTTCAGTTCTTCATATCCCACCAACACAGCCGCCAAGACTTCTACTCCAAGGGACATTAAATATGTCTTCATTCTCACTTTCCAAAATGCATAATTTGTGCCAATGAATAAAGGGGCTTTATTTTTTGAGCATCTTCCTGACTAGTCATTCTAATGATTTAGGACCTCCTTCCATTTGTTAGACTAATACTGAAGGAACTAGCTTTGATACCAATTGATATATGCTTGGAAATTACTGGGTGGGGGTGAATCGGTAAGTATCTTTTGAATTATTTAGCTCAAATTAATTTCCTTTTTTGTATTATCTTCTTATGCAACTAATGATTTATGTATATGTTCAATTATTAATTGTTTCTTTTGCCGCTACCAAAGAGAGACATTTGCATACATACTTTTTTAGAATTCAAGAGCATTCACACAACATTAAACAATCAACACATGAAAACACCAGATAAAAGTGGAAACCCAAAAGGGAGAAAACCACGATTTTTTTTATTGAAATTGATGTGAAGGCAAGCTCCTACTCCCCAATTACATCAAATTTTCAATAGGTTCCAACCTACAAGAGGCTGCTACTTCAAGGAAGCTCCAGCTCTCACAAAATTTTCTACAGGCTACAACCCATAAGAGGCTCCTACCTCAACAGGCTACAACTTTTTCTTTATCAAGTTACAACTTGAAAGGAAACTACAATCTCCCAAACAAAATACAAATTCAAGTTTTCCGATTACCTGATATCAATTTCTACCCTCAAGTCTGCTACTCATCTTCTCTACTACTCTTCTTCAATTCTATTCCTTTTCTTCTAGTTTTCTCATCTTATCCTCACCACAATGTTGGTAATGAACCCTTTCATACAAACTTCTTCACATCAAAAAGTTATTTTCTCATTCAACAATGTATATTTTATAAGCATAGCTTATTGACTGTTTGTATTTTATGCAGGAATATGAAATGAGGAGTTGTCTCTTGGTCTTCTAAGGTTGTTCACAATCTGCCTCTTCATTTTCAAATCTGAAAATCAGAATTTTGTAATATATAATAGATTTGCAATAATATATCCCTCAGCAATGCTTGTAAGGGACAAATATTGAAAACTTTTTAGATTTGTGTTAGCTCCATGTTAATGCCTTTGAGGATTCTTACTTAATAAAAGCATACATTTTTCCAACTTATGTCTCAAGATATCTTGTGCCATTTTAAAATTAGATTGTGTGTCATACATCAAGATAATCAATCAACATATTTAAGCATGTTTGGCCTTCAAAATGATCAGCATAGTTAATAATGATCAGCCTTTGCACTTCACATCACTTATCAACCTTCAACATAAATCAACCTTAATGACATCAAGCATCCTTAACATGGTCATTTGACATTAATGCCAACATTAACAACACTACCTACCATAGTCTTATCATTAATTCACTTTTCCATGTCCATTATTCGAGATGCATTCCCAAGGACAACTGATGAAGAGGTTAGTCATAATTTTAGAGGTATGTGTTATGTAAACTAATGTTTCTCGAAAATATTTCAGGAATTGTTTGTGTGCATAGACTAGTCAATGTTTCTTGAAAGGATTTCATGAATTGATTATTCGAATAGACTAGTCAATATTTCTTGAAAAGGTTTCAAGCATTTTTGGTATGTAGAAACTAGTTAATGTTTATTGGAAAAGATCTCAAGAATTTCTGGTGACTAGAGACTAGCTAATATTTCTTGAAAATAATATGTTCTTATATGCACATAAATAATGGCTATTTCACTAATTTCCTCGAAAAAAACTATTTGTTTATTTTGCTAGTTTCTTGGAAAGGAATATGTGCTTATGTGCACATAGATAATAGCTACTTTGTTAATTTTCTTGAAGAAAAATATGTGTTTATTTTTCTAGTTTTATTGAAAATAATGTGTTTATATGTAGGAACGACTAGCCATTATGTTAGGTTTCTTGAAAAATAACATGTGTTATATACATAAAAAGATTAGCTATTGCGTTAAGAACAAGTGTTTATATGTGCAGAAATAACAACTATTGTATCGACTTTCTTGAGAAATAATATGTGTTTGTATACATATAAATAATAGCTATTGTGTTATCTTTTGTTTCTAAAAAATATGTGTATGCATGTACAAAGACAATAGTTGTTAGTTTCTTTTGGAAAAAGAATGTGTTTACATATACAAAGATAATAGTTGGTAGTTCTATTGGAAAATATTATATGTTTATATATACAAAGATCATAGCTATTAAGCTAGTTCCTTTTGGAAAAATAATATGTATTTGTATGCACAAAGTAGTTTCTCTTTTGGAAAAGCATGTGTTCTTGTGTGAAAAAAAATAATAGTAGTTGTTTTGTTTATCTTTTCGAAAGATTTCCTTCTTCTTGTTTGAAGAGATAGTCATAACCATGGTGATTCTCTTAAATACTACCGTATTCTTGTGGGAATAGTTAAAATCTAACTATTCACTTTCTTATAATGCATTGGAGGCATGGATATATGGGCATACCTTGGTAATCTTTAAGCATTTTACTTTATGCATGTATATTTGGATGTATAGACATGTGTCATATCCATACACACGTTTAGATAAATAAACATTTTTGTAATTGTATGTATGCGTGGTGTCAATAAAGAAGCATACCTCAATACTATTATGCATTTTATTTATGCGCATATATTTGAAACATAACTATTAGAGATTTACTATTTTTGTTAAGTAAATATTTTATATAATTATGATGTCAAAGTGGATGGCGTCAGTAATTGCAGGAAAGAAATGTTACTTATATGAACGATGAATTAATAGTGTTTAACCATCCCTTATACAATAATTGAAAATATACTGTAGTTAACACAATGGCAAGGAATGTGATCATTATGCTTGACTAACGGTCCATGTAGAGTGAAAGATCATCAAACGTAGGATAAAGTGTTTTGATAACATGATCAATGTAATGACTTCTAGTTAGTTATGTTGAATTAAAGATGATATTTCTTTGTAATATTTTTTAACAAAAATAAATGTTTGTTGGTTTTTCCCTTTGGGGTTTCCAAGGTATATCGGTGTCCATTGATGTGCTTCCTATTATGTCATTCTAATGATGTTGATTTTGTGCATGACATTGACACTTACATCATCAAATATGTGATTAACTATCCTAATTAAATGAAAAATGATAATGATGTAAGGTTACAACAGGGAGCTTTATGTTAACATGCTACAACAATGTTTGTTACATTATGTGACTAGTTATTCCATTTCTAAAGTTACTTTATGTAATGATGATGATTTTATCTAATGGTAAATAAAGGAATATGGAATAAGTGATTGGGAACATTACATGCTAGTAAATTACGTAAAAAAATAATAATCATATGTACTTTTACATGAGGTTTACTAGTGTAATATCCCTATAAAATGCATTTACGTTGGCACCTACTAGAAATATTATTATTCATTTTACCATGTTTAACATTGATGAAACGGTGAAAATCAACAACCATTGTGAATTAGTTTGTACCTAATTTGATTTAGTTATCTTGCCTATGGAAAAAAAAACAAAAAAACATTAATGTGAGGCATTTTTTCCAAGCCTAGGGGAGGTCGACACTCAAAACTATCATATATGATAGTTTCAATTCTTGATGTTGGCGGTGTAGATGGATGCTACTGTATTCACAACCACCACCTTGCACAACACTGACAAATCTAACTCGGAGGTGAAGTCCACCACTACAACCATGAGAATCTAGTTCCATTTTGAGCTCCACTTGTGCAAAATCAACTTGCCAGACATAATGGTCTAAGTCTTTGCTAGCTTATTTTTGTTTTTTAAGGAAAGATGGACGAATAAAAGTTTTCTGCAAAAGATATGGGGAGAAGTAAGGCCAAAGAAAGAGGTCATTTGTATCCCTCTCATGGAGTCAATTCTAGATGGGATCGTCAGTTGTAATAGCTATTAAGATAAGTAACTATAATTTTCTTAAAAAGGAAAAATATTGCATATGCATCAATGTAGATTATTTTATTAATACCCTTGGAAATACCTCAAAGTTCCTATACATTAATTTTCTTGAAAAGCTTGCAGGGGTTGGTGTGTAAAAGATAATGGAACCACGTTATTTATTTGAAAACAATTGAATATGAATCATGCATAAAAGATTACCCTCATCATTATTTTGGTAACACTGCATGATAAAAGATAAATTAATATGTTAATCTTTTGGAAAATAATGCATATGAATCTTCTGCATAAAACATAAGTAACCATGTCATTTCTTGAAAGTCATTTCTTAAAAAGATCATAGGAAATTATATGTGGGAAGAGCTAGATTATTTCATTAATATTTGCATGGTTCCTATGCATAGAATTCTTGAAAAGAATGTGTATTTACATATGAATAAAAGAACAACTATTATGCATTCGATTTCTTGAAAAAGGAACATGTTTGCATGCATGAAGGGATAACTACTATGCCTTTGATTTCTTGGAAAAATAAATATGTGTTTTTGCATGCATGAAGGGATAACTACTATGCCTTTGATTTCTTAGAAAAATAAATATGTGTTTTTGCATGCATGGAAAGAACGATTATGTATTAGACTTCTTGAAAATAATATGTGTTTTATATACACAGAAACAATAGCCATTATACTAGCTTCTTTTTAGAAAAAGAGTATATATTTGCATGCATGAAAAGAATGGATATTACGATAGATTTATTTTGGAAAGTTTATGTATTTGCATGCAAGAACTAATAACTATTATGATAGCTTTTTTTTGGGAAAAAAAAATATATATTTTGCATGCAAGAATAATAGCTATTATGTTAGTTTATTTTTAGGAAAAGATCATGTATTTGCATGCAAGATGGTGTTAGCTTTCTTTTGGAAAGAATATACATGTGTATGCAAGAATAATAGATGTTGTGTTAGCCTTTTTTGGAAAATATTCTTTTGAGAGAGAAGATGAATCTACATGCACAAAGATCATAGTAATGTGCTAGTTTCTTTAGAATATATATATATATATGGGTAGTGGTGGTTTAATATTTTGGAAAAGAATATGTTCTTGTGTAATGAAATAACAAATAAAATGGTCTTTATCCGTGGAAGGATTCCCCTTTTTCTATATAAAGAGATGATGATAACCATGGAGATTCTTTAAATTGTTACCATATTCTTGTGGTCGGAAGTAGAATTTAAATATTCCCCTTGTCATGATACATGTGAAGTAGGGGTAAATGAGCATGCGTTGACAATATTTATGCATTTTACCTTGTGCATGTTATAGTTGGATGGTAGACGTGTGTCACAACCATATACATGGGTAAATATAAATAGACGTGTTTTGGTAAATATGTACCTTTAGATAATGCATGTACAATGTTGATAAGAGGCATGTCTTTATACTTTGTATGTGTTTAATTGTGAAAATGAAAAGATGCTTAAATCATAACTAATAAAAATTTATTGATTGGATTTCAAAGTTGCTGACAATATTAAATGCAGGAAAGGATTGTAATTCATGCAAAGGGTGATTATGTTTAACATTATGGCAGGAAAATAATTAGCAATCCATGCAGATTGAAAGAATGTCAACTATAGGATATACCACTGATGGGAAGAACCAGGCCACAAAGACATAGTGTTCAAATATTTGTGGGTAAATGATACCATGATTAATGTAATAGCTTATAGCTAGTTATGTTGTATTTATGATGGTATTTCTTTGTAATATTTTATGATAATGGTTAGGGGATGGACTCTCTTACAACCACTGAGTGAGGGGTGAACACCCTCATGAAGCTTTTAATAAAATTAAACATTTTCTGGTTCTTTCCTACGAGCTTTCTAGGATATATCGGTGTCCAATGATGTGTTTGCCTTTGTGTCATTCTAATCATGTTGATTCTTTGCATGACGTGACATTTACATTATCAAGTATGTTATTAACTAACCTAGTTAAAAGAGTCATGAAAATTATGCAAGATTACATTAGGAAGTTTAAGATAGTATGCTACAACAATGGTTGTTATGTTATGAAACTTACTATTTTATTACTAAAGTTTACTCTATGTGTTACACAACATTTTTGTCACTGTCCCTGTACTCCCCATTCCTTGATCCTGGAGGACCTCTACAGTGAACCCTACATGCTTTCCCTTCATGAAGAAACTCCCATTGTGTCCCTCTTCATGAGCAGAACAATTCCCTTTTGCACCATTTCCCCAAAATCCTCTGTTTTTCCCAGTTTACAAGACTGGTGCTAATGGCCCTTGTCCTCCTTGCGTCGATATGCAGGGATTAACATTGTCCCTAGCGCCGATCAGAGTGATTGAGCTTTGTTCCAATCATGCCAATCCTCTTATGGAAAGTTTTTTAAATAAAGAGTCGAAGCTTCCAGCTCTAGAAGCTTCGTAATAGAATTCTGGTAAATGGTTTGGCCGAATGGGGTCAAGAATGTCAGTTTGGGCTCCTTTCCCCTATAAGGATGGAACTACCTCAAGAGATAAGACCTTCTCCCATGAGAAGAGGATCCATCTCCCATCCATTCTTGTTATATAAACCTCCATTTTTCCCAATCACAAGCTAGGGTTAGTGTGGAAGTGTTAATGTTGGTGTGCTAGTGCTAATTAAGTTTGGAGTAAATGGAAAGCTATTCATAGTTGTAGCTCTCTAATTGTGTGAGGGAGAAGTGTGAATTTTGTTTAGTGTAAAGCCTAAAGGGAAGAGCCTTAAAACTATTGTTGTTGAGGCCATCATGGAATGCTAGCAGAAGTGTGTGGGAACCTGGTTTTGTCGGAGGAGAACGGCAATGTCAAGACAATGGTTGTAATCTCTTCTTGATTCAATATATATGCAACTATTGATTGATTTCCTACATGATGTGTCATCTTACATATTCATGGCTTAATATTTCTTGACTTGTAATGTAGGTTGAATTAAAATTTGTATATTATAACGGTTGTTGTTTGTTGTTGTTTACTTGTTTCAGGTATTTGAAGAAGGAAGCAAGAGATAACTAGAGCGAGCAAGCAAGGACATCATTAAACGGGATAAGCGTACCAAGAGGTAGGCCCTCTTAATTGGTTCTAACCTAAAGAAATATTCCAGAGAATGTATCAGTTGTGGCTAGACCCATTAACGGGCTAGAGGAATTGTTTATGTCCACAGTCATACTTTTACTTCACCACAAATTGGCGACCATACTGAGGAGCCAATCTTTGTGTTTGTCTTGTTTGAGATTTCATGATTTCGTGTGAACTTTTCTATTTCCATTTTTTCCCTTTGGTTATGTTTCTTTTCTTCTCCTTACTGGTCTGAGTTTGAAATTCATAGTAGCAAATTTGGTCCCTGTTTTAAAAAAAAAATTATTTTTGTCTTGGCTCCCTCGCTCAGCGCGTTTAATCTGCTGACAGTTGCACCGATCAACGCGATATGCTGAGAAACAGTCACGTAGACCCCCTTCTGGCACTTGTTGTCAGTTAGGCAGTCGCGTCGATGCCTGTAGTGAAGATTAGGGTTCACCCCCAATCTTGGCCAATGTGTTTTTCTCTCATGATTTCTACCCTGTAAGTTGTTTAGACCGTCTTCTCCTTGACTAGAGAACTTCATTTAGCTTGGTTTATGTGCTTTCTTGGTTTAGCCCACCCTCTGATGTGTTAAGTCCGGCCTTGTGTGAAGTTCTTTTTTATATTTTTCTTTGAATCCCTCGATCAACGTTATTTTTTGGCCAAATAGTCACGTCGATCAGACCTATCAGCGCTAGTTTTAGCCTGAAAGTCATGTCAGGTGTGATGATCAACACTACTTTTGGCCCAAAAGTCGCTTCGGTCTCTGAGTTAAGAAAAAAACAAAATTTTTCCCATTCCAGTGCCAGTGTGTCTTGACCCTCGAACTCTCTTCTTCCTCCCAGAAGTGACTAGGATGCTTTGTTTGCTTCATTTTCAATTGGATGAGTGAAAGAGTCTCGTTTGTTCTCTTATTTCTAGTGTCTCTTTTCTCTTTCCAAGCATAGATTACATTGCTTGATTTCTCGATTAAAGCATTTATGTGTTTGCTTGGTTCGATTCAGGGAAGAAGTTCCTTTTAGTTTCATTTATCATTATTTGGATTTGATTGATGCTTGTTTGTTTGGAATCATGAAATTTTCATTAAAGTGCTTTATGTGAAAGATTCATTTTACATTTTATGAAAAGAAGAACATCATTCTAGTTTACTTAAGCTAAAATATTGCATTAGTAGCGTCATTAAGAAACTAGAATTGCATCAGCATAGGCATGAGAAATGAAATGAAACTTCTTTTGTTGTTAAGGGAAGATTAAGTGCATTTAGGAGATTTATTAGAGAAATATTTCATTCTTTGATTGTTGCATTGGTTTTGTGTTCCCTATCTCTGAATTAGTGTTAACTTTCATCGAGAAAAATCTCTTTTCTCATATAGCTGCATGTAGGAGTTTTTTCATATGACAACGGTAGGGCCTTGTAATTTAAACCTAATTCAAGATCAACCATTAACATTTATTGAATTAACCTAAGGAAGCATTGAAACTTAACGCTCACATTTAGTGGTCTAGGCTATAGACGTGTTCTGACATCTTTAAACCTAGTAGTTGTCGTTCACTTCGGCATTAGACAACTCTAGTATGGACTTGTGCTCCCTGTACCGTCATTTAAATAAAGGGAGCACCCACTAGGTTTGCAATCCTTTATCTGTTGGAAGTCGAGTCTGTCGCCTTGTAAACGTGATACATCAAACACAGCATTCGGGGAGATTGCATGCCTGTACTTCTCATTTCCCCGAGAAGTATTCTGTAGCTCACGGTTACCTGGTAATCCTTTGTGCCTAGAGTACCCTGAGTAGTCATTTTTTATCCTTACTGACTCTAAAAAGCTGAAAAGATCATCGAGCACTTGTCCTTTCAAGCTCATCAACTCCGAAAGTGGCTAGAGTCATATTTCGTCCTTTTCTCGACTCTTAGAACATGAAAAGGTAAAGTTTTGTTTCAGTGTTCTAAAATTAACTTCCCACAAAATATTCCTCGTAAAATTTATCTTCCTTAGTAATTCTTTAGGGTCGATTCCAATGGAAACATGTCTAGAGTCCACCAGTCAAGGGTTCCCCTCAGATGGGAATCCTGATCCTTTTCCTTCTTTTGGAAATGTTGGTGCTCCTTATATGGCAACGTTGTCCCTTCGAGGTTTAACCATTGGTTTACCTGTTTGGTTGTTTTCGACCTCGGTGGTCCCGAGTGTCCCGACTCCTGTCCAAACATCTCCTTCATTTGAATCACATCACGATGATTCTAAGGTTGACCCCTTGCCTTCTTCCCCTATTCCTTCACCCTCCTCTTCTACTTCGCCTGGTGAAAGTTTCAAATCTAGTAACTAGGAGGCTAAGAAGAAGAAGACGAAGAATAAGAAGTCATATAAGTGAGAGGCCATCTGTGCGGTTGTTACTCCAAATGCACCTCTTGTAGACAAACCTTTTGATCCTCCATGGAAGGTTAGATTCCCTTGCAAGTTATGTAAGGGTGACCATCTCCTTCGAGACTATCTTGGTATTCCTAGAGTCTTAGAGATATGGTCTCAAAACCTGAACCAACCATCCCCATCGACCTCTGGAGATCATGTCAATGTTACACCTTCGATTAGTGATGGTAAGAAGAAAGGGAAGATTAGATTTCCCTGTAGGTTATGTGAAGGAGAGCATCTTCTTCACCTTTGTCCTCTTATGGATAAAGATTCCAAACATTTGGAAAAACTTGCAGCTCCTCAACCCCAACTTCCTATTGGTTATCAGAGGCTTTCTTCTAACCCTCTCCCGGTTGGTAAAGAGATTGACTTGATTAATCTCTTTCCCACCCTGCTCTTCTTGAGCATGACTCTCTTGTGTCTGTTCTTGACCAACCATTGGTTGAAAAGAGTGTTGACTTGTCTCCTCCTTTAGTTGATCACTGTGTTCCGGAAGAGAGTGGTGATCATATTGCTCATCTTCTTCTCATCTCCTCATATTCTCATGAATCGAAGAATGAAGCTCCCATCCCAGTTGTTCAGGAGAGTCCTTCTCCTATTCCTGTATAGCATGGGAGCAATCATATGATTCCCCCACCAAGTAGTTTTGTTGTTTCTTTAAATTGGAGTCACTTGAATACTTTCCACCTCCCATCTTATGTTCCTTTCCAGATTATAGTACAAGCCTATAATATGGTAGTACCTGGCACTATATTAGATGAAGGTGCGTCTATTAGCATCATGTCTTCTACTACTTGGCAAGCTTTGGGTTCCCCACAACTTGTGCCTGTCACTCAGAATCTGTTGGCTTTCAACAGAGGAACCAGTCAACCCTTGGGGGTCCTTCCGAAGTTCCCTATTACTTTGGAAGGGAAGACCATCTATATAGACGTGATGGTAGTCCAAGGTCCTTTAGATTTCAATCTTCTCCTTGGACGCGACTATGTTTATGTCATGGGAGCTCTTGTTTCTTCGCTTTTTCATGTGGTTTGTTTTCCTCACGAAGGGAGAATTGTGACTA
Source organism: Pinus tabuliformis (assembly GCA_031772625.1). Lineage (NCBI taxonomy): Eukaryota > Viridiplantae > Streptophyta > Pinopsida > Pinales > Pinaceae > Pinus > Pinus tabuliformis. The sequence goes on from CM062812.1 coordinate 814,855,645, forward strand.
TTGATCAACTGTTGTTCATTGGTCACCAGGCGTCTCCTTTGCAACCATCATCCTGTATCGGCTCTTATTTACAAGTAGTACCCTTGTTGCCATAGGTCAATTTTGTGGCTACTCGTTCTGTCTCCACATCTGTTGATGATCACATAGATGGTATAACAAATTATGTACTCGGGGCATTGGAACCTGATCTGACTTTGGTACCAAATGACATGTATTCCTCCTGGAGTGTGGTTCTTCCATCTAGTGAAGACCTCTTGGGAGCCATGTTCTTGTATGGTTCATGAACAGATGTGATGATGATAGTTTTTGGTCTTGTGTCAACCTCGTTAAAAAAATGAAACAAAGGGTGTGAGGATAGTTCCTTATCTTTTGTCAAGCTCGTTAAAAAATGAATTAAGGAGTTTGATCATAGTTCCTTGTCATGTTTCAAGCTTGTTAAAAAATGAAACAAGGGTCATGAGCATAGTTCTTTGTCTTGTGTCAAGCTTGTTAAAAAATGAAACAAAGGTCTGGAGGATAGTTCTTTTACTGTGTCAACCTCATTAAAAAATGAATAACCTTCCATTTCCAAATCGAGTCTTTGATTAAGATCTCGTAAAATCCTAGTCGAGTCTTTCTAAGATCTCAAAAGTGAACCTTCATTCCATCCACCTAGTTGATTGAAATGAAGCTTGGGGTGCATGTACCTCGATTGAATCATTGTGCTGGGGGCATGCAAACTTATATCAAGCATAGTTTTTCGTTTCAAGCTTGTGTAAAAATGAAACAGAATCCAAGCATAGTTCTTCATGGTTCAAGCTTCTATAAAAATGAACCCATGCCCAATTTACATCTCGTGATTGTCATTTTTATCATCTAATTTCTGCTAGATGAGCCTTGGTTGTTTCATTCCATTGCTACCATATCTTTGGCCAATCATATGCTTTCACTTGGTTGTTTTTCCTTTCCTGAGGAACCGCAATTGGGCAGTTCCATCATTGTCGGAACCAGTTGCTACCCTTTATACCACTCATTCCTCCAGGATGAGTCACTTTTAAGCTATTTTCTAACTCGTAAAAAATGAAAATATTGCTGAGTATTTTTCCCTTTTGACTCGTAAAAGAGAATAAAATGGGGGGTCTGCTTTAAAGCTCTTTTTTGACCCTTTAAACATGAAAAGATAGTTGAGTCCTTGTCGTTTCGAACTCGTTAATGGATGTGAAATGTCGTGTGCCCAATATACGTTTACCCCCTTTCGAGTTGGGATGCATTATTTACGAAAAAGGTACTCCTTGACTGAAATGGTCAAGCAGTTCTCTCAAGTATCTTTTTCTACCTTTTCGAGCTCGAGAGACACAACTATACGAAAAGGGACCATGTGGAGTTTTATTTTCCATGTCTTTTTCAAACTCTCTAAACATGAAAAATATATCGAGTTACACCTTTGTCGGACTCGTTAAAATATTAAACGACATCGGATTCGTCACCATGACGAACATGAGCTTCTCCTTCCTAGGGATCATTAAACTTACGAAGTCAGATTCGTCTGAAGGATGAACTTATAGTGCAAACATATGTTATCCCCTTCAAGCTTGTAATTAAAAATAATTGGGGTACCTCCCAGAAATGGTTGGGGAAAATTTGGAAATCTAATCAGTTGTGACGGCAGCTCACTCTTGAACATGACACTTTCTGCTTCGTGTGGGGTTGGGATATCCTCCTTTGTATCATTGACCTTCCGGGGTTTGGGCCATTCATTTTTTCCTTCCATTTGATCTCTGCCACGTCACCATGACCACCAATCCTATGGATCCAAAAGATGCCAAACTTCCAATCATGTCGACAATATGTTCACGAGTTGTCCTTCTACAGTTACATTTACCTCTGATTCTCTGTATCATCCAAAATCATTTTGCATCCTTTTATCTCGTGTTGATGATTTGGGATACATTATTGCCCCCCTTCGACACAGTCTCTTTCCGTCGACTTCAACTCATTATCTGGGAAGTTGACTGAGAGACTCCCTTCTATTACCTTAGAGATTGTCTGCCCTAATGGCAATTTCTTCGCACTCGACGAAAAGTTCACATCATTGGCTTTCGATCGAGTGATTTCACGGGTGTTCGACTTCAGTTCCTTTATTCACATTTCATGGATTGTGTTGATAGTACCTTGAGGACCATTGTCATTATTGGTGGTTTCTCTCGCGCTTGTTAACAGTTTACATCATTGACTGGTAATCAAGCGACTTTCTAGCATGTTCGACATCAACACATCTATTCATGTGTTAGAATTTGTACTTTGATCAAGTCGAGTTGGAGCACAAGACCCTGCGCTCAGATAAAAAAAGTCCAGGTTTCGAAGTGATGTGACATGGTTATGTTGATATACATGTCTCTTTCAGATGGATGGTTGTGACCATACCATGAGTTATCATCTGTGATCCTTCTCATTATTGGATGGTTGCAACCATACCTTGGTTTCATTATGATCCTCTTTGACATATGGTTGTGCCCATGCATGGATCCATTCACATGATCATTCTCTAGATGGCTACTTCCACACCACAATTCATGTATCATTTGACATAGTTCTCAGTTATGTATATGTATATGTACTTGCTTGTAGGTTTTCCGACAACAGACCACGATTCCCCACACTAACTCATAAAGCATTTCATCCCTCACTCTAGTTCGGCCTTCACGCTTTAGGGGGTATCTGTTACACAACATTTTGTCACTGTCCTTGTACTCCCTGTTCCTTGATCCTGGAGGACCTCTACAGTGAACCCTATGTGCTTTCCCTTCATGAAGAAACTCACATTGTGTCCCTCTTCATGAGCAAAACAATTCCCTTTTGCACCATTTCCCCAAAATCTTTTGTTTTTCCTCGTTTACAAGACCAGCACTAATGGCCCTTGTCCTCCTCGCGCTGATATGCATGGATTAACATTATCCCTAGCGCCGATCGGAGCGACTGAACTTTGTTCTAGTCGCGTCGGCCCTCTTATGGAAAGTTTTTTAAATAAAGAGCCGAAGCTTCCAGCTCTAGAAGCTTCGTAATGGAAGTTTGGTAAATGGTTTGGCTGGATGGGGTCGAGGATGTCAGTTTAGGCTCCTTTCCCCTATAACATGGAACTACCTCAAGAGATAAGACCTTCTCCCATGAGAAGAGGATCCAACTCCCATCCATTCATGCTATATAAACCTCCATTTTTCTCAAGCACAAGCTCGGGTTAGTGTGGAAGTGTTAATGTTGGTGTGCTAGTGCTAATTAAGTTTGCAGTAAACAGCAAGTTATTCATAGTTGTCGCTCTCTAGTTATGTGAGGTAGAAGTGTGAATTTGGTTTAGTGTGAAGCCTACAGGGAAGAGCCTTAAAACTATTATTGTTGAGGCCATCATGGAATGCTAGCAAAAGTGTGTGGGAACCTGGTTTTGTCGGAGGAGAATGGCAGTGTCAAGACAATGGTTGTAATCCCTTCTTGATTCGCTACATATGCAACTATCGATTGATTTCCTACATGATGTGTCATCTTACATGTTCTTGGCTTAATGTTTCTTGACTTTTTAAGTAGGTTGAATTACAATTTGCTTATTATCACAGTTGTTGTTTGTTGTTGTTTACTTGTTTCAGGTGTTTGAAGAAGGAAGCGAGAGATAGTTGGAGCGAGCAAGCAAGGACATTATCAAACTGGATAAGCATACTAAGAGGTAGGCCCTCTTAATTGGTTCTAACCTAAGGAAATCTTCCATAGAATGTATCACTTGTGGCTAGTGCTAGTCCCATTATCGGGTTAGAGGAATTGTTTGTGTCCTCACTCATAATTTTACTTCACCACACTATGTAATGATGATGATTTTATATACTATTCAATTAAGGAATATGGAATAGTGAATTCAGATTATTACATGTTGGTAATTCCGTAAAAAAATTATAATCCTATGTACTTTTACATGAGGTTTGTCGAGAATGTTACAAGTGGTATAAGAGAAAAATCTTGCAGTGCTAGCACTTTGTGGGAATCTGTAAGCAGAAAAGAAGTAGAGGTATGGTGCTAGCGGGCATTAGCTCGGGTATGATTCTAACAAATTACGTGGCAATGTATGCAGTAGATTGCATGTGATATGATATGCATAATGGTATTAGTAACCACATTAAATAATAGTATGTGGTAATGTCTTCTTTAAAAACGATGCTCATGGCATTTGAATCTTGATGCAGATAAAAGATAAAGTAAGTTGTCTTTGTTATGAAGAAAGGTTTATCAAAGGAAGTTGTGACTAATGTTTCTAGTGTGATTAAGCAGGGGTATCTTAATGGCAGCATCGAACAGAAGGACCTGTGAAAGGTAAAACATTGCAATGTGATTTGCAACTACAAATGAGAAGGTATAATGTTATGATATGCAAGATATGGTAATGTTTCTTCTAAGTTGTGTGATGGTTACTATGTGGAAAATTTGAAATGAATACCACTTGTATGATATGAGATGTTAGTTATGATTCTTGTTAAATTTACTTTTACAAATTATGGGACCCATACTAAGGGTCAGGAATGAATACATGATGTACACAAGTATTATTTTTTATATCTATTAACGTGTATATGTTCAGTTACGTAAATTATAGTGGGAAAAGGTGCTAAATAAAATTTCACATTCCAGACAGATCTGAAAGTCCAAGCATGCCTCAGGTTGATGGCGATTGTCTGTCTAAATTTTCTCTCCCTAGAGATAGATGATCTTAGTAAGGGAAAAGAGTTTGCCAAGATGGTGAAGAGGGGAAAAATATTGAGGAAACTCTGTTTATTTTAGAGCATGTTGGAGGAGGCCCAAAATTCCCCATGGACAAGATGTTGTCGAAGGAATATGCAAGATGTTGCCAAGAGGAACCTTGTGTTGGACCTAGTGAGGTCGTTGTCAGTGAATTGTTTTGGATGTGAAAATGACTCAATATAGTTGTGGAAACCAGTTTCCATTGGTTTGGAGGAGCATTATTTTTCCTAATGTAATTCTCATAGAAGAACCAGTTAATTAATCAGATAAGTGATGTGTTAAAAAACAAATTTTCTATATGATTATGCAACAGTTTTATGTACATCTTGACACGAAAGGAGCCTAGTGCTCGGAAAGGAATTACAGGTAGTTTAATTCCTCTATTGCATTACCAATATTGTGAATGTCTTTAGTAGGAGCTAAGATAGTATGCATTAGATGTAGGTATTGATCATTTTGATGATTAAAGAGTTAGGTGTTCTCTGAGTACTTGCAGAAGTACTATCATAAAGATTGATAGTTAAAGCATTGTGGATATCATTTGATTAAAAATGTTGTGATTAATGTGATTATGTTAGATTTGTTGATCATACGTTATAGGGTGCTTGCCATGGAGGTTGTGAAACTACTCTAGTTTCTTGTTGTTGGGCTATCAAACCACTCTTAGAGTGCTTTCCACAACCGATAAACCACCTATAGCTAAACGTTTTTTATAAAGTGACCATGATTTCTAGGAATAATTGGCAAGTAATAATAAATTGGTATAAAGACTTTGTTTTGTTTCTACGCAATTGAATAATGGATAAGTGATCGAAAGCAGAAATTGAATATTTTTGCAGTTTTAAATGCTTTTGATTATTGATGAAATATTATTGATTTTACTTATTGGTATTTCCTGGAACTAAAACCATTAATTTTGAAGGGGAAGGATCATTTTTGGTTGTTTAGATTGTTATATCATGAGTAAAATTTAATGATGAACATCAAAGACAATGTTCTATTTAAGGGGAGGAGTATGTAATATCCCTATAAATTGCATCTACGTTGAAACTTACAGGAAATATTACTATTCATTTTACCATGTTTAGTATTGACGAAGCAGTTGAAATCAACAATTGTTGTGAATTAGTTTGTACCTAATTTGATGTAGTTATCTTGACTATGGAATAAAACCAAAACAGAACAAAGCATTAACGTGAAACGTTTTTTCCAAGCTCGAGGTAGGTTGGCTCTCAAAACCCTCACATACAACAGTTTCAATACTTGATGTTGGCAGTGTAGATGGAGGCTAATGTACACACCACCATTGTCGTGTACAACACCGATAAGGCTAACTCGGAGGTGATGTCCACTATTACAACCATGAGAATCTGTTTCCATTCTAAGCTTCATTCATGTAAAATCGACTCGTCGGATAGCATGGTTTAAATCTTCACTAGTTTCTGATAGGTTTTAAGGAAATATGACCAAATAAAAGTCGTGTTCTAGACCTACAAAAGAGATGGGGGAGAAGTAAGGCTAGAGAAAGAGGCCATTTGTATTCCTCTTATGGAATCAATTCTGCATTGGCTCGTCGATTCTAATAGTTGTTAGGATAAGTAACTATACTTTTATTAAAAAAGGAAAAATATTGCAAATGCATCAAGGTAGATTATTTTATTAATGCCCTTGGAAATATCTACAAGTTTCATATGCATTAATTTTCATGAAAAGTTTGTAGGGGTTGGTGTATAAAACATAAAGGAACCACGTTATTTATTTGAAAACTATTGCATATGAATCATGTATAAAATATTAGCCACGTAATTCTTTTTGTAACACTGCATGATAAAAGATAAATTAATGGGCTAATCTTTTGTAAAAGAATGCATATGAATCTTTTGCATAAAACATAAGAAACCATGTTAGTTCTTAAAGTCATTTCTTGAAAAGACGGCAGGGAATTATGTGTGGGAAGAGCTAGATTGTTTCATTAATATTTGCATGGTTACTATGCATTAAATTTTTTGAAAAGAATATCTATTTACATATGAATAAAAGAACAACTATTATGCATTTGATTTCTTGAGAAAAGAACATGTGTTTGCATGCATGAAGGGATAGCTACTATGCCTTTTATTTCTTTGGAAAATAAATATGTGTTTTTCCATGCATAGAAAGAACAACTATGTGTTAGACTTCTTGAAAAGAATGTGTTTTGTATACACAGAAACTATAGTCATTATGTTAGCTTCTTTTTAGAACAAGAGTATATATTTGTGTGCATGAAAAGAATGGATATTACGATAGATTTCTTTTGGAAAGTTTATGTATTTACATGCAAGAAATAATAACTATTGTGATACTCTTCTTTGGAGAGAGAAAAAAAAAAAAAAAAAAAAACAATAATAATAATAAGAAGAAATAAAAAATCATGTTTTGCATGCAAGAAGAATAACTATTATGTTAGTTTCTTTTTGGGAAAAGATCATGTATTCGCATGAAATATGGTCTTAGTGTTCTTTTGGAAAGAATATACATTTGTATGCAAGAATAATAGTTGTTGTGTTAGCCTTCTTTGGAAAATATCCTTTTGGGATAGAAGATGAATTTACACGCATAAAGATCATAGTAATGTGCTAGTTTCTTTAGAATATATATATATATGTGTTTGTGTGTGTGGTGGGGGGGAGGGGAAGGGAAGGCCAGGGGGGGCAGGGGGCGTGGGCGAGGGTCTAATCTTTTGGGAAAAAATATGTTCTTGTGCAAAGAAATAATAGTTAAAATGGTGTTTATCAGTGGAAAGATTTCCCTCTTTATATATGAAGAGATGATGATAACCATGGAGATTCTTATAATTGTTACCATGTTCTTGTGGTCATAAGTAGAATTAACTATTCCCCTTGCCACAATACATTTGAAGTAGGTGTAAATGAGCATGCCTTAACAATCTTTATGAATTTTACCTTATGTGTGTGATTTTTAGATGGTAGACATGTGTCACAACCATATACATGTGTAAAGGTAAACAAATGTGTTTTGGTAGATATGTGCATTTAGATAATATATGTACAGTGTTGATAAGAGGCATGTCTCAATACTTTGTATGTGTTTAATTGTGTACATGAAAAGATGCTTCAAGCATAACTAGTGAAGATTTATTATTTGGATATCAGGGTTTGTTGACAGTATTAACTGTAGGAAAGAATTGTAATTCATGCAAAGGACAAATTATCTCTAACATTATGGCAGGAAAAGAACTAGCGGTCCATGCAGATTGAGCGAATATCAATAGGAAGATAATCCACTAATGGGAAGAACCAAACCACAAAGACATAGTGTTTGAAGATCTGTGGCTAAATGATATCATGAATAATGTAACAGCTTCTAGCTAGTTATGTTGTATTTACGATCATAGTTATTTGTAATATTTTATGACAGTGGTCAGGGGATGGACTCTTTTACATCCATTGAGTGAGGGGTGAGCACCCTCATGAAGCATTTAATAAAATTAAATATTTATTGGTTTTTCCGTACGGGGTCTCTAGTGTATATCGATGTCCAATGATGTGTTTGTCTTTGTTCCATTCTAATGATATTGATTCCTTGCATGAAATGGCATTTACATTATCAAATATGTGATTAACTATCCTAATTAAAGGAATCATGAAAATGATGCAAGGTTACATCAAGAAGTTTAAGATAGTATGCTACAATAGTGGTTATTATGTTATAAAACTTATTATTCCATTTATAAAGTTTATTTTACATAAAGATGATGATTTTATATAGTGTTTAGTTAAGCAATATGGAATAGTGAATTTAGATTATTATATGTTGGTAATTCCGTAAAAAAAAATCTAATCCTATGTAATTTTACATGAGGTTTATGAGATATGTTACAAATTATTTATTATTAAAAATTTATATTCATAAAATTATTAATTTTTCAAATAAATTATTATATTAAAAGTTTTCTGTAATCTTATGGTTATAACAAAGTAAAGGGAATTTAAATTATGATTTAAAACTTTTTTAATTTCATTATCATTTTTAAGTCTTCCGTTAATTAAGTATTTGTTTTTAGGTTTTCTTTTATTTCCGCGGGAAAAATCGCAATTTTCCATCAATATAGAGAATTACATGTAGTAGATGATGTAAAGTTCGCCATAGCCATCAAAAAATATAAGTCTGTAGATATTTACCACGCAGGGTATACTGTAATTGTTCATAGAAAAAATATATACAATGTATAAACCAAGTACTGATAGTAATCACTGCTATATACTGCAAAAATTAGGGCCTATCGGCCCGCTGGTAGAACTGATCTATATAAGGATGATGATAATATTGGAAGTGTTCATCTCCCTACTGCTCATGTATTATCCACAATCCTCTGGGCTGGACCGTGGCCGCCTTGGAAAGCTGGTCGGCAACCATATTACGCTCCCTGTAAATATGTTGACAAGAGATATAAGTAAATTGTGCTTTTAAGAGCATGATTTCATCCAAAATGTTTCTGAGAGAGTGCATATGACATGCAGATGAGTTGTTGAACCAGTTTATGATTATTTTAGAGTCTCCAAAAATCTGAATATGCCTGCATGCATGTGCAAGAGAAAAATGGAGGAGATGTCTAAGAGAGATCAATTCAACATAATTGTTTGTACCAATCCCCAAACCCATCTGGATTCGAAAGAGATGGTTTTCATATTTATGCAAAAGTATACCCCCCCCACATCCTTGTTCTTGAGCTGCACCATCAAAGTATGCCCAAGAGAGATTATGGTCAATGACTTCTAGTGTCACAACGCGGCCAGTAGGTGTGGGATCATCTTTCGGGATATCATGATAGGCAAAAACAATTTGGGCAATAGATGCTGGCCATCGAACCACTCTGTCTCTGAATATGAACCCGTTCCTATTTAGCCAGATGGTCCAGCATATTATCAGAGGAAGACAATGAATTTTTTGATTCGAGGACCCCTCCCTCCGTCAATTCCATACCTCTTTTTTAGGTTTTCTTATCTTTCACATTATAATAAAATGAAAAAGTAAACCATTTTTATAAAATTAATTTTATTATATTATTAAAATAAATTGATTTTATTATATTATTAAAATATTATGTTAATATTATATTTATTTTTTACTTTCATTATCTTTTAAATTATAATATAAAAGAAAATTACATAGTTTTTTACAAAATTAACTTTATTATAATTTTGAAATATTCCAATTTTAAAATATTCAAGTAACTATGCATTTAATTTTTACCTTTATTATTTTTTAAATCGTAGTATCATAACAAGAGGAAAATTTTACATAATTTTTTATAAAATTATGTGTAAATTTTTTAAATATAGCTATACATTTATTTTTAAGTTTTATTCTAACTTCTTGTTAATTAATTAAAATCAAAATTAGTTATTATCATAATTATAAAATTAAAAATTATATTAGTACTCATTTTGGTTTATAATTTTTTTATTTAAATATATATATATATATATATATATATATATATATATATATATATTAAAAATTGAAAAACTTCATTTTTCATAGTTTTAATAGATTAATAATTTATCTCTATACAAACATTTGTTTTTAATAAATTTTGGATAATTTAGTAAATAAATTAACAGCTATAGGTAAAAAATAATAAATTGATAAATAAATTAATAACTATATTAAGATGTTTAGAATACACATTTATTAGTTCCTTCTTTATCCTTTGTATTTATGTAAAACAATCTCCACATTAAAATATCGTAGTTAGAGCCACTTGGAAGTGTTTCTTTGAGTTATTCTTCTCTAGGTGGCCAAGTTATAATGAAAACGACCTTAGAAAATGACACGTATCCTATTTGTCGTAGGTCATCCTTGCAACCATTGAAATGGCATCCTCACCTTCGAGTGTACTCCTTTAATCCCATTGTCAGAGATGTGTAGTCAGACAATAAAAAATGGAGAGGTGCCGAAATAGACCTTTCTCAGATAATATTTTTATTTTGGTAATATTTTTGAAAGTAGTCAGAAAACTAGTTATGGATTTTGAGCTTTCCCTAACCAATATAACTGAACTCTGGTGAGGCAAATTCAGCCAAAAAAACACATTATAATGGATGTTGTTGATGTCACAGATGGATTCAAAGTCACAATCAATAAATCGATTTCACAAAGAAAAAGGTTTCCAAATTCCAGTGAAAAAGGCTTGGAAAGGGACACCGATAAGGTTGAAATAGCTAAGTTTTCACGGTTTGGTACTACTGGAAATTGTAACTAGGTTCAGTCTTCAAAATGACTTTTCGTAAACATGACATTGTATGTTTTATAAATAAAGAAAAAGAAAATTGTAGTTAAAGCATGGGTTTCATGCTCAAGTTTAGGTTAAAAGCATGTTCTTCGTGCTTATATGTCTTTCTAGGTACAACAAGTGTTTGTGTCATGTAGTAAAGTCCCATTTGGACTCTTTGTAACAAAGAAAATATTTATTTTAATTCAAGAAAAGCCATTCTTCCTCCCAGACCAAGTCGGCCCAGTTAAGATGAAGTCAACCTTAAGGAGGGCAATTTGACCTCTCAAGAAGGCTATAAATAAGAGGATTTCGGCTCATTTGTAGCACCAACTCATTACAAGTTCGATCTGCAATAGCAAAGAAGGAAAAAGGGATAGAGGACGAAGAAAAGAAGAATAATTTGAGATCGTCTCTTTCTATCTGCATGTGTAAAGCTTCTAGGGTTTCTATGAAGCTGTGAAGTTACAGGAGCACGAAATTGTAGGGTTGAAGCTCTGAAGCATAGTTGCAGGGCTGAAATTCTAGAAAGGAAGTTTCAGGGTCGAAGTTTTTGAAGTTGTCTTAATGAAGATCTTGTTTTTAGGTTGACTTGGTGCTCGAAAGGATTTTTTTCCTTTCGCCGTTGGGTCTTGGAAGTTTCATCATGAACAAATTTTTTAAGAAGAGAAGTATTCTTTCTAGTTTTTTCCCCTTGGAGGGGTTATTCCCTGGGTTGGAGCCTATATCTTATGTACTTTGTCTCGTTGTGATATTCATTGTTTTGGTAATTGCTTGATGAACAAGAAATAATAAGTAATAAAAGGCCAACTAATATCACAAGTAATTATCAAGTTAAGGAAAATCATCTATAATCTACAAGTCTCTTGATTTTCCAACATGGTATCAGAGCTAAGGTGCAAGAAGGAGACTGAAGATCACATCCTAGTTGGCACTATGGCAAGGGTTATGAAGAAGGGTTTCAAGTTTCTTGGGAATCTCGCTATATCCATCAAGGGTTGCATCTTAAAGATCATCTCCAAGCTAGCAAAATAAGTGATGGATGGAAGTTTATTCTCTGCTTTATCTGGCACTTTTAAGGATGAGAATGTATGGGTTATTGATAGTGGTGCTTCTAGACATATGACAAGTGAATGCAGTCAACTCTAGACTTTTTCAAAAGGAACCTCCTCTCATTCAATTGAACTTGGAGACAAGAAGATCTATCCAGTGAAAGGGATTGGATCTACTTCGTTGGAGCTCGAGTCTGGTGGAAGTATTCAACTCAACAACATTCTATATGTTTCAGGCTTGAAGAAAACTTTTACTATCTATTTCTTGTCTAGAGGATAAGGGTGATAGAATACGTCTATTGATGGCAAGGTTTTTGTTTGGGTTAAAGACTCTAGTATTGATCACGCTAGGTTAATTGGGATTCTTGAGGGAACATTATATAGACTTTTTACACCTCTATCTCAAGCCCTAGTTCATTTAAATGTGAGCCCTTCTGAACTATGGCATAAAAGGTATGGACACCTTCATTACAAGATTTTCACATCTCCAAATCAAATGGTAAATAACATCTATGAATTGAAGGAAGAACATGAAGGGACCTATAAGGGTTAATCTCTATGCAAGAACGTCAAGAAACCCTTTGCAAGAAGTGACACCAAATCAAACGAAATTTCATATCTCACACACTTTTATGTATGTGGTCCTCTGGAAGTAAAATCTCTTGGTGCGCATCAATATTATGTAACCTTTATTGATGATTTCTCAAGGAAAACATGGTTATACCTCCTCAAGAACAAATATGAGGTATTCAAGAAGTTTTAGAAATTCAAGAATGAATTGGAGAATATAACAGAAAGGAAGATCAAGACTCTGAGGTCGACAATGGTGGAGAATATAACTCCAAAGAATTAATAGTGTTTTGCAAGGAAACAAGGATTAAGAGGGAGCTAATTGTTCCTTATAATCCTGAACAAAATGGTGTGGTTGAAAGGAAGTACAAGACTATTGAATAATGTGTCAGATCCATGATGCATGATCAAGATCTCCCTCAATTCTTGTGGGGAGAAGCATGTGTAACAATTGTCTACAAGCAGAATCAAAGTCCTCATAAGATTCTCAACAACATGACGCCAGAAGAAGCATTATTAAGAAAGAATTTAAGTATGGATCATCTTTGAATATTTGGATGTCTTGTTTACATACACATTCCAAATGATAAAAGGAATAAGTTGGATCCTACCAGTGTAAAAGGCATCTTTTTTGGGTATAATGTTTCATCAAAGGCGTACAAAATATACATTAAAGAGGATCATCGTATTGAAGTAATTCGAGATGTCATCTTTGATGAAAATGTGGCTTACAAGAAATCAAAATATGTTCCAGTTGATTCTGATGAAGAAGTGATCCAGGTGGCTATAGAGAGGTTAAAAAATCGAAGTCTTTGGATTTCATTGAAACCTAGACTAGAACGAAGAGCTCGTCATCCTGATTCCAACAACGCAGATGACACTCAAATCTAACTTCGTAAGTGCAAATTATTAGCAGTCAAAGTTCAAGTCAAAGGGAGCAGTACTTTTGTTGCCAACTAAATTTTAAGGCTCACTAAATCTGGCAGCAACTAACTAAGCGACAATTTGGCACTTAGAAACAAACAAAAGTGGTAAAAATGTCGCCTACTTACTTTTATTGGTGACCCCTAAAAATCTGGCGATTGACTTCTTGTTAGGATTTAAAAAAAAAAAATTAAAAAAAGGGGTGGCGAGCCACCACCCCCACCAACCCCTTTCACCAAATATATTATGTATATTAAAAGGGCCAATGACCCAACAACCGAGCCACCATATCGAGGTGAAGGTATCGAACACACCCGACAAATTGGTTGACCCACCCAACAGGCAACCCCATGTATAACACAATGCCCAAATAAAAACCATCACCGACAAAATTAAACACATGACCCATAACTTAAAACAAAATGTGCCCAAAAAAATAACGTTGGATGGGTTTGAACCCATAACCTATTGGATGCCCAATGACTTACAACTGTTATGCTAGCCAACATGCCATGGCAGCAGATTTTGTAAAGTCTTCTCGCCAACTTTTATTTAAACCGCATTCTCCACCATTCAACCAATGGAGGTTTGCATAACCTAGCACGCTGAAGGAACCATGATAGAGGTCATAACCATGTAGTACAAAGTTCGAGGAGGGAATAGTCCACAAAATATTCCTATAGTAGAATCTTTAAGGAATCTTGGAGATTCCTTGGGAGTCAAATTTTGACAGTGCCAGAAATATGTCAAGTTTATACTCATCTGAACCAAAGGAATTTGATGGTGCAAATGGTTTTCTGATTTGAGAAACCAATTTTTAGAGGCAAAATATTGATCAGTGGAACCATGAATGTAGAATCTTAACGCGGGAATCTACAAGGAATATTTTATATTCTCTAGAGGCCCAAATTTGATAGTTTTAGAACAGGGTCAAGTTTATACTCAAATTTCACGATTTTTCACAATGAACACGATGGCATGACCTATTTCTTTATTTGAGTGGCCAATTTTCAAGCTATTTTCAGAATGGGAAGTATATTGATGCATTTGGACATATTGCTTACTTTTTCCAAAAAGTATTCGTGTTGGCAGCGAATAGTCTCAAAATTTCAAGATGAATGTAATGATTATGAGTATGCCTTGAGTCTAATCAACAGATTCAAGAGGTCCATTTTATGTGACTTATGTGTGAGTCCATTTATGCCACTTTGTGAGAGATCACTCCTTTATCATGATGAAGGAGAATGTCTTATGAGTGAAAGTTCTTTGTAGGAGAACATCTCTTGGGAGAGACATGCCACTCTAGATAAGGGCTTCATCCTTGTATTGACAGATATTGCATCATGTACTCGTCATCTTTTGCAAAGACTAATGAAGTGGCCTCCCCACTCTTGACCTAGGGACTGGAGATGTAGTCCATACTAGACAAACTTCGTTATCAAATTCAATTGTGTGCATTGTCTTATGATCCCTATTATGATTCCTCTTCTTTAAGTGTTTTGCACATGTAGTTTTTCATACTATTTTCCATGCAATTCTGAATACATCATAGAAGAAAAGATATTGGTTAATTTTGGTAACCAAGAGATCCCGATCAATTTTGGTACCAAATTGGTCTTCTTACTTATGTGAAATGCAAGTGTGAATGATAACCAGAGATTGATAGTGTAACAATGAGGCAATTGGAGAAGAACAAAGATCTCTATGAGGCCTTCTACAGGATGGAAAACATAGTATATATATTATTTGCATATTATGATAAAGTGACAAAAGAGGAACAGTATAAAGAGACAGAAGAGGATTTTACTCCATCTCCATCTTCGGGTGAATATTCTTCTTCTTCATCTTCTTCTCATCATTCAAATGAAGAGATCAACCAGAGCCTTCAAGTGGAGAATGTTGAATTGAGGAGACTTCTAAAAGAAGCAGAAAAGGAGAAGTTGAGATTGTAACTTCAATTATGAGCTACAAAAGAGGCCTTGGAAAAGTTGAAGTGCAACAAAGGCTTAGTGAAGCCATCATCACCCGCTTCAAAATCAACAATTGAGGTAAACAATGTTGGTAATTCTTCAGTTTCATTTTCACATGATGATGATGATTTGGGTGCTTTTGAAAAGCACACTACAGGCATTGGTTCGATATTAATGAAGAAGATGGGATATGAAGGCAAGTGGTGGAATCCCATCCAAGTGGTGGAATTACCATGACATGTAGGATTGGGCTATGTCAGAAAGGAAGAAGGTCAGGAAAGTTTGGAGGAAGAAGAAATTTTGCATCCATTACAACAAAGGTGGACATTAGAGACCCACATGTTGGGGGCTCCATTCAGAGCAGCAACTGGAGGAGGACCAGAAAGAACCTGTGAAGGAACTAGTCAATGAATTTGTTCAACAAGAGAAGAGGCTACAAGAAGAATACCCATTCACCTGGTTGGGTGAGAAATGGTGGCATCAAAACATTTTTTCAACATGGCCACATTTGTAAATCACGTGTTGTGAAATGTTTGTAAAAGTGGTGAAGTGTTTTCCATCACTTATGAATGCAACATGGCGATATTTTGGCCTTTTATTTGTTAGCCTAGGATCTGGTTTCTATTATAATTTTTTTGTAAACTTGACCATGAGTGATTTATAACTCTTCGAAAGTTTTCTTGAGTCATGACGCATCCTGTAATTAAACATGTATTAGCAGTTATGAGTTTTCATATGATACAGGTGTCATCTTTATCATACCTTGGTTTCATTATGATCCTCTTTGACATATGGTTGTGCCCATGCATGGATCCATTCACATGATCATTCTCTAGATGGCTACTTCCACACCACAATTCATGTATCATTTGACATAGTTCTCAGTTATGTATATGTATATGTACTTGCTTGTAGGTTTTCCGACAACAGACCACGATTCCCCACACTAACTCATAAAGCATTTCATCCCTCACTCTAGTTCGGCCTTCACGCTTTAGGGGGTATCTGTTACACAACATTTTGTCACTGTCCTTGTACTCCCTGTTCCTTGATCCTGGAGGACCTCTACAGTGAACCCTATGTGCTTTCCCTTCATGAAGAAACTCACATTGTGTCCCTCTTCATGAGCAAAACAATTCCCTTTTGCACCATTTCCCCAAAATCTTTTGTTTTTCCTCGTTTACAAGACCAGCACTAATGGCCCTTGTCCTCCTCGCGCTGATATGCATGGATTAACATTATCCCTAGCGCCGATCGGAGCGACTGAACTTTGTTCTAGTCGCGTCGGCCCTCTTATGGAAAGTTTTTTAAATAAAGAGCCGAAGCTTCCAGCTCTAGAAGCTTCGTAATGGAAGTTTGGTAAATGGTTTGGCTGGATGGGGTCGAGGATGTCAGTTTAGGCTCCTTTCCCCTATAACATGGAACTACCTCAAGAGATAAGACCTTCTCCCATGAGAAGAGGATCCAACTCCCATCCATTCATGCTATATAAACCTCCATTTTTCTCAAGCACAAGCTCGGGTTAGTGTGGAAGTGTTAATGTTGGTGTGCTAGTGCTAATTAAGTTTGCAGTAAACAGCAAGTTATTCATAGTTGTCGCTCTCTAGTTATGTGAGGTAGAAGTGTGAATTTGGTTTAGTGTGAAGCCTACAGGGAAGAGCCTTAAAACTATTATTGTTGAGGCCATCATGGAATGCTAGCAAAAGTGTGTGGGAACCTGGTTTTGTCGGAGGAGAATGGCAGTGTCAAGACAATGGTTGTAATCCCTTCTTGATTCGCTACATATGCAACTATCGATTGATTTCCTACATGATGTGTCATCTTACATGTTCTTGGCTTAATGTTTCTTGACTTTTTAAGTAGGTTGAATTACAATTTGCTTATTATCACAGTTGTTGTTTGTTGTTGTTTACTTGTTTCAGGTGTTTGAAGAAGGAAGCGAGAGATAGTTGGAGCGAGCAAGCAAGGACATTATCAAACTGGATAAGCATACTAAGAGGTAGGCCCTCTTAATTGGTTCTAACCTAAGGAAATCTTCCATAGAATGTATCACTTGTGGCTAGTGCTAGTCCCATTATCGGGTTAGAGGAATTGTTTGTGTCCTCACTCATAATTTTACTTCACCACACTATGTAATGATGATGATTTTATATACTATTCAATTAAGGAATATGGAATAGTGAATTCAGATTATTACATGTTGGTAATTCCGTAAAAAAATTATAATCCTATGTACTTTTACATGAGGTTTGTCGAGAATGTTACAAGTGGTATAAGAGAAAAATCTTGCAGTGCTAGCACTTTGTGGGAATCTGTAAGCAGAAAAGAAGTAGAGGTATGGTGCTAGCGGGCATTAGCTCGGGTATGATTCTAACAAATTACGTGGCAATGTATGCAGTAGATTGCATGTGATATGATATGCATAATGGTATTAGTAACCACATTAAATAATAGTATGTGGTAATGTCTTCTTTAAAAACGATGCTCATGGCATTTGAATCTTGATGCAGATAAAAGATAAAGTAAGTTGTCTTTGTTATGAAGAAAGGTTTATCAAAGGAAGTTGTGACTAATGTTTCTAGTGTGATTAAGCAGGGGTATCTTAATGGCAGCATCGAACAGAAGGACCTGTGAAAGGTAAAACATTGCAATGTGATTTGCAACTACAAATGAGAAGGTATAATGTTATGATATGCAAGATATGGTAATGTTTCTTCTAAGTTGTGTGATGGTTACTATGTGGAAAATTTGAAATGAATACCACTTGTATGATATGAGATGTTAGTTATGATTCTTGTTAAATTTACTTTTACAAATTATGGGACCCATACTAAGGGTCAGGAATGAATACATGATGTACACAAGTATTATTTTTTATATCTATTAACGTGTATATGTTCAGTTACGTAAATTATAGTGGGAAAAGGTGCTAAATAAAATTTCACATTCCAGACAGATCTGAAAGTCCAAGCATGCCTCAGGTTGATGGCGATTGTCTGTCTAAATTTTCTCTCCCTAGAGATAGATGATCTTAGTAAGGGAAAAGAGTTTGCCAAGATGGTGAAGAGGGGAAAAATATTGAGGAAACTCTGTTTATTTTAGAGCATGTTGGAGGAGGCCCAAAATTCCCCATGGACAAGATGTTGTCGAAGGAATATGCAAGATGTTGCCAAGAGGAACCTTGTGTTGGACCTAGTGAGGTCGTTGTTCTGACCACCCCATATCAAAAGGTCTTTGTTCTGTGATAGAGTGATCCCAACTTGACATAGAAGATAGCTATAAGACCCCCATTCCCCTTCTAAATGCTGAGGGAGGCCCAAATGCCATATGATCCTCTTTGACATATGGTTGTGCCCATGCATGGATCCATTCACATGATCATTCTCTAGATGGCTACTTCCACACCACAATTCATGTATCATTTGACATAGTTCTCAGTTATGTATATGTATATGTACTTGCTTGTAGGTTTTCCGACAACAGACCACGATTCCCCACACTAACTCATAAAGCATTTCATCCCTCACTCTAGTTCGGCCTTCACGCTTTAGGGGG
This sequence comes from Pinus tabuliformis, assembly GCA_031772625.1. Lineage (NCBI taxonomy): Eukaryota > Viridiplantae > Streptophyta > Pinopsida > Pinales > Pinaceae > Pinus > Pinus tabuliformis. The sequence goes on from CM062812.1 coordinate 814,874,748, forward strand.
TATCTGTTACACAACATTTTGTCACTGTCCTTGTACTCCCTGTTCCTTGATCCTGGAGGACCTCTACAGTGAACCCTATGTGCTTTCCCTTCATGAAGAAACTCACATTGTGTCCCTCTTCATGAGCAAAACAATTCCCTTTTGCACCATTTCCCCAAAATCTTTTGTTTTTCCTCGTTTACAAGACCAGCACTAATGGCCCTTGTCCTCCTCGCGCTGATATGCATGGATTAACATTATCCCTAGCGCCGATCGGAGCGACTGAACTTTGTTCTAGTCGCGTCGGCCCTCTTATGGAAAGTTTTTTAAATAAAGAGCCGAAGCTTCCAGCTCTAGAAGCTTCGTAATGGAAGTTTGGTAAATGGTTTGGCTGGATGGGGTCGAGGATGTCAGTTTAGGCTCCTTTCCCCTATAACATGGAACTACCTCAAGAGATAAGACCTTCTCCCATGAGAAGAGGATCCAACTCCCATCCATTCATGCTATATAAACCTCCATTTTTCTCAAGCACAAGCTCGGGTTAGTGTGGAAGTGTTAATGTTGGTGTGCTAGTGCTAATTAAGTTTGCAGTAAACAGCAAGTTATTCATAGTTGTCGCTCTCTAGTTATGTGAGGTAGAAGTGTGAATTTGGTTTAGTGTGAAGCCTACAGGGAAGAGCCTTAAAACTATTATTGTTGAGGCCATCATGGAATGCTAGCAAAAGTGTGTGGGAACCTGGTTTTGTCGGAGGAGAATGGCAGTGTCAAGACAATGGTTGTAATCCCTTCTTGATTCGCTACATATGCAACTATCGATTGATTTCCTACATGATGTGTCATCTTACATGTTCTTGGCTTAATGTTTCTTGACTTTTTAAGTAGGTTGAATTACAATTTGCTTATTATCACAGTTGTTGTTTGTTGTTGTTTACTTGTTTCAGGTGTTTGAAGAAGGAAGCGAGAGATAGTTGGAGCGAGCAAGCAAGGACATTATCAAACTGGATAAGCATACTAAGAGGTAGGCCCTCTTAATTGGTTCTAACCTAAGGAAATCTTCCATAGAATGTATCACTTGTGGCTAGTGCTAGTCCCATTATCGGGTTAGAGGAATTGTTTGTGTCCTCACTCATAATTTTACTTCACCACACTATGTAATGATGATGATTTTATATACTATTCAATTAAGGAATATGGAATAGTGAATTCAGATTATTACATGTTGGTAATTCCGTAAAAAAATTATAATCCTATGTACTTTTACATGAGGTTTGTCGAGAATGTTACAAGTGGTATAAGAGAAAAATCTTGCAGTGCTAGCACTTTGTGGGAATCTGTAAGCAGAAAAGAAGTAGAGGTATGGTGCTAGCGGGCATTAGCTCGGGTATGATTCTAACAAATTACGTGGCAATGTATGCAGTAGATTGCATGTGATATGATATGCATAATGGTATTAGTAACCACATTAAATAATAGTATGTGGTAATGTCTTCTTTAAAAACGATGCTCATGGCATTTGAATCTTGATGCAGATAAAAGATAAAGTAAGTTGTCTTTGTTATGAAGAAAGGTTTATCAAAGGAAGTTGTGACTAATGTTTCTAGTGTGATTAAGCAGGGGTATCTTAATGGCAGCATCGAACAGAAGGACCTGTGAAAGGTAAAACATTGCAATGTGATTTGCAACTACAAATGAGAAGGTATAATGTTATGATATGCAAGATATGGTAATGTTTCTTCTAAGTTGTGTGATGGTTACTATGTGGAAAATTTGAAATGAATACCACTTGTATGATATGAGATGTTAGTTATGATTCTTGTTAAATTTACTTTTACAAATTATGGGACCCATACTAAGGGTCAGGAATGAATACATGATGTACACAAGTATTATTTTTTATATCTATTAACGTGTATATGTTCAGTTACGTAAATTATAGTGGGAAAAGGTGCTAAATAAAATTTCACATTCCAGACAGATCTGAAAGTCCAAGCATGCCTCAGGTTGATGGCGATTGTCTGTCTAAATTTTCTCTCCCTAGAGATAGATGATCTTAGTAAGGGAAAAGAGTTTGCCAAGATGGTGAAGAGGGGAAAAATATTGAGGAAACTCTGTTTATTTTAGAGCATGTTGGAGGAGGCCCAAAATTCCCCATGGACAAGATGTTGTCGAAGGAATATGCAAGATGTTGCCAAGAGGAACCTTGTGTTGGACCTAGTGAGGTCGTTGTCAGTGAATTGTTTTGGATGTGAAAATGACTCAATATAGTTGTGGAAACCAGTTTCCATTGGTTTGGAGGAGCATTATTTTTCCTAATGTAATTCTCATAGAAGAACCAGTTAATTAATCAGATAAGTGATGTGTTAAAAAACAAATTTTCTATATGATTATGCAACAGTTTTATGTACATCTTGACACGAAAGGAGCCTAGTGCTCGGAAAGGAATTACAGGTAGTTTAATTCCTCTATTGCATTACCAATATTGTGAATGTCTTTAGTAGGAGCTAAGATAGTATGCATTAGATGTAGGTATTGATCATTTTGATGATTAAAGAGTTAGGTGTTCTCTGAGTACTTGCAGAAGTACTATCATAAAGATTGATAGTTAAAGCATTGTGGATATCATTTGATTAAAAATGTTGTGATTAATGTGATTATGTTAGATTTGTTGATCATACGTTATAGGGTGCTTGCCATGGAGGTTGTGAAACTACTCTAGTTTCTTGTTGTTGGGCTATCAAACCACTCTTAGAGTGCTTTCCACAACCGATAAACCACCTATAGCTAAACGTTTTTTATAAAGTGACCATGATTTCTAGGAATAATTGGCAAGTAATAATAAATTGGTATAAAGACTTTGTTTTGTTTCTACGCAATTGAATAATGGATAAGTGATCGAAAGCAGAAATTGAATATTTTTGCAGTTTTAAATGCTTTTGATTATTGATGAAATATTATTGATTTTACTTATTGGTATTTCCTGGAACTAAAACCATTAATTTTGAAGGGGAAGGATCATTTTTGGTTGTTTAGATTGTTATATCATGAGTAAAATTTAATGATGAACATCAAAGACAATGTTCTATTTAAGGGGAGGAGTATGTAATATCCCTATAAATTGCATCTACGTTGAAACTTACAGGAAATATTACTATTCATTTTACCATGTTTAGTATTGACGAAGCAGTTGAAATCAACAATTGTTGTGAATTAGTTTGTACCTAATTTGATGTAGTTATCTTGACTATGGAATAAAACCAAAACAGAACAAAGCATTAACGTGAAACGTTTTTTCCAAGCTCGAGGTAGGTTGGCTCTCAAAACCCTCACATACAACAGTTTCAATACTTGATGTTGGCAGTGTAGATGGAGGCTAATGTACACACCACCATTGTCGTGTACAACACCGATAAGGCTAACTCGGAGGTGATGTCCACTATTACAACCATGAGAATCTGTTTCCATTCTAAGCTTCATTCATGTAAAATCGACTCGTCGGATAGCATGGTTTAAATCTTCACTAGTTTCTGATAGGTTTTAAGGAAATATGACCAAATAAAAGTCGTGTTCTAGACCTACAAAAGAGATGGGGGAGAAGTAAGGCTAGAGAAAGAGGCCATTTGTATTCCTCTTATGGAATCAATTCTGCATTGGCTCGTCGATTCTAATAGTTGTTAGGATAAGTAACTATACTTTTATTAAAAAAGGAAAAATATTGCAAATGCATCAAGGTAGATTATTTTATTAATGCCCTTGGAAATATCTACAAGTTTCATATGCATTAATTTTCATGAAAAGTTTGTAGGGGTTGGTGTATAAAACATAAAGGAACCACGTTATTTATTTGAAAACTATTGCATATGAATCATGTATAAAATATTAGCCACGTAATTCTTTTTGTAACACTGCATGATAAAAGATAAATTAATGGGCTAATCTTTTGTAAAAGAATGCATATGAATCTTTTGCATAAAACATAAGAAACCATGTTAGTTCTTAAAGTCATTTCTTGAAAAGACGGCAGGGAATTATGTGTGGGAAGAGCTAGATTGTTTCATTAATATTTGCATGGTTACTATGCATTAAATTTTTTGAAAAGAATATCTATTTACATATGAATAAAAGAACAACTATTATGCATTTGATTTCTTGAGAAAAGAACATGTGTTTGCATGCATGAAGGGATAGCTACTATGCCTTTTATTTCTTTGGAAAATAAATATGTGTTTTTCCATGCATAGAAAGAACAACTATGTGTTAGACTTCTTGAAAAGAATGTGTTTTGTATACACAGAAACTATAGTCATTATGTTAGCTTCTTTTTAGAACAAGAGTATATATTTGTGTGCATGAAAAGAATGGATATTACGATAGATTTCTTTTGGAAAGTTTATGTATTTACATGCAAGAAATAATAACTATTGTGATACTCTTCTTTGGAGAGAGAAAAAAAAAAAAAAAAAAAAACAATAATAATAATAAGAAGAAATAAAAAATCATGTTTTGCATGCAAGAAGAATAACTATTATGTTAGTTTCTTTTTGGGAAAAGATCATGTATTCGCATGAAATATGGTCTTAGTGTTCTTTTGGAAAGAATATACATTTGTATGCAAGAATAATAGTTGTTGTGTTAGCCTTCTTTGGAAAATATCCTTTTGGGATAGAAGATGAATTTACACGCATAAAGATCATAGTAATGTGCTAGTTTCTTTAGAATATATATATATATGTGTTTGTGTGTGTGGTGGGGGGGAGGGGAAGGGAAGGCCAGGGGGGGCAGGGGGCGTGGGCGAGGGTCTAATCTTTTGGGAAAAAATATGTTCTTGTGCAAAGAAATAATAGTTAAAATGGTGTTTATCAGTGGAAAGATTTCCCTCTTTATATATGAAGAGATGATGATAACCATGGAGATTCTTATAATTGTTACCATGTTCTTGTGGTCATAAGTAGAATTAACTATTCCCCTTGCCACAATACATTTGAAGTAGGTGTAAATGAGCATGCCTTAACAATCTTTATGAATTTTACCTTATGTGTGTGATTTTTAGATGGTAGACATGTGTCACAACCATATACATGTGTAAAGGTAAACAAATGTGTTTTGGTAGATATGTGCATTTAGATAATATATGTACAGTGTTGATAAGAGGCATGTCTCAATACTTTGTATGTGTTTAATTGTGTACATGAAAAGATGCTTCAAGCATAACTAGTGAAGATTTATTATTTGGATATCAGGGTTTGTTGACAGTATTAACTGTAGGAAAGAATTGTAATTCATGCAAAGGACAAATTATCTCTAACATTATGGCAGGAAAAGAACTAGCGGTCCATGCAGATTGAGCGAATATCAATAGGAAGATAATCCACTAATGGGAAGAACCAAACCACAAAGACATAGTGTTTGAAGATCTGTGGCTAAATGATATCATGAATAATGTAACAGCTTCTAGCTAGTTATGTTGTATTTACGATCATAGTTATTTGTAATATTTTATGACAGTGGTCAGGGGATGGACTCTTTTACATCCATTGAGTGAGGGGTGAGCACCCTCATGAAGCATTTAATAAAATTAAATATTTATTGGTTTTTCCGTACGGGGTCTCTAGTGTATATCGATGTCCAATGATGTGTTTGTCTTTGTTCCATTCTAATGATATTGATTCCTTGCATGAAATGGCATTTACATTATCAAATATGTGATTAACTATCCTAATTAAAGGAATCATGAAAATGATGCAAGGTTACATCAAGAAGTTTAAGATAGTATGCTACAATAGTGGTTATTATGTTATAAAACTTATTATTCCATTTATAAAGTTTATTTTACATAAAGATGATGATTTTATATAGTGTTTAGTTAAGCAATATGGAATAGTGAATTTAGATTATTATATGTTGGTAATTCCGTAAAAAAAAATCTAATCCTATGTAATTTTACATGAGGTTTATGAGATATGTTACAAATTATTTATTATTAAAAATTTATATTCATAAAATTATTAATTTTTCAAATAAATTATTATATTAAAAGTTTTCTGTAATCTTATGGTTATAACAAAGTAAAGGGAATTTAAATTATGATTTAAAACTTTTTTAATTTCATTATCATTTTTAAGTCTTCCGTTAATTAAGTATTTGTTTTTAGGTTTTCTTTTATTTCCGCGGGAAAAATCGCAATTTTCCATCAATATAGAGAATTACATGTAGTAGATGATGTAAAGTTCGCCATATCCATTAAAAAATATAAGTCTATAGATATTTACCACGCGGGTATACTGTAATTGTTCACAGAAAAAATATATACAATGTATAAACCAAGTACTGATAGTAATCACTGCTATATACTACAAAAATTAGGGCCTATCGGCCCGCTGGTAGAACTGATCTATATAAGGATGATGATAATATTGGAAGTGTTCATCTCCCTACTGCTCCTGTATTATCCACAATCCTCTGGGCTGGACCGTGGCCGCCTTGGAAAGCTGGTCGGCAACCATATTACGCTCCCTGTAAATATGTTGACAAGAGATATAAGTAAATTGTGCTTTTAAGAGCATGATTTCATCCAAAATGTTTCTGAGAGAGTGCATATGACATGTAGATGAGTTGTTGAACCAGTTTATGATTATTTTAGAGTCTCCAAAAATCTGAATATGTCTGCATGCATGTGCAAGAGAAAAATGGAGGAGATGTCTAAGAGAGATCAATTCAACATAATTGTTTGTACCAATCCCCAAGCCCATCTGGATTCGAAAGAGATGATTTTCATATTTATGCAAAAGTATACCCCCCCCACATCCTTGTTCTTGAGCTGCACCATCAAAGTATGCCCAAGAGAGATTATGATCAATGACTTCTGGTGTCACAACGCGGCCAGTAGGTGTGGGATCATCTTCCGGGATATCATGATAGGCATAAACAATTTGGGCAATAGATACTGGCCATCGAGCCACTCTGTCTCTGAATATGAACCCGTTCCTATTTAGCCAGATGGTCCAGCATATTATCAGAGGAAGACAGTGAATTTTTTGGTTCGAGGACCCCTCCCTCCATCAATTCCATACCTCTTTTTTAGGTTTTCTTATCTTTCACATTATAATAAAATGAAAAAGTAAACCATTTTTATAAAATTAATTTTATTATATTATTAAAATAAATTGATTTTATTATATTATTAAAATATTATGTTAATATTATATTTATTTTTTACTTTCATTATCTTTTAAATTATAATATAAAAGAAAATTACATAGTTTTTTACAAAATTAACTTTATTATAATTTTGAAATATTCCAATTTTAAAATATTCAAGTAACTATGCATTTAATTTTTACCTTTATTATTTTTTAAATCGTAGTATCATAACAAGAGGAAAATTTTACATAATTTTTTATAAAATTATGTGTAAATTTTTTAAATATAGCTATACATTTATTTTTAAGTTTTATTCTAACTTCTTGTTAATTAATTAAAATCAAAATTAGTTATTATCATAATTATAAAATTAAAAATTATATTAGTACTCATTTTGGTTTATAATTTTTTTATTTAAATATATATATATATATATATATATATATATATATATATATATATATATATATATTAAAAATTGAAAAACTTCATTTTTCATAGTTTTAATAGATTAATAATTTATCTCTATACAAACATTTGTTTTTAATAAATTTTGGATAATTTAGTAAATAAATTAACAGCTATAGGTAAAAAATAATAAATTGATAAATAAATTAATAACTATATTAAGATGTTTAGAATACACATTTATTAGTTCCTTCTTTATCCTTTGTATTTATGTAAAACAATCTCCACATTAAAATATCGTAGTTAGAGCCACTTGGAAGTGTTTCTTTGAGTTATTCTTCTCTAGGTGGCCAAGTTATAATGAAAACGACCTTAGAAAATGACACGTATCCTATTTGTCGTAGGTCATCCTTGCAACCATTGAAATGGCATCCTCACCTTCGAGTGTACTCCTTTAATCCCATTGTCAGAGATGTGTAGTCAGACAATAAAAAATGGAGAGGTGCCGAAATAGACCTTTCTCAGATAATATTTTTATTTTGGTAATATTTTTGAAAGTAGTCAGAAAACTAGTTATGGATTTTGAGCTTTCCCTAACCAATATAACTGAACTCTGGTGAGGCAAATTCAGCCAAAAAAACACATTATAATGGATGTTGTTGATGTCACAGATGGATTCAAAGTCACAATCAATAAATCGATTTCACAAAGAAAAAGGTTTCCAAATTCCAGTGAAAAAGGCTTGGAAAGGGACACCGATAAGGTTGAAATAGCTAAGTTTTCACGGTTTGGTACTACTGGAAATTGTAACTAGGTTCAGTCTTCAAAATGACTTTTCGTAAACATGACATTGTATGTTTTATAAATAAAGAAAAAGAAAATTGTAGTTAAAGCATGGGTTTCATGCTCAAGTTTAGGTTAAAAGCATGTTCTTCGTGCTTATATGTCTTTCTAGGTACAACAAGTGTTTGTGTCATGTAGTAAAGTCCCATTTGGACTCTTTGTAACAAAGAAAATATTTATTTTAATTCAAGAAAAGCCATTCTTCCTCCCAGACCAAGTCGGCCCAGTTAAGATGAAGTCAACCTTAAGGAGGGCAATTTGACCTCTCAAGAAGGCTATAAATAAGAGGATTTCGGCTCATTTGTAGCACCAACTCATTACAAGTTCGATCTGCAATAGCAAAGAAGGAAAAAGGGATAGAGGACGAAGAAAAGAAGAATAATTTGAGATCGTCTCTTTCTATCTGCATGTGTAAAGCTTCTAGGGTTTCTATGAAGCTGTGAAGTTACAGGAGCACGAAATTGTAGGGTTGAAGCTCTGAAGCATAGTTGCAGGGCTGAAATTCTAGAAAGGAAGTTTCAGGGTCGAAGTTTTTGAAGTTGTCTTAATGAAGATCTTGTTTTTAGGTTGACTTGGTGCTCGAAAGGATTTTTTTCCTTTCGCCGTTGGGTCTTGGAAGTTTCATCATGAACAAATTTTTTAAGAAGAGAAGTATTCTTTCTAGTTTTTTCCCCTTGGAGGGGTTATTCCCTGGGTTGGAGCCTATATCTCATGTACTTTGTCTCGTTATGATATTCATTGTTTTGGTAATTGCTTTATGAACAAGAAATAATAAGTAATAAAAGGCCAACTAATATCAAGAGTAATTATCAAGTTAAGGAAAATCATCTATAACCTACAAGTCTCTTGATTTTCCAACATGGTATTAGATCTAAGGTGCAAGAAGGAGACTGAAGATCACATCCTATTTGGCACTATGGCAAGGGTTATGAAGAAGGGTTTCAAGTTTCTTGGGAGTCTCGCTATATCCATCAAGGGTTGCATCTTAAAGATCATCGTCCAAGCTAGTAAAATAAGTGATGGATGGAGGTTTATTCTCTACTTTATCTGTCACTTTTAAGGATGAGAAAGTATGGGTTATTGATAGTGGTGTTTCTAGACATATGACAAGTGAATGCAGTCAACTCTAGACTTTTTCAAAAGGAACCTCCTCTCATTCAATTGAATTGGAGACAAGAAGACTTATCCAGTAAAAGGAATTGGATCTACTTCGTTGGAGCTCAAGTCTGACGGAAGTATTCAACTCAACAACATTCTATATGTTTCAGGCTTGAAGAAAACTTTTACTATCTATTTCTTGTCTAGAGGATAAGGGTGATAGAATACGTCTATTGATGGCAAGGTTTTTGTTTGGGTTAAAGACTCTAGTATTGATCACGCTAGGTTAATTGGGATTCTTGAGGGAACATTATATAGACTTTTTACACCTCTATCTCAAGCCCTAGTTCATTTAAATGTGAGCCCTTCTGAACTATGGCATAAAAGGTATGGACACCTTCATTACAAGATTTTCACATCTCCAAATCAAATGGTAAATAACATCTATGAATTGAAGGAAGAACATGAAGGGACCTATAAGGGTTAATCTCTATGCAAGAACGTCAAGAAACCCTTTGCAAGAAGTGACACCAAATCAAACGAAATTTCATATCTCACACACTTTTATGTATGTGGTCCTCTGGAAGTAAAATCTCTTGGTGCGCATCAATATTATGTAACCTTTATTGATGATTTCTCAAGGAAAACATGGTTATACCTCCTCAAGAACAAATATGAGGTATTCAAGAAGTTTTAGAAATTCAAGAATGAATTGGAGAATATAACAGAAAGGAAGATCAAGACTCTGAGGTCGACAATGGTGGAGAATATAACTCCAAAGAATTAATAGTGTTTTGCAAGGAAACAAGGATTAAGAGGGAGCTAATTGTTCCTTATAATCCTGAACAAAATGGTGTGGTTGAAAGGAAGTACAAGACTATTGAATAATGTGTCAGATCCATGATGCATGATCAAGATCTCCCTCAATTCTTGTGGGGAGAAGCATGTGTAACAATTGTCTACAAGCAGAATCAAAGTCCTCATAAGATTCTCAACAACATGACGCCAGAAGAAGCATTATTAAGAAAGAATTTAAGTATGGATCATCTTTGAATATTTGGATGTCTTGTTTACATACACATTCCAAATGATAAAAGGAATAAGTTGGATCCTACCAGTGTAAAAGGCATCTTTTTTGGGTATAATGTTTCATCAAAGGCGTACAAAATATACATTAAAGAGGATCATCGTATTGAAGTAATTCGAGATGTCATCTTTGATGAAAATGTGGCTTACAAGAAATCAAAATATGTTCCAGTTGATTCTGATGAAGAAGTGATCCAGGTGGCTATAGAGAGGTTAAAAAATCGAAGTCTTTGGATTTCATTGAAACCTAGACTAGAACGAAGAGCTCGTCATCCTGATTCCAACAACGCAGATGACACTCAAATCTAACTTCGTAAGTGCAAATTATTAGCAGTCAAAGTTCAAGTCAAAGGGAGCAGTACTTTTGTTGCCAACTAAATTTTAAGGCTCACTAAATCTGGCAGCAACTAACTAAGCGACAATTTGGCACTTAGAAACAAACAAAAGTGGTAAAAATGTCGCCTACTTACTTTTATTGGTGACCCCTAAAAATCTGGCGATTGACTTCTTGTTAGGATTTAAAAAAAAAAAATTAAAAAAAGGGGTGGCGAGCCACCACCCCCACCAACCCCTTTCACCAAATATATTATGTATATTAAAAGGGCCAATGACCCAACAACCGAGCCACCATATCGAGGTGAAGGTATCGAACACACCCGACAAATTGGTTGACCCACCCAACAGGCAACCCCATGTATAACACAATGCCCAAATAAAAACCATCACCGACAAAATTAAACACATGACCCATAACTTAAAACAAAATGTGCCCAAAAAAATAACGTTGGATGGGTTTGAACCCATAACCTATTGGATGCCCAATGACTTACAACTGTTATGCTAGCCAACATGCCATGGCAGCAGATTTTGTAAAGTCTTCTCGCCAACTTTTATTTAAACCGCATTCTCCACCATTCAACCAATGGAGGTTTGCATAACCTAGCACGCTGAAGGAACCATGATAGAGGTCATAACCATGTAGTACAAAGTTCGAGGAGGGAATAGTCCACAAAATATTCCTATAGTAGAATCTTTAAGGAATCTTGGAGATTCCTTGGGAGTCAAATTTTGACAGTGTCAGAAATATGTCAAGTTTATACTCATCTGAACCAAAATTTTGCTAGGAATTTGATGGTGCAAATGGTTTTCTGATTTGAGAAACCAATTTTTAGAGGCAAAATATTGATCAGTGGAACCATGAATGTAGAATCTTAACGCGGGAATCTACAAGGAATATTTTATATTCTCTAGAGGCCCAAATTTGATAGTTTTAGAACAGGGTCAAATTTATACTCAAATTTCACGATTTTTCACAATGAACACGATGGCATGACCTATTTCTTTATTTGAGTGGCCAATTTTCAAGCTATTTTCAGAATGGGATGTATATTGATGCATTTGGACATTTTGCTTATTTTTTCCAAAAAGTAGTCGTGTTGGCAGCGAATAGTCTCAAAATTTCAAGATGAATGTAATGATGATGAGTATGCCTTGAATCTAATCAACAGATTCAAGAGGTCCATTTTATGCCACTTATGTGTGAGTCCATTTATGCCACTTTGTGAGAGATCATTCCTTTTTCATGATGAAGGAGAATGTCTTGTGAGTGAGAGTTCTTTGTAGGAGAACATCTCTTGGGAGAGACATGCCACTCTAGATAAGGGTTTCATCCTTGTATTGACAGATATTGCATCATGTACTCGTCATCTTTTGCAAAGACTAATGAAGTGGCCTCCCCACTCTTGACCTAGGGCCTGGAGATGTAGTCCATACTAGACAAACTTCGTTATCAAATTCTGTTGTGTGCATTGTCTTATGATCTCGTTTATGTTTCCTCTTCTTTAAGTGTTTTGCACATGTAGTTTTTCATACTCTTTTCCATGCAATTCTGAATACATCATAGAAGAAAAGATCTTGGTTAATTTTGGTAACTAAGAGATCCCGATCAATTTTGGTACCAAATTGGTCTTCTTACTTATGTGAAATGCAAGTGTGAATGATAACCAGAGATTGATAGTGTAACAATGAGGCAATTGGAGAAGAACAAAGATCTCTATGAGGCCTTCTACAGGATGGAAAACATAGTATATATATTATTTGCATATTATGATAAAGTGACAAAAGAGGAACAGTATAAAGAGACAGAAGAGGATTTTACTCCATCTCCATCTTCGGGTGAATATTCTTCTTCTTCATCTTCTTCTCAACGTTCAAATGAAGAGATCAACCAGAGCCTTCAAGTGGAGAATTTTGTATTGAGGAGACTTTTAAAAGAAGCAGAAAAGGAGAAGTTGAGATTGTAACTTCAATTATGAGCTACCAAAGAGGCCTTGTAAAAGTTGAAGTGCAACAAAGGCTTAGTGAAGCCATCGTCACCCGCTTCAAAATCAACAATTGAGGTAAACAATGTTGGCAATTCTTCAGTTTCATTTTCACATGATGATGATGATTTGGGTGCTTTTGAAAAGCACACTACAGGTATTGGTTCGATATTAATGAAGAAGATGGGATATGAAAGCAAGTGGTGGAATCCCATCCAAGTGGTGGAATTACCATGACATGTAGAATTGGGCTATGTCAGAAAGGAAGAAGGTCAGGAAAGTTTGGAGGAAGAAGAAATTTTGCATCCATTACAACAAAGGTGGACATTAGAGACCCACATGTTGGGGGCTCCATTCAGAGCAGCAACTGGAGGAGGACCAGAAAGAACCTGTGAAGGAACTAGTCAATGAATTTGTTCAACAAGAGAAGAGGCTACAAGAAGAATACCCATTCACCTGGTTGGGTGAGAAATGGTGGCATCAAAACATTTTTTCAACATGGCCACATTTGTAAATCACGTGTTGTGAAATGTTTGTAAAAGTGGTGAAGTGTTTTCCATCACTTATGAATGCAACATGGCGATATTTTGGCCTTTTATTTGTTAGCCTAGGATCTGGTTTCTATTATAATTTTTTTGTAAACTTGACCATGAGTGATTTATAACTCTTCGAAAGTTTTCTTGAGTCATGACGCATCCTGTAATTAAACATGTATTAGCAGTTATGAGTTTTCATATGATACAGGTGTCATCTTTATCATTCCGAGTTATGATTTTTCTTACTCCTTTTACTTCTTTCAAAGTGGCTGACCCAAAGAGGACCACATCATCCACAAATTATCGATGTGTTATATGAATATTAACAAAATATAAACGGAGCCCATATACGTTGCCCAAGATACATGATTTGTTATACAATCGCCCAAGCCCTTCCATTGTTAATATAAAGAGGAATGGAGATAAAGGATCGCCTTGCCTTAGAACTCTGGAGGAGGAAAAGGTGTAGGAAGGTGACCCGTTGATGAGGATGGAAAATCAAGTAGATGAAATAAGAGATGTCATCCAAGTTATGCACCTCTCTGAGAATCCATAAGCCCGAAGAACCTAAAACAAATAAGTCGAACTTATATGACCATACGCTTTTGACAAGTCTAATTTAATGGCCATACCTGGATGCTTTGTCACCCGTAACGAATGTATGATCTCTTGTGCCTCAATGATGACATTTGTGATCTACTTTCGCTCTACAAGGCCAGTCTGATTTAATGAAATTAAGAATGGAAGATATGATTTGATACGATTGACAATCACCGAAGAGATAATTTTGTAGATCACATTACATAGTGCAATAGGTTTGAAGCTGCTAGGGGTCTTTGAGTGGCCACCTTTAGGGATAAGGGTGAAGAAGGTTGCATTAAGAGCATCATGGATTGACAAAGTCTGTTATGATTCCTCTACTAAATGGATATCCTTTCCAAGGGATCCCCAACACACCCGATAGAAGTATGAAGTAAAACCATCACGGCCTGGTGCCTTATTCCTAGGGATATGCATAATGGTCACCATTTTGACTTCTTGAAAATAAATTGGTCTCATCAAGGTGATGTTTTGGTCCTTACTAACTATCCACAGAATATGTGGAAGGATCATATCATTGGCTATTTGTCTCTTGGAGGAATTCTCAGTTAGAATATCATGATAATACTTTACCAATTCTTGTTTGATTTCTCTATGTTGAATCTTCCTTTCACCATCAGCACCAATTATAGAAAATATTATATTATTATGTCAACGTTGTATCATAGAGTTGTGGAAAATCTTTGAGTTCCTTTCCCCCTCCTTGAGCCACTGTACCCTTGACTTTTGTTTCTAGAGAATTTCTTCTTGTTGGTGTCTTTGTTCCAATTTATGGAGCTTTGGCCCCTCCTATGCTATCATCTCTGGAGATCTGCGCTCCAAAATCATACGTTGTTGTATCCTTTACCTAATTTCCCTTCTAATGCCCTTTTATGCTCAAAAATTTTACCAAAAACATGTTTATACCTTTGATTTATTTGAGCCTCTAGAGCCTTGAGTTTAAATTGGAAAATTTGCATCTTAGACTAACCTCGAACTTCACTCTCCAACCACCATTTACTTAATAGGTCAACAAACCCAGGGGCTAGTAATCAAAAGCTTTCAAACTGAAATGGACAGTTGAGGGGGGTTTCCTTTAGATCTAATTCTAATATAATAGGCCAGTGGCTTGAACCCAAGTAGGGAAAAATGGTAGTTTCAACAAAAAATTATTTTTGGAAGACTCCTTCAAAGAGGAGGAAATGATCCAACAGACTTGCGAGTTGGTGGGATCCTCCCCGACAATTGTTCCATGTAAATAGGCCATTGATTGTAGGGATGTCAACCAACTGTAGTAGCTCTATATATCCATCAAAAAGTGATGACTCTTGGTCCAATCCACGCACTCTTTTTTTCTTCGACAATGCTCTTATAAGATTAAAATCACCTCCAACCACCCATAATGAGTCCCCGACCAATTTCTTGGTGCTCACAATTTGCTCTAATAAACGTATATTTTCCTCGGCTGTGGAGGGAACGTAAACAACAATTAAGAAAACATACTATGTCATCCCTACATAATGAAATCTTCGTGTCAAAATTTCGGTACTAGCCATCCAACCCTGAAAAATTACCTCAATGGGGTTCCATCAAAATTTCCAAACCCCCCTACATTGTCCCTTGCATCTAGGGACATCGATTGACAACCTTTCCAACAAGTTACAACTATTTGGGGCATCTTATTCCCCCATTATTTTTGTTTCCTAGAGAATGGAAATCACCAGTTTTTCCAGCCTTGTTCTCTCTCTGAGATAGGGTTGCTTCATTTTCCTATTTAGCCCCCTAATATTCCATGATAATATCTTCATGTGGAGGATTTGGGTTGAGAATATCTCTAGTAAAGTGTTTACTTGGCCAAAGTTAAATAGATTTTCTCTTGTATTATGTAGGGCTTCCTTCTTAGGTTTTTTGCCCTTATCTTTTAGCTCTTTAGTGAGATCTAATGAGGATTTCTTTCCCTTTATACTTGAAGGCTTGAAACGACTAGGCTCCTTGACTAGTTCCTAAGTATTGATGTCATTGTGTGTTCCAATTGATGTAAGCATTAGCATACAGCGCATGATTTTCCTTTGATAAATCCACTAGATCTTGTTACGCCCATTAATTCACCAAAACAACTAAAATCCGCTCCTCCCCTGTAAGATCCTTTGGATCTTGCTTCAACAACATGGCAACTTCCTCAAAACTTGGTAAGCCAAAGTAATCGGAATCTCCTTGATGGATAGCTTCCTCCTCCAATTTCCTCTTTGGGGCTTGTTTTTCTGTAGCTATTTCTATAGTTTTTTCAACCATCTATGTGTCCTCTAAAACATTAGGATCTTCCTCCATCACCTCCAAAACTGAAAATGAATTCTTGTCTTCTACTAATTAAGGGTTTGGAGGATTTTGATTCCTCTGGTTACGTTTTCTTATAGTGACCTTAGTGAAACCATATGACCCCTGTAGACTGCTTGCTTCTTGCTCCTTCTACTGTAGCAGATAATCCTGAATCAAGTGGCCATGCTTGTGACAGTGGCAACACCTAAATGGGACATGTTCATAATCAATTGGTTGGTTCTATATTTCACCATGATAATCAAGCTCTATAGATTCCGACAGAGGTTGAGAAATGTTCATAAAACACATAAACAGGCATAAGACATATTCCTCCCTCATTTAGTAACATCCTAGACTTTGACAAACAGTCCTAGGGCTTGTCCTATGCCCTCTAGTATTTTTGGTCTCCAAAAATCAACTGGGAGAGAATACAACCATACCCAAATCGGTGACGCTATAAATTCCACCTTGTCAGGGTTAACACAAGCTTCCTAGTGCCTAATGTACATCCCAACGTTGTTGTAGAAATAGGGACTGCCCTAAAAAATTTGAACTTTATCCTCTAGGCTTGAGAAGATAACCGTGAAGAAGCCTTTTGGACCTAATCTCAAATCCACTTTTCCCTTAGGTCGTCATGTTCGTTGAATCTCTCATTTACTTTCTATGGTCATCCAGACACCCCGTGGGTATCACAAATCTAGGGTTTTTAGGGACCTTGAGAATACAATGTCCCTTAGCCACATTTTCCATTTGTCTCCCATAGGTGACTATGAAAACCCAACGGTACCTCCGAGAGAAGATCCGGTACGTCCGAGGGAATCCTTCATGTCTTCCGTAGCAAGGTTTTTCCCAACAAAGGAATTTCGAAAAGAGAGGTGGCCCCCGCAAACAAATTCATGCTTGTGACAATTACTCCTTTCAGTCGTACATCTGTGTGAAGATGCTTGTTAGAGGAAGGAGAGTTTGTCGCAATCTTACTCGCGAGTCTCTCAGAGACCCAATGTCGGTCTTCACAGAGAACAGGTTTCATTCCACCACAAATGGCGTTTTATATTGTTGGGTCATTTTCTTCATTAAATATTACCAGATGGGGAAGATACATGCTTTTTTGATAATATCGGAAGTTGCACAGCTAAATATGTCGTGTCCTCCACCTGCTGTAATTTTCAGTTGCACAGTTAAATCTGCCATCCTCTCCACCGGCTTTGGCTTTGGGAAGTCACGAGTTCGATCCCCTCCTATCCTTGGAATGCACCATGATCTATCGAAAATGACAGATTAAAAAGAGACGTGGTCGACTGTAATTTTCAGATATGACACATGAGAAACAACGCATGGCCTTACGATTGGATTTCGACAGACGAAGATCTGTGCGGTGGGGTGTAATTAGTAGCGATGCAAGGCGCTTGACTTCCAGAATAATGAACCAGCGGAGGGAAACCAATTTCTGATGCGACAGAGAGGCTCAAGATTTCTGATGCGACAAGATCTCTGTGGTTAGATATCTAAGCTTTAGAATGAATGAATTTTTCTAATTTTTTTTTCTATCAAATGATATATCCATGGGATAGGAGAATATGTTCGAAGAGAATGTGACCATTGATGCGACAGAGAGGCTCAAGATTTCTGATGCTACAAGATCTCTGTGGTTAGATATCTAAGCTTTAGAATGAATGAATTTTTTTAATTTTTTTTTCTATCAAATGATATATCCATGGGATAGGAGAATATGTTCGAAGAGAATGTGACCATTGTTTTTGGGAAGTAAATTTTTTGTTTTTTTATTCGACATTAAATATTTTGAAATCTAAATATAAAAGTATTATATATAAATAATTAGTAAGTTATATTATTGTTAAATTTTATTATGCCTTTCCTTTTAATACTAAATTAATTAAATTTACTTGGAATATAGTTATGACATTGAGTTTATGTATTTATGTTAAGTTTCAATAAAATTAATATTTATATAAAAATACAATATCTATTTTCTGGATGAAAAAAATAGAATCATTTTTCATTAAAAATGAGGAAGAGTTTTACATCTTCTTGGATCAAATACAGTTCATCAATGCTGCTCAACAATGAGCCTTGAAGACCAAAATCCATCCAAAAAACAAAACAGAGCAGCCCTTAGAGAGCATGGCAGCAAGCATACTTAGATGACATCAAAACCAGAAAGGAAAACAAAGATAGACATCGAACCATACAACAAGCCTAGGAGAGGCCATGAGAGATAGGAAAAACCTGCCAAAAACCACCTATGAAAATTCGAAAAAGCCCTGCCCACATAACAAACCAGCAGCAAAGTACTCAAAATGGAAAAAACCAGGAGAAAGAGACAGGCCCTGCTTGGAGAGGGCGTCAGCAACGAGATTTTGTTCACGGAAGATATGCTGGAAGGAGATGTCAGAAAAGGTTGCCTTTAGATCCCTAATACGGATCATCCAATTGCAGAGGGAGGAGACCCCAAGGGTGGAGTGGCCTGAAATCCATTGAATCAAAGTAAGGGAATCCCCAAAGATTGAAATCTGCTCGATGCCCAGCCATAAGGAACATTGTAAGGCACCCCATAAAGCAATCATCTCGGCCTTGATGTTGTCTCCCCTACCACCAGACCAGCAGAACCTATAATGTGAAGAGGGGTCAATTCTCAGGAAAGCACCACAGCCACATATGCCTCCCGAGGCAGCCCCATCAAAAAAACATATGGGAAAGATGCCAGACAGATCAAGCATGGAAATAGAACGGGAGGAGGCCTTTGGCAGCCAAGGACTAATTTCCATGAAGAAGGCAACAATTTTTAAGGCAACCTGATATGAGTCAGAGAATTTGCCTTCAAAGATAAGATCATTTTGAGCCCTCCATATCCCCCACAGTACATATAATGGAACAGACTTGTAAGCAGGTGCATTTTGAGCCCAAGTCATGAGGTAGGCCACAATTCAAGAGTCATCTCGAGTGACAGAAACACCCAGCAAAAGAGAAACCTTCAACCAAAAAGTAGAAGCAAAGGGATAGTGTAAAAATAAGTGCGAGCAATCCTCAGAAGCCGATTTTCACAGCATGCAACTACAAGGGTCAATGAAACCCTTCTTCAACAAGATATCCCAAGTGAGAATGCGGTTATAGACTATAAGCCAAGCAAAACATTTGATATTCAATGGAACATCCCAACCCCACATGCTAGCAGACCAATCAGAATAAGGTAAAGAGTGAATGGAGGAGGAAATGTAAGAATATACTTCTTTGACGGAGATTCGGCCATTTAGTATCTGACCACCCCATACCAAAAGGTCTTTGTTCTGTGATAGAGTGATCCCAACTTGACATAGAAGATAGCGGTAAGACTCCCATTCCCCTTCCAAATGCTGAGGGAGGCCCAAATGCCAAGCGTGAGGCCAGGAGGGAGAGGCAAGGGGGAAGGGTTGCACCCTAGCCAGATTGTCAAGTGTGAAGATTCCTTGTTGATTTAAAAAGTGAATGCAGTGGACAGAGAGAATATGGGAACCAGAAAGGCCCTTTATAGCATCCATCCCAACGTAAATGCTCTGGCCATTACCCACCAACCAACAAAGATTACTACAAAACCACGGAATCACATGTTTGAAGCTTCTCTAGATGATAGATGAACGGGGATTGATTGGCGCACCTGCAGCCACCCATTCCTCCAACCCAAGATAGGGAAGATATTTGCTGAAAATTATTCTCTGCCAGAGACCTCTTTCTTTGAAGGCCCTCCACATATTGGACGCTAGAAGAGCAATGTTAAACCTCTGAGAGTCCTAAATACCCCATCCGCCCAACTAAATGGGCCTAGAAATCATGTTTAGGCGAGTTCCAGACAAAAGGAATTTGGAGATAAGAGCATCAATCTTGTTAATGATTGCTTGGGGAATATAGAATAGATGCATCCAGTAGACTGGATACTTTGCAAAACAACTTTGATCATGGTGACCTTGCCCCCAATCGAGAGCCACTTGTGATCCCAACATGTCAGCTTCTTTTCAACTTTATCTAACAGCCAAGTCCAATCAGTAATGTGATAATTTAAGTATGGGGGATTTACGCAGTGCATTATATTAGATATCATTTTTGGGATTCAACTGCGTTAAGTAAGTCATTCAAACGTATGACCATTTCCATGAGAGGTAGTCGTAACTGACTAATTTCTCATGATTTTTGAATAGTTCACTTAGCACTCATTGCATCGGGTGATGCTCACAGGGGTGAAGAAGTGGGATTGAAACTAGTGAAATGTGGAGAACGAATCACATAGCATCAATCATCACTTCCGGGGCTTGCACCCGGTAACCAGGACTTCCCAGGAGGTCACCCATCCCAGAACTCCTCTGGCTCAAGCGCGCTTAACTGTGGAGTTTTTCCCACAATCAAGCCCACTTAGCTTGCTACCCCATTTGCAAAACCTTAGCAAGTATTGTGCCTCATGAACCATTCAAGTAGAGATCCCTTGACTCTTTTTGAATTTAAGTATGGGGGATTTACGCAGTGCATTATATTAGATATCATTTTTGGGATTCAACTGCGTTAAGTAAGTCATTCAAACGTATGACCATTTCCATGAGAGGTAGTCGTAACTGACTAATTTCTCATGATTTTTGAATAGTTCACTTAGCACTCATTGCATCGGGTGATGCTCACAGGGGTGAAGAAGTGGGATTGAAACTAGTGAAATGTGGAGAACGAATCACATAGCATCAATCATCACTTCCGGGGCTTGCACCCGGTAACCAGGACTTCCCAGGAGGTCACCCATCCCAGAACTCCTCTGGCTCAAGCGCGCTTAACTGTGGAGTTTTTCCCACAATCAAGCCCACTTAGCTTGCTACCCCATTTGCAAAACCTTAGCAAGTATTGTGCCTCATGAACCATTCAAGTAGAGATCCCTTGACTCTTTTTGAATTTAAGTATGGGGGATTTACGCAGTGCATTATATTAGATATCATTTTTGGGATTCAACTGCGTTAAGTAAGTCATTCAAACGTATGACCATTTCCATGAGAGGTAGTCGTAACTGACTAATTTCTCATGATTTTTGAATAGTTCACTTAGCACTCATTGCATCGGGTGATGCTCACAGGGGTGAAGAAGTGGGATTGAAACTAGTGAAATGTGGAGAACGAATCACATAGCATCAATCATCACTTCCGGGGCTTGCACCCGGTAACCAGGACTTCCCAGGAGGTCACCCATCCCAGAACTCCTCTGGCTCAAGCGCGCTTAACTGTGGAGTTTTTCCCACAATCAAGCCCACTTAGCTTGAGCATCACCCGATGCAATGAGTGCTAAGTGAACTATTCAAAAATCATGAGAAATTAGTCAGTTACGACTACCTCTCATGGAAATGGTCATACGTTTGAATGACTTACTTAACGCAGTTGAATCCCAAAAATGATATCTAATATAATGCACTGCGTAAATCCCCCATACTTAAATTCAAAAAGAGTCAAGGGATCTCTACTTGAATGGTTCATGAGGCACAATACTTGCTAAGGTTTTGCAAATGGGGTAGCAAGCTAAGTGGGCTTGATTGTGGGAAAAACTCCACAGTTAAGCGCGCTTGAGCCAGAGGAGTTCTGGGATGGGTGACCTCCTGGGAAGTCCTGGTTACCGGGTGCAAGCCCCGGAAGTGATGATTGATGCTATGTGATTCGTTCTCCACATTTCACTAGTTTCAATCCCACTTCTTCACCCCTGTGAGCATCACCCGATGCAATGAGTGCTAAGTGAACTATTCAAAAATCATGAGAAATTAGTCAGTTACGACTACCTCTCATGGAAATGGTCATACGTTTGAATGACTTACTTAACGCAGTTGAATCCCAAAAATGATATCTAATATAATGCACTGCGTAAATCCCCCATACTTAAATTCAAAAAGAGTCAAGGGATCTCTACTTGAATGGTTCATGAGGCACAATACTTGCTAAGGTTTTGCAAATGGGGTAGCAAGCTAAGTGGACTTGATTGTGGGAAAAACTCCACAGTTAAGCGCGCTTGAGCCAGAGGAGTTCTGGGATGGGTGACCTCCTGGGAAGTCCTGGTTACCGGGTGCAAGCCCCGGAAGTGATGATTGATGCTATGTGATTCGTTCTCCACATTTCACTAGTTTCAATCCCACTTCTTCACCCCTGTGAGCATCACCCGATGCAATGAGTGCTAAGTGAACTATTCAAAAATCATGAGAAATTAGTCAGTTACGACTACCTCTCATGGAAATGGTCATACGTTTGAATGACTTACTTAACGCAGTTGAATCCCAAAAATGATATCTAATATAATGCACTGCGTAAATCCCCCATACTTAAATTCAAAAAGAGTCAAGGGATCTCTACTTGAATGGTTCATGAGGCACAATACTTGCTAAGGTTTTGCAAATGGGGTAGCAAGCTAAGTGGGCTTGATTGTGGGAAAAACTCCACAGTTAAGCGCGCTTGAGCCAGAGGAGTTCTGGGATGGGTGACCTCCTGGGAAGTCCTGGTTACCGGGTGCAAGCCCCGGAAGTGATGATTGATGCTATGTGATTCGTTCTCCACATTTCACTAGTTTCAATCCCACTTCTTCACCCCTGTGAGCATCACCCGATGCAATGAGTGCTAAGTGAACTATTCAAAAATCATGAGAAATTAGTCAGTTACGACTACCTCTCATGGAAATGGTCATACGTTTGAATGACTTACTTAACGCAGTTGAATCCCAAAAATGATATCTAATGTGATAATTATGAGGTTTGAGATGGCAGCCCAAGTACTTGAGACCCACTGACATGGGGCTGATTTTTACCCCAAAAAGAGCAGCAATCTGGCGAATCTGTTCCAAATCAGCATTATCAGAGAAAATTTCAGACTTATGTTTGTTAATTAGCAGACCGGATGCATGTCCAAATTTTTCGAGGACCAAATGAAAAGATGCCCATTCATCAAGTGTATCCTTCCCTGCACATCAGATGTCATCCACAAATAAAATATGAGACAAAGAACAATTTCTATTTAATTTACATCTAGAAATGTCACCAACCTCCATTTTGGCCTTTCTACTCCTGTTGAGGGCTTCCATAACCAGTATAAAGAGAAACTAAAAATAATTATCACTTTCACACTAGTAATAATACCCTCACACAAAGTACTGATAAAAATAAATAATATCTTTGTATGATACAAATAAATAATAAACAAATGAAGTTGAAAACTATTTCACAAAGAAAACCATTTCTAAAAAGCATACTCAACCCAAAAAAATCCATTGATTAGTAATAAAATGGTTATAAAGGAAAAAGAACATTTTATTTATAAAAGAGAAATTTCAATAATAAGTTAAAATGTCTCCTTTACTGGGTAATTAATTTCATATACAACTAATTAATCATAAATGTATTGTTTTAAGAGTTTTTACATTTTTATATATGATAGAGATTCTTACCAAAGAGGTTAATGCAATTTTTTCCAAAGAGAATATATGTTAATCTAATTTTGTCTCAAATAATAAATCTTAATGTAATTATTCATAATTTCTATAAATTGAATAAAAAAACATAATTATGGGTAGTAAGATTTTATATTTTTCTAAAAAAAACTATTTATTATTCATGTGGTTTAATTTTAGAAAATTGATTTCATGCATAAATCTTTATTTAAAGATGGAAATAGATATTTTTAAAGGAGATTATCATCCCAGATTTCTCTTCATATTTTTTTAGATTTTTCTTTATATCTTTTTACTTTCAATTAATTGTAAAATTTATTTTGAAAATGTCTTCCCATGAATTTATTTTTTATGTATATATAAACAAAACATGTTGAGTCAAAAATAGATATTACGCCGATAAATTATTTGACTTAATAATAAATTTTCCATTCATATACTTGATTACAATTATTAAATAATGAAATACATGAATTTTTGAAATACGAATAAGAATTCTCAATTTTACAATGATTTTTTGGGCTAACAACAAAGTATCAATCAAATAAATATCTAGAGTCAAGACTCATATAGATAAACCAAAAGAATTGAAATCTAATGCAGCACCCCATATGGCCTTAATTCAAACCGCATCCAAATAGAATCATGAAACACAAACCAATGAAGTACCACAAATCATTGAGTAACATATGGACACTAAGAACCATAATCCCACCTTTAGGGATAATAAAATTTGGGAAGTATGTGAGGGGAAATCAGCAACCCCATGTGTGATGACAGAACTCAACACATGTCTTATTTCGTGATTATTGTGATTATTCTTATTAAAATGTAAAATTAATAAGAAAACAAAAAAATTCATAATAAAGAAAAAAAAAATTGCAATATAGGATTTCTAAGAAGACTAATATTGTAATATATAAGATTTATGAGTAATATTTTAATATAATTTATAGAATAAAAATATAGGAGGAAAAAATATTTTATTTATATTAATGTAACATGCACATAACAACCATAATTCGCAACACAAATTTTGTTTACTGATGTAATTAAACTTAACTACTTTATTCAATAATAATGAGACAACTTATATATATATATATAAGTATAAATGTTTTATATTGTGTTTATATAATAGTCGAGTTCTTGACAACACTTATGTTAAACAATAGATTTGTTGAGTGATGTTCTTAATTCAGCATTTAACTTAGAGCAATTAAATTTGCATTAATTAAAACATGGTTTATCAAAGGATAGGTTGGCGTCAGATGGGCCATTAATGTCATGTAGGTCTTCCCAGGTTCTCGATCCTTCTAGCACTCATCCCGAGCAACACTTGGACCCTCTCCCCACTGTTGATCACTAGATATGGGTAAGTCCCTCGTTTTTTCACTCGGTTAGTTGTTCATTGTTCTATTCCTATCGTCGAGAAAACTTCCTATACCAAACCCTCATTCAACTAGGGTTTCTTTTGCTGCTACAGGTAAGGGTTATGGATTTTTTGAGTTGTCACTAATGATTTTAGTCACAGTTTAATCCTCCATTCCATTTCGATTACTTCATTTGGTTTATACATGCTCTGTTCATGCCCAGGTCACGACTAGTAAGGAAACCAGATCTTTGGAGCTCCCAGTAACTCTCAGACTGTGGGGACGCACGACATGGTAAGTTAGACTAATTTAGAGTTAAAAATTATCTTTATTTTTTTCTTGTTTACTAGTTTCATCAATTGTATTCACAGTGATTGACCTCTGTCCTCTAGTGGTCACAACTCGCGGATTCTTGGTTCGACATCCCGTCATCTTAAGGTACTGTTGTGAGGACCCTCTTAGCAGTCTTGCTTATTGTCCTAAGTTCTCTAAGATGCATATCTAATTCGAGGTTTTTGTTGTGGCTTTATATATTACCAAGTTGGCTCAAAAATCCTCCTCCTGGTTGAAGCGTTTCTGCAAAAGGTTACATTTTTGTGTTTCCATATTTATTCAAGTTCTTACTACGTTTACAGGTGCTCAACACTCCCTTTCCTCTTTCACGGGTTGACCTCAAGGTTTCTTATTGCACCGCATAATGAATTAGTTATGGCCATGATCGTGATCATATGTTATTGATTGTTAGGTCTTGATAAATCACATAAATTGTTCCTCTTTTCTGTTGTATGTAACCTGAGAGCGGTTAAGCCCTTACCGTGGTTTTCTTATTTCCTCTCGGCTGAGATATTCATGAAAGTTTTTTTTTTAACAAACCGAGTGATGTAATGCATTATTTTGTACTGGGAGGTTAACTTTTGAGGCTAACCAATATTTTCTTGAAGTGTAAGCTATGGTGTAACAATGTATTTGGTAATTTTCCTTGTATTCTTCACAAGTTTTGCAACTTTTGCTTCTTTTCTTGTTAATCGACACTAGAATTTACATAATTCTTCTGAAGCTTCTAAAAAAGGAACTTATGGCATTAATAACAACCAGTTTTTCTTAAATGTCTCTAAAGTCCTTTTAGTATAGGCATGCATTTAGTTTTTCTTGAAAGAAATTATTTTTGTCATTTTGGTAATGAGCGTTCTCTGACAACCCTTGACTGAAATGCTCACCCTAGCCCAGTTTACAAGGCAATGAACTTCCTTAACCATCTCTCTGGCTATTATGGAACTGATTAGGCTAGGGAATAAATCTAGAAGGTTGTCTCTGAGCAGTCTTTGTTTTCCAACCGAAGCAACTACTCCTATACCTATTCCTTTTATATTATGTTGTAAATGCTCACTTATTGTTTTTTTTTAGAACAAGACAAGTACAGGGTAAAACAGTTTATCAAATCTTGTTGGTTGATACTGGTCAATTTTTAATTCTCCACCTTGCATTATCCCATCATGTTTATTCATTGTCTTTACAAAATTAACATTGTCTTTCTAGCATATACATTCTTTATAGTCTTTTCGTAACTCAGGATTTGTTGAGTTCCATCGGGGTTCCTTCAAGGCAATGGTAAAACTTATTTACATGTATTTCCTTATCTATTCTTTTAGAAAATACAAATAATAAATTCCTCCTATAGTATATTTCACGAACCATTTAAGGAGATAAAGAACATACAAAACCTACACACACAGAATCCCTTTCCTTATTACAAAGAAATATCTAAAAGGAATTTCTACATCAACTTTTTCTACTGAAAAGAAATATAGACCACAAACATACTTATATGTTATTCTATTGTCCAAGGATTTACATATGAGTCCACACAACCATACCAATGAGAATTGGCAATTACATCTAAGTTCCCCCCCTGAACTCCTCATTTCATGAACAGTCACTTTAGACAGTAATCTTTCAAATTAAATTCACTGGCATCTGGACTACTTAATCCAACCTTGAATTTTTCAAAGACCAAGTTTGCATCTTGGAGTTTCCATTGGCCCTGGTTCAGCTCAAGAATACTACACAGGAAGCATCATGCACACCTTCCCAGTTTCCTGTTCGGGTCCTCTCTTTTCTCTAATGCCTCCAGCCTTTTTCCAAAATCCTATCCTTGACATCCTCCCTCCCACTGACATGTTTTTAATCTCTAGGGAAATAAAAGAAAAGATAATTGTCTTTAACTGTCAGGTAATTAAGAATCTACTAAGCTCTCATTCGTAAATTTTAAGGCTCGGCATAGTTCTTTCCAATTTCTTTAATACTTAAGAACCTTACTCTAACTATATAAATTACTAGGTCCATTGCAGTAATAGTAAATAGTAAATATTTACCAACACCTGGGGGTGTCACATCCCCCCCCCCCCCCCCCCCACCTGATTGAAACACCATCCTCATCGTTCATTTCTTTTTCCACGTCATGGAATAACTCAAGATATGCCTCCTGCATAAAGTTTCTATCTTCCCAGGTGGCTTCCTCTGGCATAAAGTGTCTCCACTGCACTTTAACATGGGTAATATCTTGCCTTCGTAACATTGTTTCTCTCGACCGAGAATATGCAAAGTTTCTACCAGAAACTCTCTATTAGGTTCTACATGTCAAACAATCATGACATAATCATTAGTTCATCTTACTTTTTAAATTAAAACATGTATTCATAAAATTACAACTCATTACCTGCACATCTTGTCAATTTATGATGTGTCAAGGATCATATATATATCTATATATATATATATATATATATATATATATATATATATATATATATATATATATATATTTCCTTATAAGTGAAAAATGAAACACATTGTGAACTCGTATATGACTCGGTAGTGCGAATTGGCATGCCACTGGTCCCACCCTTTCCAAAATCTGGAAGGGTCCACAGTACCGAGGTGCTAATTTTACACAACTTCCCCATTTGAGGGTGCTTCTTTTGGGTTTAACTCACACATAAACATGGTCACCCACCTGGAACTCCCTATCAATTCTTTTTTGTCAACATAAGCCTTATGTCTATCTTGAGCAGCCTTTAGATTTTGTCGAACCTTTTTCACGGTGTTTTCCATTTCCTCTAGCTTGTCAGGTCCTAGAATTATTTTTTCTCAAGATTGTTACACTTAGTAGGTGTTCTACATTTTTTTACCATAGAGTACCTTAAAGGAGTTCATTTTTAATGATTCATGGCAGTTGTTGTTGTAAGCAAACTCCATTGAATGAAGATATTCTTCCCATTTAGATGGTTGTTGCATTACGTACATCCTTAACATATCCTCTAACACTTGATTCACCTGTTCAGTATGCACATATATTTGTGGGTGATATGCAGTGATGAATTGGAGTTGAGTACCTACAGTAAAGAAATATTTCCAAAATGCAGAAGTAAATTTCATGTCCCTATCAGAAATTATCACTCTCTGCATGCCATGTAATCGAAATATTTCCCTCATAAATATATATGCAATTTGAGTAGTTTGGTAAGTGGATTTTACAGGCATGAAATGGGCTACTTTACTCAATTTATCCACTACTACCATGATGGAATCATTTTGCTTCTTGGATCTGGGTAAACTAGTTATAAAATCTAACATGATCATATCCCATTTCCATTCAGGGATGAGTAAGGGGTGAAGTAGACCAACAAGGTGTTGGTGTTCAGCTTTAACTTGTTGACACTCTAGGCACTTGGCTAAGTATTCAACAATATCCCTCCTCATTTCGGCCCATTAATAATTCTTCTTAATTGCAAAAAATAGTTTCTAATATCTGGGATTTGCGGCGTAGGGACTCCAGTGGAATTCATCCAACAGAAGTTGTTTAATTGATAGCTTATTAGGAACATAAATTCTTCCTCTAAAGATCAGCAAGTTATCACTGTTTATACCATATTCGGTTTGTCTTCTAGAGTTTTGTGCATGTTTAGATTATTTCCATAAATATTCATACTCTACATCTTTTAGAGAAGCTTCTTTAATCTGTTTGGAAAAATTAAATTCCACTTGACTATAAGAAAGTTCATAAACATAACGCAATTTCCTACTTAACGCATAAGCTACATGGCTCTCTTTCCCTTTAAGATACCTGATTTCGAAGTCAAATTCGCTTAGAAAAGTAGTCCATCTAGCCTAGCATGCATTCAAACTAGGTTGCTTAAAGAAACTAGTCAAGCTACAATGATTTGTCATTAAAAGGAATCTTTTCCCTAATAAATAATGTCGCCATACCTTCAAAGCGTGGATTACCGCAATTAGCTCCAAATCATAAGCATAATACCTCTATTCGTGGTATTTTAACTTGCATGATTCGTAAGCAATGACTATGCCTTCTAGCGTCAAAACTCCCCCTACATCCTCTTGGCAAGCTTATGTACAAACAATGAATTCGTTCTTTGGATCAACGACTTTTAGCATTGGGGTCATAGTCAATAAGTGTTTCAAGTGCTCAAAATTATGTTGGCACTTTGTTGTCCACCTGAAAGATCTTCCCTTCTTCTGCAAATAAGTTATAGGGTGAGAAATTCTAGAAAACCCTTCTATGAAATGGCGGTAATACTCGACTAGACCCATTAAAGAGTGAATATCTGCAACGTTTTTGGGGGTAGGCAATTTCATGATGGTTTTAATTTTCTCAAGATCCACTGTTATATCTTCAGAGGAAATGATGTTCCTTAAGTACTGAATTTGATCTTTAAAAAAATCACATTTGTTATATTTAGCATAAAGTTGGTTTTCTCTTAAAGTTTGCAATACTATCAAGACATGCTCCTTATGCTCTTCCAAACTCCTAGATTAAACTAGAATATCATCGATAAAAATTAGAACGAACTTGTCCAAATAGGGATGGAAAATACCATTCATCATACTCATAAACATTGTTGGGGTATTAGTGAGCCCAAAAGGAAAAACAACAAATTCGTAGTGACCATAGTGAGTTCTAAACATTGTCTTATAAATGTCTTCTTCTTTTATTCTTATCTGATGATATCCAGATCGTAAATCAATTTTTTAAAATACGATAGCACCTTTAATCTGATCTAATAGGTTATCAGTTCTCGAAAACGGGTACTTCTTCTTGATAGTTAATTTATTCAGTTTCTTATAATTAATACACAAGCGAAGAGTGTCATCCTTATTTCTAACAAACAGCACTAGAGCTCCCAAGGGGACACACTCGGGAGAATTTACCCTTTGTGCAGCAGCTCTTGCAGCGGCATCTTGACTTTTGTTAATTCAGGTATACTCATTCGCTAGGGGGATTTTAATACTGGGGTTGCTCCTGGAGTTAGTTCAATAGTGAATTCAATATTCCTTTTTGGAGGCAGCCCCAAAATCTCTTCCAGAAAGACATCTACAAAGTCTTGGATGACTGGTATATTTTCCAGGGAAGCTACCTTATCCTTGGAGTTCATATAGCCCACCTGCACAACATAGGTTTGAAAGCCTTTGTGGATACATTTGCCCAGTTAATTGGTTGTGATGAGGTGTAACATAATGGCTCTTTTAATACCTTTGATTTCTCATCTAGCCCCCTCATCAATAAGAAAATTGATGGTTTTATCCTCACAATTTACCAGGTTCCAGTGCTTTTCTAGCCATTCCATACATATTAGCACATCATAGGATCCTAGGGATAATATATTTAAATTTGCCTTAATCTTTTGTCCAGTTATTTCAATGGAAAAATATTCTACCTTAGTTGTTGCCCTTCTCTTAGTCCCAGTGGCTAGTTGCACTCACCATGGATTTTTAAATTTTACACTTTGTAAATGACATAAATCGATTATTTTCATACAAATTTAACTCAGGCTTGCACCTGGGTTTATTAAAATAGAGATAGGACGATTAACTATTTTACCTTCAAATTCCACCATCGCGAGTTGATATTCAGCCTGATGATCCTCTAAAGTTGCATTGATCCTTAGTATGCTCTTGACCACCTCTCCGACTATGGAGGCTTCTTGAATGTTGGCAGTTAGTTCTATTCTAGCATGATGAGGGAAATTTTTATAATAGTGGGGTTCCCGCACAACACCAACATTGCAAAGGGGGTTTATGTGATTGGTTGGGCTTTGGTTTACTAAATGCATCAGCTTGCCTACCTTCAATTTGAGATCTAAACTTTTTTTTATTCTTACTCAAAGGCCCACTCAACAGTTTTCTGTGTGCATTAATACCTCCAACAACATTTATATTCTTGGTGCTCAAAAACATTTTCTACCCTTTTTTGTTTAACCATCGTTTGGCACCTTCCCTTTTCTGCTTCATTTGTTGGTAAAAAATTTGGGCCTTCCGAATGGCTTCATCCATCGACTTTGGATTGTCAAATTACAACTTTTCTTTCATGAAAATTGGTTGGTTGTTGACGAACCGTTATATTTTGGCTTTCTCTTCACAAATGTAGGGGACATATCTTAACATAGAAGTAAACTTAGTTTCAAATACATCCATGGACTGCTACCCCAATTTTAAATCATGAAACTCCTTTGCTTTTTTGTCATAGAATCCCTCAGTTAAGTATTTATCCTTGAAGTGATTTTGGAAGTTTTCCCAAGTTATTTTATGCTCATCAATTCCTCAAACAATTTTAATCTCTTCCCACCATAAGGTGGCTTTACCTTGCAGTTGATAGATTGTCAGTCTGGCTTTCATATTGTCATCATATTCGTAAATTTGGAAGTATTAGTTCATATTAATCAACCATGCTTCAACAACTTCCTCCACTTCTCCATCAGGGAAAATTTTAAAGATAGAATTTTATCTTAAAGTTTAGAAACCTTGTTGAATCTTACTGGTCCTTAATATGCAAATTGTAAAATTGTTGGTGATATTTTTGTAAAAATATTTATATTTCCATGATTTTATATTAGTTGGTATAATATTTTGGTGATTTTTGAGGTAAAATAATGATGTACTATAACATTTGAGCAAATTATTTTAGAAAACAAATGGAAATTGATGATTCTTTTTTTGGAAAAAACATCGAAAATTAGCCCACCTGCGAATATTAGCACCTAAAATTTTACTTGTTCTCCATCATATGTCGGGGGTTTGATTTTCTTGAATTCCCCTTGCAATTTGGTTTTTTATCTCTTGGTCCCCTTTCCACCAGAAGCATTTTCAAACTCTTCCTCATTACCAACTCAGCCTCCCTCAAATTCTAGGCTTTCCTCACGCTGTCTATGAAACCCCTCTTTATTCCCTTCATCTTGGCTGGGATTTGGATTCCTTTGATTATTGCCTGTCTAAGAGGTTTTTCATGATGTTTTCTTGTTCCAACCGCATCCTCTCATTGTCATCTCTTAGATTCATCATCTCCATTGCAACTGGTTAACGATCTCTAATAACATTGCATTAGTTTTGTGGATTCCCCCTCCCACCTGAACCCATGTTTCTGGATTAGGCTTTGAAAGAGGCACTTGTCCCACTCCTACTGATGGCCTCCCAGGTGGGTTGATTCCATCTCCTCGCTTCATAGTGCTTAAGGTTCCCCTCTGTTCATTGAAACCACTCTATTTCATGTACGCCCATACATGCCACAGTGTAGCAACCTTGAAGCTCTGATACCACTTGTAACATGCACATAATAACCATAATTCACAACAACAACAAAAATTTACTAGTGTAATTAAACTTAACTACTTTATTCAACAATAATGTGTTCAATAATGAGGCAACGTACACATATAAGTATAAGCGTTTTATATTGTGTTTATATAGCAGTCAATCTCTTGTTAAATACACTTGTCAACATTTATGTTAAATGGCAGATTTGTTGAGTGATGTTCTTATTTCGACATTTAACTTGGACAAATTAAGCTTGTGTTAATTAAAATGTGGCTTATGAAACGATGGGTTGGCGACAACTGGGCCATTAACGTCATGCAGGCCTTCCCGGGTTCTCAATCCTTCTAGCACTCATGCCAAGGAACACTTGGACCCTCTCCCCATCGTTGATCAATGAAACTTATGATTCGATGGCACAAATGGTTTCGCGTTGGATATGGGTAACTACCCCGTTTTTTGGCTTGATTAGTCCGTCATTATTTTGTTCTTGCCACCGAGAAAAATTCCTATGCCAAACCCTCATTCAACTAGGGTTTATTCCACTGCTACAGGTAAGAGTTATGGATTTTTTGAGCTATCACTAATGATTTTAGTCACGGTTTCATCCTCCACTCCATTTCATCTACTTCATTTGGTTTGATATATGTTTTGTTCCTACCCAGGTCATGATTGGTAAGGCAACTAGAAATTTGGAGCTCTCAACAACTCGAACTTTGGGGATGTATGGCATGGTAAGTTAGACTAATTTAGAGTTAACATTCTCTTGCTTTTTCATGTTTACTAGTTTCATCAACTATATTAACAGTGGTTGACCTCTATCTTCTAGTGGTCGTAGCTCGTGGGTTCTTGGTTCGACATCTCATCATCTTAAGGTATTTCTATGATAACCCTCGTAGCAATATTTTTTATTGTCCTAAGTTCTCTAATATGCATATCTGATTTGAGGTTTTTGCTGTGGATTTAGGTATTACCAAGTTAGCTCGAAAAAAACTCCTCCCTGTTGAATCCTTTCCACAAAAGGTTACAATTTTGTGTTTCCATATTTATTCAAGTTCTTACTTCGTTTACAAGTGCTCAACATTGCATTTCCTCTTTCGAGGGTTGACCTAAGGGTTTCGTATTGCACTGCATAACGAATTAGTTATGGCCACGACCATGAGCATATGTTACTAATTTTTAGGTTTTAACAACTCACATAAATTATTTCTCTTTTCTATTGTATGTAACCTGAGAGTGGCTAATCCCTTACCAAGGTTTTCTTATTTCCTCTCGGTTGAGATATTCATGAAAGTTTTTTTTAACGGACCGAGTGATGTAATACATTATTTTATACTGAGAGATTAACTTTTGAGATTAACCAATATTTTCTTCAAGTGTAAGCTATCGTGTAACAGCGTATTCGGTCATTTTCCTTGAATTACTCACAAGCTTTGCACCTTTTGCTTCTTTTATTATTAATAGACATTGGAATTTACATAATCCTTTTGAAGCTTCTAAAAAAAGAACTTATGGTATTAATTACAACCAGTTTTTCTTAAATGTCTCTACAGTATTTTAAGTATAAGCATGCATTTATTTCTGCTTGAAAGAAATTATTTTTTCTCATTTTGGTAATGAGCATTCTCTGAAAACCCTTGACTGAACCGCTCGCCCTATCCTAGTTTACAGAGCAGTGAATTTCCAGAACCATTTCTTTGGTTGTCAGTGAACTGATTAGTCTACGGAATAAATCTGGAAGCTTGTCTGTGAGCAGTCTTTGTTTGCCGACTGAAGTAGCTACTCATATACCTATTCCTTTCATAATATGTTGTAAATGCTCACTTATTGTCTTTTTTTTTTAGAACAAGACATGTACAGGGATAAATTGTTTATCCATTCTTGTTGGTTGATACTAGTCAATTTTTAACTCCCTACCTTGCATTCTCTCGTTGTGTTTATTCAATGTCTTTACAAAATTAAAATTATCTTTCTGGTAGATACATTCTTTATATTGCTTTCGTAATGCAGGGTTTATTGAGTTTCATTGAGGTTCCTCCAAGGAAATGATAAAACTTATTTACGTGTATTTCCTTATTTGTTCTTTCAGAAAATACCAAGAATAAATTCCTCCTATAGTATATTTCATAGACCACTTAAGGAGATAAATAATTTACAAAACTTACACACACAGAATAAATATCTAAAAGAAATTTCTACATCAACTTTTTTCACTGAAAAGAAAATATAGACCACACGCATATTTATCAGTTATGTCGTTCAAGGATTTACAAACGAGACCACGCCACCCTACCAATGAGAAATAGAAATTACGTCCAATTTCTCCCCCCAAGCTCCTCAGTTTTAGAACAGTCACTTTAGACAATAATATTTCAAATTAAATTCACTAGCATGAGGACTACTCAGTCCAGCCTAGAATGTTTCACAGACCAAGTCTACATCCTAGAGTTTCCAATGGCTCTGGTCCAACTCAAGAATACTCCATAGGAAGTGTCTTGCTAACCTTCATAATTTATTGTTCGGGTCCTTTATTTTCTCTGGTGCCTCCAGTCTTTTTCCAAAATCATATCCTTGGTATCCTCCCTCCCACTGAGATGTTTTTAATCTCTAGGGAAAGAAAAGAAACGATAATTGTCTTCAACTGTATGGTAATTGAGAATTTACTAGGGTTTCATCCGTAAATTCTGAGACTCGACATAGTTCTTTTAACAACTGATTTCTTTAGAATAATCCAATTTCTTTAATACTTAATAACCTTACTCTAATTATATAAATTACCAAGTCCATTGTCGTAAAAGTAAATAGTAAATATTTACAACACCTCGGAGTGTCACAATTAATTTTAAGAAAGTATAATTATTATGTATAAGATATATTTTATATTTAAAAAAATAAATATTTTAAAAATATTATTAATTATAATTATTTATTATTTATGTAATTTATAAATTTATTGTTAAGTTTAATTTTTAGTTATCTATATAATTTATAAATTTATAGTTATTATTTGTTTAATTAAATATGTTTGGAATATATATAACTCAAAAATTTATTATTAAAATTTTATTTTATATAATTCACATAGTAATAATTTTATTTTGTATTATTGAACATGTTTTGAAATTTTTTTTTCTAAAATAACAAAAAAAAACTTATAAAATATTATTTTGTCAATTAAATTATATATATATATATATATATATATATATATATATATATATATATATATATATATATATATAATAATTTTTTGTATAAATAAATGTATTCTTATTACATCCTAAGGTGTTCCTCTAGGAAGGATTGACGTAAATCCTGGTAGTGTATGTTTCTGGTTTGGGCCTAGGAATCCCTTAGAAGGATATACGATAAAGCCTGGTTGAATTGGTGCTTTCTTCGGGCCTAGAAATCCTTGACCAATTTTGGCGGGATATGCAGTAAAGCCTGAGAAGCAAGGTCGGTTTTGTTGTGAGTCCCAAATTCATGCTTGGAATATGGCACGAGAGTGATTGGCTAAAAGAAAGATTTGGTTCAACCCAATTTATGATCAGGTGGTATATGGAAGTCCTTGACTTGTTAGTTTTTGCATGTGAATAATAAGAATATTTCATCTTGAGTTTTATTAGTAAATGTGCTTGTTATTATGTGATTTTAATGGTTGTTCTATCATTGTTAATATGTTGGTTATAAGCATGGTTTATGGCAGACTTTGGTTTTGGCTCTCATCATGTTTGGTTTAGTAAATGAAACGTTAATGAATGTATGACCTAATAGATGATAATGCAGATATTGTGAGAGGGCATCAGACCTTCTTAACAAATCTCAGATAAGTATGAGGTCCCTATGTTCAAATGTGTTTATATGACCTATACATTACATGTTTATGATATGTTTGACGAAATTCTTGTCATGGTTAGGATGGGTCAGGCTAGGTCCTTGTTCAAGGTTTTCATTAGAGGCTTTGTATTCTTGTTATTTATCACTTCTTCGTGTTTCATCAAGTTTTGGGCAAAGGTCTGGACCAGTCCCTAAAAAAGTTCCTCAAATCTTGCAGTCGCAGGCACATAATTGGCTGGAAAAAGACTGCAGTCGTTGGGATGCAGGCCTGTGGGAGAGACTAGAGGGTTCAGTCGCATGGAGGCCTTGTCATGGGAGCAACGTGGGGTTTAGTTTAGTGAAAAGCTAAGTTAACTCAGGGGTTGGGAACTTGGGGTGGTTGGTTAGCTCCTAGGGGTCCTGTAGCACTTGAGGGAGGTTTGTAAAGTTTTGGTTCATTAGTTCAACTTCCTTAATTGTACGTAGGGATTTTAATCATATCATAGTAACTCTTTGTGACATATTTATCTGGGTGGACCAGTAAGCTTGGGTAAGTGTGGGAGGAGGGTGTCACAGAGTGGTACCAGAGCAAGTTATGTTCTCTTTGGGTGATATCTAATACCACAGAGTGGTATCATGTTGGAAATACTGAGCGGGGGGTGAATCAGTATTTCTTTTCAATTGTTATTTTACCAGTTAAAACATTTATATTTAGCACACAAGATGAACAACAAGAATAAATTCCTTTATTAATATAATCTTTGCAATAAAATAGATACAATATATATATGGTTCCAGTCTATTGCCAAGCACCAACTTGGACTTTTTTGAGGCTCCAACCTCCAGAGCACCAACTCTGTTTTGTCAAGGCACCAACCTTGGACTTAGGAGCACCAACTCCCAGGACACCAATCCTTCCAGTTATGAGAAACCAACCTCAAGGGCTCCAACCCTCTACTGTCAAGGCATGTTCGATAGTGATTCTCTGCTCCCAAAACTCTTCTTTACTAAATTTTGTCCTTTTACAGCTTCATTGTAGTCTCCATGCTACAGCATCAATGGAAACCAGTCTTCATATGAAGAAGTCTTTATAACTCTTCATATTGTCCACACAGAGTTTGCAAAAGTTTTCTCATGATGATATCAAATAGCCATCATGATCTCTGATAATGTCTCCACATAGCTTTAGTGAGTCTACTATTTGCTGCACTAAGCTCTGCACAAGAGCCAACTCTCTGTTTCAAGCCTTTGTTCTCACTATCACGGTGAATGCTTCTAGCGTCACTACTACGCACTGTTCTTGCTATTGCAATCTCTTACTTCCTAGAAATAAATTCACATATGCTTCAAAACTGGTGCTGTCTATTGTTCCCTTCAAGCGATATCAAATGAAACTTTATTTATCTTTTCACAAAATTGTTCTTCAGGTTGTGTTATGTACCTGATTAATTCATCAATGGTCCGAGCCTTTCACAGGTTAGCCCGATCAACAGAGTTTCTCGTCCGTCGGCTTCCTTCTGCCCTCTTGGACCTTCGACTTCCTCCTGTCCTGCTAGACCTTCGGCCCTTTTCTGTCCTGCTAGACCTACGACTTGCTCCTTTCTTCCAGTTCACCAACTTATTTTTTTTGACCTTCCTTGTTCTCTGTTATAGAAGCCTGATACACCTGACCTTTGGCTTCCTCCTTGCTCGCTTGAGCTTCGGCTTCCTCAACGCTCGCTTAACCTTCTGGCTTCCCTCCTCCAGTCACTTTAGCTTCCTCTGCACTCGTTCGACCATCTACGCTCGCTTGATACTTCGGCTTCCTGATCCATGGCTTCCTCTGTCTATTTGAGTGTTCCAATACTCACAGGACACGTTAATTTGGAAGAGAGGCTGAATTACAATAGTGTTGCATATTAAAAAATATCAGAGAGGCTCTTTTTTTTCTTTAATAATATTCATACAATAGACTTCATTATTTACGGAGGATTTCATAGGAGAGGTTGTACCAACAGGGAGGTCCCACATGCCACGTCACTATCTCAATCGCAATCGCAACTTTTTGGAGGTCTTTTATAAGTCGTGCCTATACCATCGTCGATGGTCGATTGCTCCTACTGGATGCAATATTATATACAACTCTATCGCAATCGGAGGTTTGCACATAACATGGCCAATTCCCCTTCTGCCGACGGGACGGATGCGACATGATATTAAACAGTAGTTAATATACCCGTCGGGTCCGTATGTATATATCGCAATCGCAGTTTATAGTGTGCCATCCCTTTAAATCTTGTGATACAAACCTTCCGACACAGCAGACGTGATATAACATTAGGGTGTGTTATAATAGTGGTCCTCGTTCCGCACCGTTGATTTCTTCTGTATTAGATCTGATGATCAACACTCAGTCCGATCAACACAATCCATCAGAAGCTTGTTGTGCCATAGATCTCTTCTCTCCAGATCTAATGGTCCCGACTTAACAGGATCAACCCAAAACCATCCATTGATCCTTTGTCGTCGATCAACCCGTGCTAGATCCAACGGCCTACATGCATTTCGGGTGAGCCACTTGCAAGGGAAATAACCACCCAAAAAAGGTGGTTTTCTCTCTCCACCCTAGTGCTACATGTCACTCGATTAATGCAATCGGGGGAGCTCCTCTAAATACCACTTAATGCCTAGTGTCCACCCGATAACCATTGCCACTATTACAAACCCACTTTTTGGAATATAACCACGTGCATTAATCAATCATTTAAATAAAGCGCTTAATCGTTTAACCACAAGATTACCACTTAACACAAGATAATCATGATTTGTGAATAAAAGCGTTAAGCACTGAGATTTATGTTTTTCAGTGGGAATACAAAGAAATACCCGGTTAACTGTTGAACGCAGATACACAGAGTAACGAGAGTCCACACCAGGCACGATAATGATACACACTTGAATCAAATTCATTAATTTAACATCTATTACAGAGTCTTGCCCTCTCGGCTCAATTACAGCAATAAATTGACCTCTGTCTCAAACCCCCTCTAACACTCAACCTCTCGCTTCTCACTCAAAACCTAATCATCTAAGCTCCCTTGACTTTTCGCTCTTCACTGGTCTAATATGGCTCCTCTGATACTCTGCAATACTCATGGCTTGGCTGGCTTGGCTTTCCTCTGGCTTCTCCTCATGGCTTTGCTCCTTGGCTTCTTGCTCCTGTTTCTTCACGGATCTGCTCTGCTTCTCCTTGGCTTCATATCATCATTTAGTATCCTAGAATATTGCCATATTGACATACTCTTGTTGCTTCATGGATCTACTCTACATGGCTTCACATCATTGTTTACTATCCAGAATATTTCCATATTGACATCAATGACAACCTAGATTAACAATCTCCCCCTTTGTTATTGATGGCAATATTCTTCTTCTCTACCCATTTGACATCAATGGCAAAGGAGTGCACAAGGACTCCACCTATCGAACTACTACTCTTCTTCATGAATAGTAGATCTTCATGGGTCTGTTACTCCCCCTATCATAGTTCTCTTATTTTTACTCAAGATAGAAGGATTGTTGCAACTTAGCACATTATCCCCTCTTCATATCTCAGAACTACTTTATCATGGCTTCAAAAATGCTTAGAGATTCTTCACTTCAATGCTTCTAAAAAGATTGCAAATAGCCACACTGTTAAAATTGGCAACTAGGGAAAAACTTCATGTGGGTCATCTTATTCATGGTTGATAATATTTTTATTAGATTCCTCTCATCGAGAGGTGTAGGATTGATATAAAGATCATCTGATTCTGATAAGTATTCATGGAGATATGAATTTATTTTGATTATGGAATTATTATCAAGCCGACCTACAACTCATGTAGGCTCAGAAGCCCAACAGTCGCATCTATTCAAACACCAACGTTGTGTATAAATACGGGAGGAATTTTCCTCATCTGGACTCACTCATCTCATCACATCTCTCTCTCTACTGCGCAAAAAAGGGTCTCTCCCTCACACATGTGAAGCCGGAAGCTGCTGAAACTAAAGCTGCAACTGCAGAAGTAAAGATTGACCTGCATGGACTAGAATATCTCCTCATTTGAACTACGTTGTAGGTTCATCTGAACCTCCTCTGAAAGCCGCAACTTTTGGTGGTGGAATCATGTCAATCCGACGAACGGTTTCCAAGATATCGACTGCCCTAGTTTGAAGGAAGTTGCTAAAACTGAAGTTGCAACTACAGAAGTAAAGATTGACCTGCGTGGACTAGAATATCTCCTCATCTAAAGTACATTGTAGGTTCATCTGAACCTCCTCTGAAAGCCGCAACTTTTGGTGGTGGAATCAAGTCAATCCGACAGACGGTTTGCAAGATATCGATTGCCCTAGTTTGAAGGAAGCTGTTGAAACTGAAGCTGCAACTGCAGAAGTAAAGTTTGACCTGCGTGGACCAGAAGATCTCCTCATCTGAACTGCGTTGTAGGTTCATCTGAACCTCCTCTGGAAGCCGCAACTTTTGGTGGTGGAATCAAGCCGATTCGACGGTCAGTTTGTGAGATATCGTCTGCCCTAGTTTGATGATGAAGCCGCTAATGTTGATGTTGCTGATCTAGGGTTTGCTACTGCTGATATAAATCAGATTTATTGTACTATTTCTCTCTGTTGAATTATTGAAGATAAAAGAAGATTTGATCAAAGGGTTTTCCCACACATTGTGGGGTTTGTCCCTGGCTAGCCGCCACATCTTTTGTCTCTTGTCTTGGCTTGTTTTTTGTCGATCATTTAATGTTCTATCTGCACTTTACTTTATGTACATATGATTGCTAATCTGTGGAATATAATAAGAAAAAGAAGTAAATTGTTATAAGCATAGAACATACCATAACTTAACATGGTATCAGAGCTGAGGTGAAGACAAAGCCCGAGAAAGAGCAATAGCAATCACCAAAAAGAACGATGGGGTCCTCAACACTCTTTCCTGCTGAAGACAAGCTCCGTGAGAAAGCTAACTATCATGGATGGAAGATATCTATCGATCTAACCCTTGAGGATCAAGGAGTGTTGGATCATGTGAGAGGCAATATTGTTGAGCCTCCATCAAATGCACCTCCTCCTGCCATGAAGAAATGGAAGAACAAAGAAATTAAAGCGAAGAAGATCATCCAAGACTCTATCGACAAGCGCTTGGTGGCCTACATCTCTGAACTAGACACCTCCAAGGAAATCTACGATAGACTGGTGAGTTTATTTAAAGTTAATGATGCAAATCAAGTGTTGTTTCTTAGAAAAAACTTGAAGGAAATTCATAAGGGTAAAGATGAGAGTATGCAAGCATACTTCTTAAGAATCACCGAGATCAAGAACAATCTCCTATCTATTGGGGAGACTATTACTGACAGAGAAATGGCACTCACAACTCTTGGAGGATTACCATCCGAATGGTACGTGTTCAGGACTACTCTTCTGAACAATAATATGATTCCTAGTTTCAAGGAATTAATGGCTAGATGCATTCAAGAAGAAACAAGGGTAGAAGAGCAAGAAATTCCCATGCCTAAAGGTCCTCCTGTTGCCTTTTCTTCTCATGCTAAGAAAATAAATAATTCCGGGACTAAATCAAAAGGAAAGGCTGGAACTAAGGGTGGAAGAAAAGGATGATGTTACATCTGCAATAAATCATGTCACTATGCAAGAGAGTGCCCTGATAGAAAGGACTTACACTGGGACGATGATCAAAATCCCTCTGATGGCAATCAAAGGAATGACAAATTCAATAGCAAAGGTAAGAGGAGAGTTGGGAATCAAGGAAGAGGACAACCATTCAAGAAGGCTAGAAATTCCAGGATGTAATAAATGCACTTGACCTAAAAAAGAACCTGGTGTCCATCTCGGTAATGGAAGACAAAGGCTACAAGGTAACCTTCAGTGATGGCAAGGTACGTATATGGAAAAATAACGTTAAAGATGCCTTTACTCTTGGGTTTCATGCTGATTCATTATATCAGGTCAATGGAAGTCTGCTAGGTGTCATGTCTTATGACACATCTCTTCAGTCCAAACTTTTGCATCGGAGGTTTTCCCCCCTTCATTATAAATCTCTACTCGGTGTAAGACATATGGTAACAGGGATGCCCGAATTTCGAGTAGAAAAAGAAGGTGTATGTTCGAGATGTGCCGAAGGAAAGCTCAAAAGGGGACCATTTCCCTCAAGCCAAAGCAAGACCTCTGATATATTACAGTTGGTTCACTTAGGAATATCTGAGGCTGGCATTAAGAGGGAGACTACTACACCACATACCCCAGAGCAGAATGGTGTGGCACCATACGACTGTGGAAGCTGTCTCTATGGGTAGATGATGTAACAATGCTTGATGTGGAAGAACCAATGGATCATATTTATCCACCTGAGCCTTCCTCTTCCAGGAAGAGGCCTTCATGGCTTAGGGGGCTACTTGATGACGCTGAAGGAAATGCTACACCCTGAGGAACCTTCCGTGAAAGTAAGAAACCCAACAGGTATCAGGGATACCTGACTAGTATGAGCACAACCATACAAAATGAGCCTTCATCATTCTCAGATGTCGTCAAGCATCAAGTATGGAAGGATGCTATGACCATTATGGAGAATGATGTCGGGAAGTAGTTCCCAGACCCCAGGACAAGACAATTTTTACTTCAAAATGGCTTTACAAGGTAAAGCTGCAGCAGATGGAAGTACGGAATAGTATAAGGCTCGTTTTGTTGCTCGTGGTTTCTCCCAGAAGGAAGGTATAGACTATGATGTGATATTTGCACCTATTGCCAGATATACGACCATACGCTTGATCACAACCCTTGTGGCTTCACAAGGATGGAACCTACATCAGATGGATGTCAAGACCGCGTTCTTGCACAGTTCGATCAAAGAAGATGTCTATGTGGAGCAACTCGAAGGATTTGAGATTTATGATTGAAAATCTCATGTATGTAGGTTGAAGAAAGCTCTCTATGAGCTGAAGCAAGCACGCCGAGCATGGTATGAGAGGATCGATAACT
The DNA here is from genome assembly GCA_031772625.1 of Pinus tabuliformis. Classification (NCBI taxonomy): domain Eukaryota; kingdom Viridiplantae; phylum Streptophyta; class Pinopsida; order Pinales; family Pinaceae; genus Pinus; species Pinus tabuliformis. The sequence continues at coordinate 814,918,305 of CM062812.1, forward strand.
ACTTGATGAAGCTGGGATTCACTAGGAGTGAAGTCGATCCTAACCTTTACTTTAAGGTTGAAGATGACAAGCCTCTCATACTAGTGTTGTATGTGGATAACCTCTTTCTAACAGGTGCATACCCTCTCATTCACTAATGTAAGAGGGAGTTGGCTTCTGAATTTGAAATGAAGAACCAAGGACTTGAAGTGTGGCAGAAGCCAAGGGAAATTTTCCTATCTTAAGGAAAATATGTGGTGAAGATTCTGAAAAGATTTTGTATGGTGGACTGAGGGCCTGTGACCACCTCGAGGATCTTAACTTTTAGAAGTTATATGGTAGTGATGTCGGACCAGATTTGGGAAATGCCTCTGAATTTCAAAAAAAAACTCATTCGCATTGATGTTCTTGGTGAACGTCAGTCCGAACATATGTTTTGTAGTTAGCATTGTGAGCTCATATTTGGTTGAGCCTCACTAGATTGGTGCCAAGAATCTTCTGAGATGTCTTCAGGACACAATCTCTCATGGATTAAGATACACTGCCGTAAATTTGAAACTACATGATTATTTGAATGCTGATTAGGCAGGTAGTGTGGAGGATCACTGGAGCACTTTTTAGTGTTGTTTCTCTTTGGATTCTGCTTCAATATAATGAATGAGTAGGAAGAAGAAGTCGGTTGCCATAAGCACCGCCGAGACCGAATACATATCTACGAGTATGATCTCGTATGAAGCTCGCTGGTTGGGGAAGCTCTTCAGTGAGTTGTTCAATCACATACCACTGTGATTCTCTATAACAACCAAAGGTGGGATTCAATTATTTAGGAATCCCGTATTCGACGATTGCTCCACCATATAGACCTCATCTGGGATATGGTAAGTTGATGAGCAAGGAGGCTCCATCGCATTAAGATGATGTACAGGTCGATACACCTTGTCAAAGCCCCAAGGAAAGATCTAATCTGTGATTTTTCCAAACGACTTGGAGTCGTCAAGAAACCCTTGTACAAGGGTCCTGCATGTTGCATACATTGACATCTGGGAGCTCTGAGGGCTTGCGGTTCTTACTGGAGCAACATACAACCACAGGGTGACTCACCCTCCCCTGGTGGTGCACACTGGAACAAGATGATTCGCTCTATTGTGGGACAAGATGATTCGCTCTCTTGTGGTACAGGATGATTCACTCTCCTATGTAGCAGGATGATTAGTTCTCCTGTGAGGCCTGGATTGATGTGTTCTCCATGGCGATTGTAGCAAGATTGATGTGTTCTCCTATGAGGCCTAGCTTGATGTGTTCTCCTTGGCGGCCTGGATTGATGTGTTCTCCATGGCTATTGTAGCAAGATTGATGTGTTCTCCTGTGAGGACGGGATTGATTAAGTTCTCCTGTCGAGGCATCCTACCCATGCAGTCTGGGACTCATGGGAAGTACCTCCCATCTGATCACTGAGCAGGGAAATGAAGTTAGGGACCATAGTAGTATCGATGGACGCATCGTTGTATCTACCGTACTCCCTACGCTAGGATGACCTCCATTGATCTGGGATCAATGATACTGGTCTGGGACTAGTGGTAGGAGTTGTACCATACTATGACACTGACTTCGGGTCAGTTGAGACTGGTCTAAGACTAGTGGTACATACTCTAAGACTGACTTTGTGTCAGTATAGTATTGGTCTGGGACCAGTGAGAGTGGTACATACTATGACGCTAACTTCGGGTCGGTTGAGACTGCTCTGGGACCAGTGGTACACTCTCTGAGACTGCGATACTGGTCTAGGACCAGTGGTAGGAGTGGTACTTACTATGAAGCTGACTTCGGGTTGGTTGAGACTAGTCTGGGACCAGCGGTACATACTCTAAGACTGACTTCGTGTCAATGCAGTATTGGTCTGGGACCAGTGAGAGTGGTACATACTATGACGATGACTTCGGGTCGGTTGAGACTGGTCTGGGACCAATGGTACACTCTCTGAGACTGCAATAATGGTCTGGGACCAGTGGTAGGAGTAGTACTTACTATGAAGCTGACTTCGGGTCGATTGAGACTGGTCTGGGACTAGTGGTATGCACTCTAAGACTGACTTTGAGTCAGTGGAGGATGATACTGGTCTGGGACCAGTGGAGTTGTACTCACTATGACGCTGACTTCGGGTTGGTCGAGACTAGTTTGGGACCAGTGGTACATACTCTGAGACTGACTTTGAGTTAGTATGATACATCCTCGATCATTTCTTCTTCTTCATAATTCGGACAAAAGCAGAGCAGAACAGAACAATGCAAGAGAAGAACAATACAGATCAGTACAGGGCATAACAAGACAAATAAGAACAGGCATAATAGAGCAAAGCAAGGCAAGGGACAAGTTGTACAGGGCAGTGCATTTAATGGTTGAATAGTAACGATCGATAGACAGATTGTAGATGAAGTTCTCCCTAGTTGAGAGGGAGTGTTAAAATTGTAAACTAGGGCAAAACTTCATGTGGGTCATCTTATTCATGGTTGATAATATTTTTATTAGATTCCTCTCATCAAGAGGTATAGAATTGATATAAAGATCATCCGATTCTGATAAGTATTCATGGAGATATGAATTTATTTTGATTATGGAATTATTATCAAGCCGACCTACAACTCATGTAGGCTCAGAAGCCCAACAGTCGCATCTATTCAAACACCAATGTTGTGTATAAATACAGGAGGACTTTTCCTCATTTGTACTCACTCACATCATCACATCTCTCTCTCTACTGCGCAGAAAATAGTCTCTTCTCTACTGCGTAGAAAAGGGTCTCTTCCTCACACATGTGAAGCCGGAAGCTGTTGAAACTGAAGCTGCAACTGCAGAAGTAAAGATTGACCTGTGTGGACTATAATATCTCCTCATCTGAACTACGTTGTAAGTTCATCTGAACCTCCTCTGAAAGCCACAACTTTTGGTGGTGGAATCAAGTCAATCCAATGGACAGTTTGCAAGATATCGACTGCCCTAGTTTGAAGGAAGCTGCTGAAACTGAAGCTACAACTGCAGAAGTAAAGATTGACCTACGTGGACTAGAATATATTCTCATCTAAACTGTTTTGTAGGTTCATCTGAACCTCCTCTGAAAGCCGCAACTTTTTGTGGTGGAATCAAGTCAATCCGACAGACGGTTTGCAAGATATCGACTGCCCTAGTTTGAAGGAAGTTGCTGAAACTAAAGCTGCAACTGCAGAAGTAAAGTTTGACCTGCGTGGACCAGAAGATCTCCTCATCTAAACTGCATTGTAGGTTCATCTGAACCTCCTCTAGAAGCCGCAACTTTTGGTGGTGGAATCAAGCCAATTTGATGGTAGGTTTGTGAGATATTGTCTGCCCTAGTTTGATGATGAAGCCGCTAATGCTGATGCTGCTAATCTAGGGTTTGTTATCGCTGATATAAATCAGATTTATTGTACTATTTCCCTCTGTTGAATTATTGAAGATAAAAGAAGATTTGATCGAAGGGTTTCCCCACACGTTGTGGGGTTTGTCCCTGGCTAGCCACCACATCTTGTGTCTCTTGTCTTGGCTTGTTTTCTGTCGATCGTTTAATGTTCTATCTCCACTTTACTTTATGTACATGTGATTGCTAATCTGTGGAATATAATAAGAAAAAGAAGTAAACTGTTATAAGCATAGAACATACCATAACTTAACACACACACCAAATGTTCAAGTCCAAGTTTTTATGCTTCAATCCATATTTTGTTGTCTCCACAGTCAAAATTAAGGGGCCTTCATAGTCCGATCAAGAGAAAAATTGCCACTGAAATTGCTATCTTTCTTCAGATCCAAGTTCCTTTGTATCTCTGTGATTCTCACAACATTCTCCTTTCGATAGCCTTTTAATGAGCCATCTTTTCCTTGAGTTCTTGTAAAATTCTCTGCAAGTTATCTCCACTACTAGATTTTGATATCCAAACTGTGACTGAATTTCAGATTCTTTTTGCTAATTTCCATCTTTTTGTAATGCTTCAATTTTGTTTTATGCTGCAAGTTGCTCTTACTTCAAGCTTCATTCCCAAATGTATCTATTTGTTTGAAGGTTGCCTCTATTTGTGTCCATAATTTACCTATTCTCACATTGAAACCCTGAGTCGAGACATAAACTTCTATAGTAACAGTAACATAGCTATATGTCCTATTTCTCTAGCATTAGATGACCTTCTCTGTTGCTCCAATTTCTACATAGTGATCAAGTGGAAAAAATCTTCAACAATAGTCCAAAGAATGGTTACAAGATCATGTTCTTCAGTGGAGTACTCCTGAGAAATGATATTTATCAAAGAATGATTGTTAATATAGATCAACAAGGATTTTATAAGGACCATTTCACGAATAGATTCTGCAATAATGATCAAGAATCACAGGCTCCCCCTAACTGTATGCATCATCTCTTTTGGCAGAGTCTTCCCATCAAATGCTAAGATTGTCGAACATCAGGTCAACAACATGTGTTGTTGGCTGAAGAGTTCAAGGGACTTTCGGATTGTATTTGCTTCCTTCTCCATACCTGTGTAACTTTCTTATTTTGCATGGTTCTAGCTTGTGTAAGAGCCCAAGTTAAGTTACAATCACATGCCATATGACCAATGTTATGACACTTGAAGCATTCTACATTGTTCATGAATAAGAATTCATGATTTCTTCCTGCAAAATTGTTCCTTGGAGATTGTTGGGGACCATAATATCTATCTTTATGATATGGTTAGGGACCATAACATCTATCTTTGTGATATGCTTTACAATCTTTTGCCATGTGACCAAATTTTGTACAAAAATAACAATAACCAAGAAATAAACTTTGGTACCTGGGAGATGGAGATTTCTTTGATGTACTTCTGAAGTCTTTCTATCTTGAGATCCTTTGATGATAAGCATTGCTTCTCGCATCCTTGACATTATCTACATTTCTTCTTGGAGCAGGATTTCTTCCATTGTTGCCTTGATTTTTCTCCTTGCCTTTGTTGGAATTAGGAGCATCACCATTTCTTTCTGGCTTCTTCACGTCCCTTTTGTTTGAAGCATTATCATTCTTGTTTGAGAATTCACCTGCATACCCGAGACCTAATTTATCAAATGTACATCTTTGATGGTTGAGCATGTCATCCAAGGCTTGAGAGCTCTTCAAGGTTTTGTTCATCCCTCCAACCTTTTTCCTGGGGAAGACAATCTCTTCTTCCAATATTTCACACTCATTATTCTTCTTAGCAAGTTGTTTCTCAGTTTCTTCCTTGATATGAGCAGCTTCATTTGCTTCTATTTTAAGGGAAATGACATTTGACTTCATTTTCAATATTTCTTCATTTTCCTTTGCTAGACTGCTCTCCATTTCTTCCTTGATCCTTGTAGCTTTACATGTTTCGGCCTTGAGAAGTTTGATGTTAGATTTTAATTTGAAAATTTCTTCATCCTTTGCTTTTAGTTGACATATCATGGTGTTTCTCTCCTTTTTTGCTTCATCAACCTGTTCTTCTATGATTTCCAATGCTTCCATTGTCTTCTTAACTCCTTGTGCTAACTTTCTTGCTTCTTGTAGTTGAGATTTGAGAGAGGAGACCTCTACCTTGTACTGACCAATCTCTTCTTCAAGTTTTTTCAAGCTCTTGTGCCTTTGTTCAAGTTGACTTGACAAGGTATCTTCCTGTTTCTTTGCTTTATCCAATTGATTTGTCATGGATATGACTTCTTCATGCTACTTTCTTTTGCTTTGATGAAATTCCTTCTTAAGCTTGGCAAGCTCTTCATCCCTTTCTTGTACTTGAAGCTTGACAAGGTCAACTTTCTTCCTTGTTTGGTCTTGGTCACCAGCTAGTGCTTTCTTCTTAAGTTCCTCATTTTCCTTTTTCAAATTGATAATCTCTTCCGTGGCAGCCATAACTTGAGTGAGGAGATCTTCTACAAAATCTTTTTCATTCTCTTCATCTTCTAGATCTTCTTTAGCCTTGATATCATCATTCTTATTTTCAGCTTCTGTGATGGGATCTGGATTTCCTTCTTGATTTCCATCATCTTCTTGACTAATGGTCATGGCCAATGCTCCTTTTGAGTGAAGGTCATTAAGTTTGTCCCATATACCCTTTGTTGACGAACATTTTCCTAAATTGTTCATTATAGAATCAGGTAGCCCATTCAATATTGCCTTCATTGCTTTTGCATTGTACTCCTTGGATTCTCCATCCATCATGCTATCAACAATCACTGATTTCCAGATTTCAATGCCTTGAGTCTTTAAGAAATTCCTCGTTCTTTCTTCCCATATATTAAAGTTTCCATTGAACCATGGAGCCTTCTCAAATTGATTGTCTTCTATTTCAGTGGTAGAGGGAGACACATCTTTAGGAGGATTGGAGACTTTCTTCCTTGGCTTCGCCATTTGTGTTCTAAATATCAACCTTCAAGCTGTTAGGCTTTGAGTGAAGGTACTGGATCTGAAACTAATTGTTGGAAATATTGGGGGGGCTGGTGAATCAATATTTCCTTTCAATTGTTATTTTACCAGTTAAAACATTTATATTCAGAACACAAGATGAACAACAAGAATAAATTTTTTTATTAATATAATCTTTGCAATAAAATAGATACAATATATATATATGGTTCCAATCTGTTGCCAAGCACCAACTTGGACTTTTGTGAGGCTCCAACCTCCAGAGCACCAATTCTGTTTTGTCAAGGCACCAACCTTGGACTTCGGAGCACCAACTCCCAGGACACCAATCCTTCTAGTTCTGAGGCTCCAACCCTCTACTGTCAAGGCATGTTTGATAGTGATTCTCTGCTCCCAAAACTCTTCTTTACTAAATTCTGTATATTTACAGCTTCAATGTAGTCTCCATGCTACAGCATCAATGGCAACCAGTCTTCATATGAAGAAGTCTTTACAACTCTTCATACTGTCCACACAAAGTCTGCAAAAGTTATCTCATGATGATATCAAATAGCCATCATGATCTCTGATAATGTCTCCACACAGCTTTAGTGAGTCTACTATTAGCTACACTAAGCTCTGCACAAGAACCAACTCTCTGTTTCAAGCCTCTGTTCTCACTGTCACGGTGAATGCTTCCAGTGTGACTATTGCGCACTATTCTTGCTATTGCAATCTCTTACTTCCCAGAAATATATTCACATATGATTCAATAATGGTGTTGACTATTGTTCCCTTCAAGCGATATCAAATGAAACTTTATTTATATTTTCACAAAATTGTTCTTCAGGTTGTGTTATGTACCTGATTAATTCATCGCTGGTCCGAGCCTTTCATAGGTTAGCCTGATCAACAGAGTTGCTAGTCCGTCGGCTTCCTCCTGTCCTGCTGACCTTCGGTTTCCTCCTGTCCTGCTAGACCTTCGGCTTCCTCCTGTCCTGTTGGACCTTCGGCCCTTTTCTGTCCTGCTGGACCTACGGCTTGCTCCTTTCTTCCATTTCACCAACTTATTTTTTTTAACCTTCCTTGTTCTCTGTTATAGAAGCCTGATACACCTGACCTTTGGCTTCCTCCTTGCTCGCTTGAGCTTCGATTTCCTCAACGCTCACTCGACCTTCTGGCTTCCCTCCTCTGGTTGCTTTAGCTTCCTCTATGCTCGTTCAACCATCTACGCTCGCTTGATACTTCAGCTTCCCGATCCATGGCTTCCTCTGTCTATTTGAGTGTTCCAATACTCACAGGACACATTAATTCGGAAGAGAGGCCGAATTACAATAGTGTTGCATATTAAAAAATATCAGAGAGGATCTTTTTTTCTTTAATAATATTCATACAATAAACTTCATTATTTACGGAGGATTTCATAAGAGAGGTTGTACCAACAGGGAGGTCCCACATGCCACGTCACTATCTCAATCGTGATCGCAACTTTCTGGAGGTCTTTTATAAGTCGTGCCTATACCATCGTCGATGGCCAATTGCTCCTACTAGATGCAATATTATATACAACTCTATCGCAATCAGAGGTTTGCACATAACATGGCCAATTTCCCTTCTGCCGACGGGATGGATGCGACATGATATTAAACAGTAGTTAACATACTCGTCGAGTCCTTATGTATATATCACAATCACAGTTTATAGTGTGCCATCCCTTTAAATCTTGCGATACATACCTTCCGACACAACGGACACGATATAACATTAGGGCGTGTTATAATAGTGGTCCTCGTTCTGCACCGTCGATTTCTTCTGTATTAGATCCGACGATCAACGCTCGGTCTGATCAACTAAATCCATCGGAAGCTTGCTACGCCATAGATCTCTTCTCTCCAGATCTAATGGTCCCAACTTAACCCGATCAACCCAAAACCTTCTGTTGATCCTTCGCCATCGATCAACCCGCGCTAGATCCAACAACCTACATGCATTTCAGGTGAGCCACTTGTAAGGGAAATAACCACCCGAAAAAGGTGGTTTTCTCTCTCCACCCTAGTGCTACGTGTTGCTCGGTTAATGGAATCGGGGGAGCTCCCCTAAATACCACTTATTGCCTAGCATCCACCCAATAACCACTGCCACTATTACAAACCCACTTTTTGGAATATAACCACATGCATTAATCAATCACTTAAATAAAGCGCTTAATCATTTAACCACAAGATTAACACTTAACACAAGATAATCATGATTTGTGAATAAAAGCATTAAGCACTGAGATTTATGTTTTTCAGTGGGAATACAAAGAAATACCTGGTTAACTGTTGAACGCGGATACACAGAGTAACGAGAGTCCACACCAAGCACGATAATGATACACACTTGAATCAAATTCATTAATTTAACATCTGTTACAGAGTCTTACCCTCTCGGCTCAGTTACAACAATAAATTGACCTCTGTCTCAAACTCCCTCGAACACTCAACCTCTCGCTTCTCACTCAAAACCTATTCATCTCAGCTCCCTTGACTTTTCGCTCTTCTCTGGTCTGATATGGCTCCTCTGTTAACTCCTCTGATACTCTGCAATACTCATGGCCTGGCTAGCTTGGCTTTCCTCTGGCTTCTCCTCATGGCTTTGCTCCTTGGCTTCTTGTTCCTGTTTCTTCACGGTGATGGTCATCATTACAGTTGTGTCGTCATCTAGAGGTTGATGATGTTGTTATTGGGATATGTTTGTCATGGATACATGTCAATTATATATGTGTACGTTATGCATGCCAGTGTCCATATGTTTGTTATGTGTGCATTGTTATGATTATGGTTATGCATGCATAGTAGGTTAGAGATGCATTATGATAGTCATTGTTGCAGCTTATGTCATCATGATGCTGATATGTTGGTTGAGATGAAGTAGGAAATGCAGATCATAAGGCAAGGCTGTAGCACTGGACCTTGGGGTAAGAGCAGATCATCATACATGTTTGTATGTATGGCATGCACGTATGTTGGTTAATGGTTGTTATAGACATTATGGCTATGTACATTCTTGTCATTCTATTGTTCTCATGGTTACGTGCATGATATAAGGTAGTTGTTCAATGCAATCATGTGCACGTACGTCAGATAGTCATGTATGATAGTAACTTGTTGTTATATACATTGTGGTCATATGCATGGTGATTATGGTCATTGCATTTAATATATTGATGTTATAGGTATCATGCTAATTTGGATTGGCCTATGCAGATGGTTAGGGTTATGACATTTAGGTATGAGTCGATATACTTGGGATATTGTGTCGTACTAATCTGTACTGATTATGCAGATGTGATAGCCTTCCCTAAGATACCTTGAGGTATGAGTTTGATTATATCATCTATTTGGTTATCTAACATGGTATGTTTACAAGTTGTTTAAATGTTTGAGTAATTGCATGGTATGAGTATGTCTATAATATTGCTTGAAGGAATGATTTTATTTTAAGACGGTTGTACTAACACAATATGTTCTGACACAACTGATATGTACTTGAATGTAAGTAGGTGATAGTTGTAGCATTATGTCTAATGATTGACCGTTGATTATGGCATGGATGTTAGTCTTGGAAAAAGATGATTTCAACTTAATAAACATCAGGTCTTGATCCTTGGAATAGGTGATTGACATGTGTGAACAGTTGAACATGTATTTGATAAGTATATTAGCCAGTTTCTAGTTATAGTTGGATCCATAAGGGAATTGGAGTCCCTTAAGGGATGGCATGGGTGTGTTTAATTATAAGGCAACGTGCTTGGCACATCAAGGTAAGGTAACTAGTATGTTGATTTATTTATTTATGCATTGATAGTTATGTGTTTAAGGAAGTATGATGCAGGGATTGCATGGCAAAAGACACTGCCATGAAGTCTTGAAGAAGGCCCAGGTTGACATTTCTCTTGGAAGCACTAGGAACCCACGAGGATTGAGTCATGGTGTTTGTTTTTAGTTTTGTTCTTTCAGTCTTTTGTGATTTGATTACACTTGATTTGTAGTTTTGTTTATGTTTGGTAGTACTTTGTTTTTGGTGTCGTATTGTTATTGGTTTTCATGGTTTTCTTCTTGTTTGTTTCTTGTTCTTTCCTTTTATGTTTTTAGGGTCTTTGGGAATTGGTTTGGAAAAGAGGAAAGTTAATGGATCTCGAAAGGAGCTGAATGAAATCCATCAAGTAATATGAGACTCGGATGAAGCTCAATGCATGAGCAAAGGGCAGATGAAGGTAAGAATATGACAACCAATTGGACTAGTTGGGTCCATTGGGATGAATGGATGGTGGCAGGATATTCATGAGAAGGGTAACATGAAAGGAAAAAGTGAATAGATTCGAGGCGTCAGATGCCTTGGCCACGTTGGTATGCAGTTGTCTGACAGGGTCATCAGGGATCATGATTATTTTATGCTAATGTTTATATGTATGTATGTATGTATGTATGTTGTTGTCTGGCAGGACCATCAAGGATCATTCTTGTGGAGGAATGATTGCTTATGCAAATGAATGGCGTGAAGAGGTTCTTGGTTTATGTGGAATCAAGTGGAAGGATAGCCTTGACATATCAATGAGGTCGGTATTATGTATATGATTGATATTATGTGTTTGCATTGTGTTTATGTTTATGCTATGACAGGTAATGTTGAGGGATACATCAACAAAATGAAAGCAGTGCGATCTACGGCATGTTGGAACAAGCATGAATAAAGTTTGCTTAGTAGAGTCAGTGTGTGGTCTCTAGATGTGCAACACTACTGATGTGTACATGTTTTACATGTTGTACCTATATATATGATGTTGTGTACATGTTGTTTATGCAGTGTTTATATCAGATGGTGTTGTGAATACGTCATTTATGCAATGTTGCTTACATATGGTGTTGTGTGCATGTTGGATATGCATTGTTGTGTAAATATGTTGCTTTTTTCATGTTGCATATGTGGTGTTGCGAACATATGGCGTGGCGTACATGTTGTACATATGGTGCTATGTACATGTGGTATTGTGTGCATGATTGTACATGTGGTGCTATGTGCATGATTGTACATGTGGTGTTGTGTACATGTTGTACATGGGGTGTTGTGTACATGTTGTACATGGGGTGTTGTGTACATGTCATGCATGTGGTGGTATGTACATGTCATGTATGTTGTGTTATGTACATATGGTGTTGTGTACACGTGGTACAAGTGGTGTTGTGTAAATGTTGTGCAGGTGGTGTCGTGTACATGTTGTACATGTGGTTCCATGTACATGTTGTACATGTGGTGTTGTTGTACATATGGTATTGTGTACATATTATACACGTTGTGTTGTATACATGTGGTACTATGTTATGTGTATTCCTTGTATCGTGACATGTGTATTTCTTGTGTTGTACTTTGTGTACGTATATGTATTTTGTTGTACATCGGGTGTAGGTGTATGTATTGTGTCGTGGAGTACACCAGTAGTAGGTGTATGTGTTGGGTTGTACACTGTGTGTGGGTGTATGTATGTGATGTTGTGGTGTTGTGTACACATCGTGCATGTTGTGTTGTGTACATGTGGTGTTGTGTACAGGTGATGTCGTGTACATGTACACATGGTGTTGTTGTACATATGGTATTGTGTATATATCATACACGTTGTGTTGTATACATGTTGTACTATGTTATGTGTACTCTTTGTATTGTGACATGTGTATTTCTTGTGTTGTACTTTTTGTACGTATATGTATTGTGTTGTACACCAAGTGTAGGTGTATGTATTGTGTTGTGGAGTACACCAGTACTAGGTGTATGTGTTAGGTAGTACACCATGTGTGGGTGTATGTGTGTGATGTACATTATGTGTATGTGTACATGTTTGAAGAGAAGTGAAGCCATTGGGTGCTTGCCAAGTTCGGTAATCGATTCAGTGTGTGCATGGACAAAGGATTAAGGAAGAAGAAAAAGGTCGATTAGAGGATAAGTATCAGTATTTTATTTCAATTTTATTATGCATGTGATCTATGATTATGATTTATGATGGTTGCATGTCATTTATGATTCTAATTTATGATGGTTGTGTTTAAGCTAATTAGATATGATATGTTTATACATGATGATTTGATCAAACAATTAGTTTGACTTGTTGTGACGAGAAGTAAACAGAGTTGCAAGTGTATCTTATTGACGAGCTACCAATGAGGTATGATTTGAAGTTATTTCAATTCCTTTAATCTAATAAAAATTATGTGCTTAGTACAAGAACGCATGGAAATACCCGAGTGGGTGGTTGAAACTCACTACAAGAATTAGCAGCATTAGAAAAACGAATTGGAACAGACAACAGTATGTTGGTAAAGCATTCAGGAGCAGGGCCATTATGGGATACTGGTAACCAATAGTGTCCACTGATTTCCATGAGCATGCTATGATAGGTATGATGGTTTTGGGGCAGGGATATGCCTTGGTTTCTGGACCTTCCGATGCAAGGAAACCTTGCCAAGGAATGGATTTCCCGAGAAAGGGGATGTTGGGGAACATGGAAGGTGAGTGATTGCATCGAAGGGGATTACCAGATTTCCCGAGGGATTGTGTAGTAGAGAAGGGAAGGTTGAGGAATGGATTTTTTTGTCATTAGCATTGCCAGATGGAATCAAATGCACGTTGGGAGTGTGACCTGGAACAATGAGACGATAATTGTTCACTGAGAGAACAAGTGGCACAGGATTGTAGCGTTGGACATTGGATGCAGGTTTGACTTTGGTAGTGGATTTTAGACTTCCTTGGAAGGAGGTGAATCCTGGTATTACTTTGAGGGTGAAAGTGTGAGTCTTTGGATTCCCTTGGTGTTGATGCAGACATCGGGATCAAGCAAGAAAGAGTTAGATCAATTGACTACAACGGGATTACATGCAAGTATTGAGTTGCATGTATGATTTGCTTGCTAGTTTTCGCATGTATGGTACATGCATGTGTGTATTTGGTTCTCGTGTTGTCATTGGAATGGGTTTTTCCAGGTGTGACAATGGTTTTCAACCTTGCCTTGCCATTTCCAGACAGCCATGTTGTGATGGGGTTTCTCTTGGTTGAGGAGGACTGTCGAATGGTCTCGAAACTAAGTGGCGTGGTCTTAGGAAAAATCGCATGGCCTAGGAATTCCTAGACTGATACAGGTGGGATTGCGGTAAATCTTGGTTGTGTATACCCTCATTGGGACTAGGAATCCTTGACCGATAAATGGCAAGATATACGGTAAAGCCTATAAGGTGGAGACGGACAAATTCTTTACAGTTTAGGTGCAGAGATCTCAAGGCATCCATGCTTATATAGGCCTAGTGATCCCTGGACCGATATATGGTGGGATTGAGGTAAATCCTAGTAGTGTATGTTTCTGGTTTGGGCCTAGGAATCCCTTAGCGAGATATGCGATAAGCCTGGTTGAATTGGTGCTTGTTTCGAGCCTAGAAATCCTTGACCAATTTTGGCGGAATATGCAGTAAAGCCTGAGAAGCAAGGTCAGTTTTGTTGTGATTCCCACATTCATGCTTGGAATATAGCACGGGAGTGATTGGCTGAAAGAAAGATTTGGTTCAGCGCAATCTATAGTCGAGTCGTACGTGGAAGTCCCTCACTTGGTTGGCTTTTGCATGTGAATAATAAGAATATTTCCTCCTGAGTTTTATGAGTAAATGTGCTTGTTATTATGTGATTTTAATGGTTGTTCTATCATTGTTAATTTGTTGGTTATATGTTGGTTATAAGCATGGTTTATGCCAGACTTTGGTTTTGGCTCTCATCATGTTTGGTTTAGTAAATGAAATGCTAATGAATGTATGACCTAATAGATGATAATGTAGCTATTGTGAGAGGGCATCAGACCTTCTTGACGAATTTCAAATAAGTATGAGGTCCCTATGTTCAGATGTGTTTATATGACTTATACACTACATGTTTATAATCTGTTTGATGAAATGCTTGTCATGGTTAGGATGGGTGAGGCTAGGTCCTTGTTCAAATTTTGAATTAGAGGCCTTGTCTTCTTATTATTTATCACTAATGAGTGTTTCATCAAGTTCTAGGTAGAGGTATGGATCCTAGCCCTAAAAATGTGCCTCAGATCTCGCGGTCGCAAGCACAAAATTGGATGAAAAAGACTGCAGTCGCTAGGAAGCAAGCATGTGGGAGAGACTAGAGCATTTTAGTCACATAGAGGCCTTGTCATGTGAGCGACTAGGGGTTTAGTTCAATGAAAATCTAAGGTAACTCAAGGGTTGGGCACCTGGGGTGGTTGTTTAGCTCCTGGGGGTCATGTAGCAACTAAGGCATGTCTGTAAAGTTTTGGTTTGTTGATTCCACTTTCTTAACTGTACTTAGGGAGTTGAATCATAGCATAGCAACTCTTTGTCACATATTTACCCCGGTGGACCGGTAAGCTTGGGTAAGTGTGGGAGGAGGGTGTTACACCATCAACCAACCCTAAAATCGTAATTGGGTAACGAATGAAATGAATAGCGTAAAATAGCATGAACATAAGAAAAGTGTGCCATCACCTCTAATATTTTGTTTACCATTGTTAGATTCAATAATGGATCGAAAGAATGAAAGTAGAGTTTCGCAACCAGAATAAAGGACACAGAGCTTGGCTTGAAGGAACTATGAAAACTCCTAACATGTAGAAATTTCCTTTAGATTCACAAGCTCATGCAATTTACTAAAGTGCAAGACAAGAATCTACTTCTAACTTCAACCAATGGAAGCCAATAGATCGATGAAAACAATATGAACAAGAAGAAGATAAATCAATGGCACATAACACAAGATGTATCTGGGGAAAGACACTGCTCAAAGCCCTGCTATCTGTATTGCATATATAAAAAATATGAGCGAAGATAAAAAGCTTGTTCTCACTAAAACAATTCCGCACAAGTATTCTCAACTCTCTCAGCTCACAAGCTAGCTCTTGGCCAACACTTAGCCAATTCTGCAGCTCTCCAAGCCCCTAAACTCTTGTGTAATTCCTAGGATGAATAGCTCGTATTTAAAGGGAATTCACGCTTCCAAAACTGTGAAATCCAAACATAGGATCAATCTCGGATGCATGCATGATATTACACTCCAATAAATAATACAACTGATAATACATTGTCCCTTCACTCTAGTCTCAATTGGGTCTTTCTCTAAAGTAACATGCATGAGTTTCTCATGAGGGAATCTTCAATTAACTGGAGTAGCACTGGTGGATCCGCTAGTGCTCCAACTGACTGTTACTCCTCTGTTAGTTCCTCAAATAGTGTGGAACTAATTTAACTAAACTTAACTCAGTAAACTGAGTGATCTAATTTCCAACTCAATTTAAACTCATATAGGACCCCTAAAACTTAGGGAGAACATATACATGACTTCAAAAAAGACTTCCAACTCAAAATTCCAAACCTAATTAAGTTATTTAAACTTAATTAACTATTTAAAAGTTGCTATGAGAATAGAAGTATATTTTAATTCTCAATTTAATTCAAGGAAAAATTAAACTGGAATTTCTTGTTGCCATTTCTCAACACTCCCTCTCAACAAGAAAGGGATTGTCAGCTATCCCGATCTTGTCTCTACGAAACTTGAATTTACATCTTGACAATGCCTTTGTCAAAATGTCAACATCTTGCTCCTCCGTGGGAATGTACTCTAACAACATGATCCACTTCAATACACAATCTCTGAGATGATGATATCAAATATCAATATGCTTTGACCAATCATGGCAAACTAGATTTTCACAGTGTTTGAAACAACTTTGATTATCGCAGTAAATCACAGTGGGATCCATATGTTGACCAAACAAACCAACCAGGATCTTCCTCATCGAGATGGCCTCACATGTTTCCTGACGCGCAGCCATGTACTCTGCCTTTGCCGAACTGAGTGCAACCGTTCTTTGTTTCCTATTGTACCAAGAAATTGGGCAAGGAGTCGGATGGACTCCCTGCCCAATCTGCATCAGTGAAGCCTTGAAGCTTCACTCCCTTTGTCTGTCTGTACCATAATCCATACTAAGAAGTGCCCCTGAGGTATCTCAATACATGCTTTCTCGCCTTCCAATACATCTTGGTAGGC
Organism: Pinus tabuliformis; assembly: GCA_031772625.1. Lineage (NCBI taxonomy): Eukaryota > Viridiplantae > Streptophyta > Pinopsida > Pinales > Pinaceae > Pinus > Pinus tabuliformis. The sequence goes on from CM062812.1 coordinate 814,934,785, forward strand.
CTAACCATCGCTTGACTAAGATGGTTAACTGGATAGCACATATCTAGTCGTTTGTTCACCAAGTACATGAGTGAACCCACAAGCCGCCTGTAAACAGTACCTTCCACTACTTCCCCTGAAGTAGCATCCTCCTTCCTCTAGTTACCTACTAAAGGAGTCTCGATGGGTTTGTTTCTCTCCATGCATAATTTTCTGAGTATCTCGTTGGCATACTTTCCCTAAGACACAAACAACTCCCCATCTTCCTGTCATACTTCCATGCCAAGAAAGTAATGCATCAGCCCCATGTCTTTCATTGCAAACTCTCTTGCAAGGTCCTCCTTACAAGATTTGATCAACTGATCATCACCTATCAGTATGAGATCATCAAAAAAAAGTATAATGATCAACAGCGTACCATTCACCACTATGTGGTACAAGTTCGCATCCCTGGTGTTTTGGCATGTATGGCACATATCCTTGGTGTTTTGGAATATATGGTACATGCATGTGTGTATTTGGTTCTCGTGTTGTCGTTGGAAAGGGTTTTTCCAGGTGTGACAGTGGTTTTCAGCCTTGCCTTGCCATTTCCAGATAACCATGTTGTGATGGGGTTTCTCTTAGTTGAGCAGCATTGTCAGATGGTCTCGAAACTAAGTGGGGTGGTCTCAGGAAAAATCACATCGCCTAGGAATTCTTGGACTGATAAAGGTGGGATTACGATAAAGCTTGGTTGTGTATACCCTCATAAGGCCTAGGAATCCTTAAACGAACCACAAGATTCCTGTAAATAGTAGCTTCCACTACTTTCCCTGAAGTAGCATCCTCCCTCTAGTTACCTGCTAAAGGAGTCTCGATGTGTTTGTTGCTCTACATGCAGAAACTCCTGACTATCTCGTTGGCATACTTTCCCTAAGACACAAAAAACTCCCCAAATTCTTGTCATACCTCCATGTCAAGAAAGTAATGCATGAGCCCCATGTCCTTCATCTCAAACTCTCATGCAAGGAGGAGATGAGTTGATCATCACCTATCAGTATGAGATCATCAACAAAAAGTATAATGATCAATAGCTTACCTTCGACCACTATGTGGTACAGCTTCACGTCCAGTTCACTCTTCGTGAAGCCCAACACGGTGAAGTAGCTATCTATCCTAGTGTACCAAGCACAGGCTGCTTACTTCAGCCCATACAACGCTCTCTTGAGCTAGCACACATACGACTCACAATCAAAGATCTCAAAACCTTCAAGCTGCTCTATGTACCTCTTCCTCAATCATGCCATTAAGAAAGGTTGTCTTCACATTCATCTGATGTATCTTCCAACCCATCTGTGTTGATAGTAGCCCAAGCTCCCTCCCAAGGGAAACTCGCATGGCCTTCTTCTCGTCGAATCTGACATCCTTACGAACCACCGTCATCTTGTTGGTTGGAAAGTACAGCTGATAGTTGTGAGGTGTATTTATGTACCCAACAAATATCCCCAAATATATTGTAGGCTCAAGCTTCTTCCATGCATCTTTGGTCACATGGCAATATACCGATGACCAAAAAATCCTGAAGTGACCAACATATGGCCTCTTACTGGAATAAGCCTCCTCTGGTGTCTTCATCTCAAGTATCTGATGTGGGCTACGGTTCTGAACATAAACCGTTGTGTTGCATGCCTCGGCCCACAAGTGTAGTGGTGGACTCTGATCATGTAACATTGCCCTTGAGGCCCCTACTATGCTTTTGTTCTTCCTCTCAACCACCCCATTCTACTGAGGGTTATGGGGTGTTGTCAACTCCCATTTAATCCCTTCCACTGCACAAAAGTTCTTAAACTCGTTGAGAACATGCAATAAGAGGCCACATGTTTACAGATAGCTTGTGATTCGGTCAAGGATTCCTAGGCCCAATGAGGGTATATATAACCAGGATTTACCGCAATCCCACCTTTATCAGTCCAAGAATTCCTAGGCCATGTGATCTTTCATGAGACCAACACAATTAGTTTCGAGACCATCCGGCAATCCTGCTCAACCAAGAGAAACCCCATCACAACATGGCTATCTGGAAATGGCAAGGCAAGGCTGAAAACCACTGGCACACCTGGAAAAACTCATTCCAACGACAACATGAGAACCAAATACACACATGCATGTGCCATAGATGCAAAAACACCAGGGATGTGAACCTATACCACATAGTGGTGGAAGATAAGTTGTTGATCATTATACCTTTTTTTTTATGATCTCATACTGATAGGGTTGAGGCATGCAACACAATGGTTTATGTTCAAAACCGTAGCCCACATCAGATACTTGAGCTGAAGACACCAAATGAGGCTTATTCCAGTAAGAAGCCAGATGTTGGTCACTTCAGGATTTTTGGGTCATCGGTATATTGCCATGTGACCAAAGATGCACGGAAGAAGCTTGACCCTACAATAAAGTTGGGAATATTTGTGGGGTACACAAATACACCTCACAAGTATTCGTTGTACTTTCTGACCAACAGGATGACGGTGGTTTGTAAGGATGTCAGATTCGATGAGGAGAAGGCCATGCGAGTTTCGCTTGAGAGGTTGCTTGAGCTACATGCGGATGAGGAGCTTTTAGCCCCTAAGGTTGATGAGCCTCAAATTGATGTGGAGCAGCCACATGCTGAGGATCTGGGAGTGGAGACATCCAATCAAGCAGAGTCTTCTAGAGAGGGAAGAAAGTGCACCAGAGAGGCTGACAGACTATTGGAAGATGCGCGGGAGAATGTGGGAGCACCCACTTCTCAGCGCAAGCAGAGGAGGTCACCTGAGAGGTGCACTAGATACATGGCTCTTATGGGTGAATGTGTTGTGACTGAGCTATTTTCCTTTAAGGAAAGTAGTGCAGCAACCGATTTGGGTTAATTCCATGGTCAAGAATGACTCCATTGTTTGTAACAGTGTTTGGGATGTGGTCCCGAGACCGGAGGACAAGTCAATGGTGAGCTCCCATTGGATTTACAAGGTAAAGCAAGCTATAGATGGTAGTGTGGAGAAGCATAAGGCTAGATTTGTGGCCCATGGCTTCTCACAGGTAGTGGGGATTGACTATGATGAGACCTTTTCTCCTGTTGCAAGGTACTCGTTGATCAAATCTATATTAGCACTATCAGCACAGATGGGTTGGAAGATACATCAGATGGATGTGAAGACAACCTTTCTTAATGGCATTATTGAGGAAGAGGTGTACATAGAGCAGCATGAAGGTTTTGAGACCTTTGACTGTCAATCGCATGTGTGTTGGCTCAAGAGAGCGTTGTATGGGCTGAAGTAAGCACCTATTGCTTGGTACACCATGATAGATAGCTACTTCACCATTTTGGGCTTCACGAAGAGTGAAGCGAATGCGAACCTATACCACATTGTGGTGGAAGGTAAGTTGTTGATCATTATACTTTTTGTTGATGATCTCATACTGATAGGTGATGATCAGCTGATCAGATCTTGCAAGGACGATCTTGCAAGAGAGTTTGAGATGAGGGACATGGGGCTGATGCATTACTTTCTTGGCACGCAGGTATGACAGGAAGATGGGAAATTTTTTGTGTCTTAGGGAAAGTATGCCAAGGAGATACTCAAGAGATTCCACATGGAGCACAACAAACCCATCGAGACTCCTTTAGCAAGTAACTAGAGGAACGAGGATGCTACTTCAGGGGAAGTAGTGCAAGGTATTGTTTACAAGCAGCTTGTTGGTTCACTCATGTACTTGGTTAACAAACAACCGGATATGTGTTATGCAATTAACCAGCTTAGTCAAGTGATGGTTAGGCCTACCAAGTTGTATTGGAAGGCGACAAAGCATGTATTGAGATACCTCAGCGACACTTCTCATTATGTATTATGGTACAGATGGATAGAGCAAGTGAAGCTTCAAGGCTTCAACGATGCAGATTGGGCAGGGAGTCCATCCGATCGGAAGAGAACATCAGGAGGGGTCTTCAGTATTGGCTAAGCAACAATTTCTTGGTACAGTAGGAAACATAGATCGGTTGCACTCAGTTCGACAAAGGCAGAGTACATGGTTGCGAGTCACGCAACATGTGAGGCTATCTGGATGAGGAAGATCATGGTTGGTTTGTTTCGTCAACATATGGATCCAACTATGATTTACTGCGATAATCAGGGTTGTATCAAACGTTGTGAAAATCTAGTTTTCCATGATCGATCCAAGCATATTGATATCTGATATCACCATCTTAGAGATTGTGTATTGAGGCAGATCATGTTGTTAGACTACATTCCCACAGAGGAGCAAGATGTTGAAATTTTGAAAAAGGCATTGTCAAGATGTAAATTGAAGTTTCATAGAGACAAGATCGGGGTAGCTGAAAATTCAAGTTTCATAGAGAAAGGATCAAGGTAGCCATGTTGTGAAGGGGTATCTCTTGGTTGAGCAGGATTGTCGGATGGCCTCGAAACTAAGTGGGGTGGTCTCAAGAAAAATCACATGGCCTAGGAATTCTAACTAATAAAGGTGGGATTGCGGTAAAGCCTGGTTTTTTATACCCTCATTGGGCCTAGGAATCCTTGACCGAACCACAAGTTCTGGTGCGCTTTCTTCCCTCTTTAGAAGACTTGGTCTGAGTGGATGTCTCCACTCTCAGATCCTCAGCATGTGGCTACTCCACATCAATCTGAGGCTCATCAACCTTAGGGTCTAAAAGCTCCTCATCCACATGTAGCTCAAGCTCCCTCTCAAGGGAAACTCGCATGGCCTTCTCCTCATTGAATCTAACATCCTTGTGAACCACCATCATCCTGTTGTTTGGCAAGTACAGCCAATAGTTGTGAGGTGTATTTGTGTACCCCAGAAATATCCCCAACTCTATTGTAGGCTCAAGCTTCTTCCGTGCATCTTTGGTCACATGTAAATATACCGATGACCCAAAAATCTTGAAGTGACCAACATCTGGCATCTTACTACAATAAGCCCCCTTTGGTGTCTTCATCTCAAGTATATGATGTGGGCTACGGTCCTGAACATAAACCATTGTGCCCTATCAATATGAGATCATCAACAAAAAGTATAACGATCAACAGCTTACCTTCCACCACTATGTGTTACAGGTTCGCATCCCTGGTGTTTTGGCATGTATGGCACATATCCCTAGTGTTTTGGCATGTATGGCACATATCCCTAGTGTTTTGGCATGTATGGTACATGCATGTGTGTATTTGGTTCTCGTGTTGTTGTCGGAATGGGTTTTTCCACGTACACTAGGATAGATAGCTACTATTTTCACCTACTATTTTCAGCTACTCCAATCCTGTCTCTATGAAACTTGAATTTACATCTTGACAATGCCTTTGTCAAAATGTCAGCATCTTGCTCCTCCGTGGGAATGTACTCTAACAATATGATCTGCCTCAATACACAATCTTTGATAAGGTGATATCAGATATCAATATGCTTGGATCGGTCATGGAAAACTAGATTTTCACAACGTTTGATACAACTCTGATTATCACAGTAAATCACAGTTGGATCCATCTGCTAACCAAACAAACCAACCAGGATCTTCCTCATCCAGATGGCCTCACATGTTGCCTCACTCACAGCCATGTACTCTACCTCTGTCGAACTGAGTGCAACCGATCTTTGTTTCCTATTGTACCAAGAAATTGTTGCTTACCCAATACTGAAGATCCCTCCTTGTGCTCTTTTGTTCAGATGGACTCCCTGCCCAATCTGCATCAGTGAAGCCTTGAAGCTTCACTCCCTTTGTCTATTTGTACCATAATACATACTAAGAAGTGCACCTGAGGTACCTCAATACATGCTTTGTCGCCTTCCAATACAGCTTAGTAGGCCTAACCATCGCTTGACTAAGTTGGCTAACTGCATAGCACATATCTGGTCATTTGTTCACCAAATACATGAGTGAGCCACAAGCTGCCTGTAAAACAGTACCTTCCACTACTTCCCCTGAATTAGCATCCTTCTTCCTCCAGTCACTTGCTAAAGGAGTCTCAATGGGTTTGTTGCTCTCCATGCGGAATCTCCTGAGTATCTCGTTGGCATACTTTCCCAAGACACAAACAACTCCCCATCTTCCTGTCATACCTCCAAGCCAAGAAAGTAATGCATCAGCCCCATGTCCTACATCTCAAACTCTCTTGCAAGGTCCTCCTTGCAGGATTTGATCAGTTGATCATCACCTATCAGTATGAGATCATCTACAAAAAGTATAATGACCAACATCTTACCTTCCACTATTGTGGTACAGGTTCGCATTCGCTTCACTCTTCGTGAAGCCCAACACGGTGAAGTAGCTATCTATCCTGCTATACCAAGCATGGGGTGCTTGCTTCAGCGCATACAACGCTCTCTTGAGCCGTTACACATGTGACTCACAGTAAAAAGTCTCAAAACATTCAGGCTACTCTATGTACACCTCTTCCTCAATCATGCCATTAAGAAAGGTTGTCTTCACATCCATCTGATGTATCTTCCAACCCATTTGTGCTGATAGTGCTAATATAGATCTAATCGACGAGTACCTTGCAACAGAAGCAAAGGTCATATCATAGCCAATCCCCTCTACCTGTGAAAATCCATGGGCCACAAATCTAGCCTTATGCTTCTCCACACTACCATCTACAGCTTGCTTTACCTTGTAAATCCAAGGGGAGCTCACCATTGTCTTTCCCTCTAGTCTCAGGACCACTTCTCAAACACTGTTACGAACTATGGAGTCATACTCCACCATGGCATCAACCCAAACTAGTTGTTGCATTGCTTCCTTAAAGGAAGATGTCTCTCTCACAACACATTCGCCCATAAGAGCCATGTACCCAGTGTAACTCTCAGGCGACCTCCTCCACCTGCGCTGAGAAGTGGGTGCTCCCACATTTTCCCATGCATCATCCAACAATCTATCAGACTCTCTGGTGCATTTTCTTGCCTCTTTAGAAGACTTTGCCTGAGTGGATGTCTCCACTCCCAGATCCTCTACATGTAGCTGCCCCACATCAATCTAAGGCTCGTCAACCTTAGGGGCTAAAAGCTCCTCATTTTCATGTAGCTCAAGCTCCCTCTCAAGGGAAACTTGCATGGCCTTCTCCTCATCGAATCTGACATCCTTGCAAACCACCATCATCCTGTTGGTCGGCAAGTACCGCCGATAGTTGTGAGGTGTATTTATGTACCACACAAATATCCCCAACTCTATTGTAGGCTCAAGCTTCTTCGGTGCATCTTAGGTCACATGGAAATATACCGATGACCAAAAAATCTTGAAGTGACCAACATCTGGCCTCTTACCGAAATAAGCCTCCTCTTGTGTCTTCATCTCAAGTATCTGATGTGGACTACAGTTCTGAACATAAACCGTTGTGTTGCATGCCTCAGCCCACAAGTGTAGTGGTAGGCCTTGGTCATATAACATTGCCCTTATCGCCCCTACTATGATTTTTTTCTTCTTCTCGGCCACCCCATTCTACTGAGGGTTATGGGGTGACGTCAACTCCCGTTTAATCCCTTCCACTGCACAGAAGTTCTTAAACTCGTATGAGACATACTCACCATCATTATCATTTCGTAGAGCTTTAGCCTTCTTGCCAACTCTTTCTCCACCAATGCTTTAAACTCACAAAAATTTGTGAAAGTTTAATCCTTTTTCTGCATGAAAAATATCCAGCATTTACAAGAATAGTCATCAACAAATATAATATAATACATGTGTTTGGTCATGGATGTTGTCAAGAATGGTCCACACACATCTGAATGGACTCGCTCAAGAATAGCCTCTGCTCAACTGTCTCTGTTAGGAAAGGAAGACTTGGTGTATTTTCCCAAAGTACACCCATTGCATGTATCAACTTACTCAAGCGTACCTTTGGGAATACTGATAAAGATCAGCAGCAATATCTTCAAAGCCCCATGATGCAAGTGGCCCAATCACATGTTCCACAACTCGCCAACATCTCAGCTCTGCACCCTTTATTCTTTTGTGCTCAAAGCAACACACTCCTCTACCTCTACCTTATTGAGATTCTTCACCCGAATCCCTATCTTCTTTACGTGACTCGTGGCTATGTGTCGAATGAACGCATTTCCTTTTGAGAAGATCACATCATAGCCTATATCCTCAAGCATGGAAATGTATACCAAGTTCTTCTTCATCCCGGGCACATATATAACATTCTTCAAGGTGAGTGGAGCCCCATGCTCCCTCTAAAAAGTAATCGTGCCCAATCTAGTAACACTATACTTCCCGTTGTCACCCATCTCGATATGCATCTGGAGATCTTTCTCCCCCAGGGCACTAAATAACTCTTTGTTGCCAATGATGTGGAATGAAGCTCCATTGTCTAAGTACCATACACTTCCCGTCATTGATGACACCATGCATGCAATGAGGGAAACGTCCATGTTTATTTTACGAATTTGTTAAAAAATATCATGTTTAAGAATTTTTTTTATATTTATGTTTCTATTTACTCTTTCAACGTTAATTTTCACTTTGGGGTTTTTATTTATTATTATATCTATACTAAATATTTTAAAATTACAACATCTAGTTTTTAATGTAGATTTTATGAATTCAATGAAAAATTGATTAATTTTCTAATAACATAGAAGTATTAATTTATGGATATTTCTCATTTAACATATTATGATACATATAAATTCATGTGTATGAAAAATAAATTAATATGAGATATCAAAATTGAATATTTTTTAAATCACATTTTTTTGTGTTAGAATTACTATTATGGATTAAGGATTTTAGCTATAGTGTTTTGGTGAACAATTTATTTCTCTAGCTAACTAGTTTGTGACATTTATGAAATAGTTGTATTTAGTTTAATAGTCACATGGCAACTAATCTTTAGAATTTACAAGTTCTCCAAAAATACTTGTTTTGGTTTAAAAAAATAGCACTATGGATTTAACTTTTACACGCCATTAAGTAATTAGTTCTTATATGTCTATATTTACATTATCTCAATTTGAAAATTCTTGTATATGTTATCAGAAATTTAGGAAGATGATTTTACATTTTTCCATGTGGAATATACATATTTCAAACCATTATATGATAGGGTTACAACCATTACATAAAATTTCATCATATCACTAATATGAATTGAACTTTGGTTGGGACAGTCCTAATCATCTGTGCCATCCACATGAAATCAAATCTCATTGTACCACTAATGGGAATCGAACTTGGGTTGAGATGGTCTTAATCATTCCTCCCATCCACCTAATGTAAGCCCAATGGACGAAGGCTAATAATTTTCCACATATTTCATGCTTATGCTTAGATATTTATAACACTAATAGATGAAATTTTCTTGTGAATTATGTTATGGAATTGGTTTTCTTATTATATATAACTTAGATATTTTTTATTTTTTTTTCTTTTATATTTACGTTTTCTTATTTTATTTGATATATTACATTTTAATAATTATCAAACAATTAATATTTTTATCAACTAATGTAATAAAATTTTGAATATTTGTTTAAATTGAGTTTGTTAGTTAATTACATTATTTATAGCTCATTTTCATTTATTGAGACATCGGATAAATGTTATGCATTCGACAATAGTTATCGATTTCTCACATAAAATGCAACATATCATTTATGTTTTCTTTGGTTTCTGAAAGAAGGTTAAAGTTAAATCCAATATATTTTTTCTTCTTTTATTATTATTATGTGATATTAAATAATTTATATTTATTATGTTTATGGAACATTTGGTATATTTATTATTTTAGAAGGTCAAATGATTATTACATGAATATGGTGGTGTATATTGAATAATTACACCGTAAGGTGTTCCTCTAGGAAGAACTCCCCCAATTGCTACTCTGCACTCCATTGCACTATCAGATCCAACTGCTTTAACTGTCAAACTAATCTTGATTTAAGCAACCGTTCAACTTGTTGATCTTTATTATAACCCATGAACATATTGCAGGTATTTTGTTGGTAAGGAATCCATCCCTTCCAGCGATTAAAGTTCTTCAATGAGCCTCTCAATTTGACCCTTCTCCAACTTTTGAATCTTGTTTCCTTGCTTTTGTTCTAAGTTCATCTGATTGCCAGTTTACCCTAGGGTTTTCGTTTTAGAAAAGAGAGTTTTTGCATGGCGATAGTTGTAGTTATTGCAGCTAGAATTTTTTCCCCACTCTCAAATATTTCGAAGTCCATAGAAATGTTGAAGCAACTGGCATGGATCGTGGTCCATTGCGTTGGGTTGCGAGGTGCATAACTGTCGTTTTTTTTATGTTTAACCATTTATCTAAATGCCACTCTTGGTTATGAGAAAACATTTTCTTTCTTTTACGACTTTTCCTATTCTTGAAGTTGTATTACTATTGTTTTGTGGGGAAACTTTGCTAGTAAGGAATTCAAGGAGGAATGAGAGTGTCCAACTCCACTTCTATGCCTCTTCGTTTCTCGTATCTACTTGACCAACTGTTGGAGCCAATATGGCTATTCCTTGTTGAAGAAAGTGTAACTAGGTTCGGTCTTCATAATGACATGATCTTTGTATTTGATGTAATGAAAGAGAATAAATTATCTTTGTTATCTTGCTACATGGGTTTCATGAGCAAGAGGTGTCATTAGGTGAAAGACTTCTTCTTGATGTCTTTAGAATTTATTCCTATGTCAAAGAATCATGTCATGAGTCCATGTAAATGTGTACAAGTCTTCAACTAGTGTAGTAGCCCTCCAAGACCAAGATCAATGCCTCAAATCAAGCCCTCATAAGTCTCCAAGTGAAGCAATAAGGATATGATCAAGTCGGCTACAAAGAAATGAATTAAAATGTATTATTACATGTCATGCCGGCTTGAAATAATGGACACGTCGGTTCATGAGTTAAGGTCGGCTTACATATATGGATAACCACTATAAATACCCATGAAGGGTAGACGAAAATGATAGAAAATTTCGAATGTCTCTGATGAGCCGCAGTGAAGGGTAAGTCGCAGCCAATGGAGGAAGAGGAGCCGCAGTGAAGGGTAAGTCGCAGCCAATCGAGGAAGAGGAGCCGTAGTGAGTCGCAGTCAAAGTCAAGGAGTCGTAGTAAGAAGCTACAGCAAATCTGCATTTCTCTGTGGGATAGATCTAAGGTTCAACTACGTCCTCATTTGGGTACAAGGAGAAGCAAAACTTAGATTATCCTCCTCTTGACATACCTGTGATGTCCTCGGATGGATAAGAGTAGATCATGCAGCGTGAAGTGATGGATAGTATACCCTCGGCCTTCACACATACTATATTCTTGTAGCAGCCAGCATGAAGTCTCAGTATTGATCTCAGTGATATGGATGGCAGTGCTCTCCTTCTCAGTAGTGGATGTCTCAATGATAGTAAGCTCAATGATCATCCTATGATGGATCTCTGAATTCCATACTGAGTCTCAGCATAAGGTGAAGGGACAGTAGAGCAGTCAATGTATAACAAGAAGTAGCAGTACTAAAGCTCCAGCATACTGACTATGAAGGAATGATGTATACAGTGATGATAAAACATAGTACATAATCCACATGAGGAAAACTTCAATGAAGATCTCGTTGACATAATGTAAAGACTGGTATAATGAAGATCTCAGTGCATCAATGAAAGCATAAGAGATCACCATGAAGATCTCAATGGATCTCATTGATATAGAAGCAGCAGTGAACATTTCAGGGATGCTGTAGTGATAGCTTCAATGATGCAGCGATGAGGATGATCTCAGCAGTGATAGAAAGAAGGATTGGTGTCTTGGTCTTGGAGAGGCAGAGTGTGTCAAGGGTAATGGTCTTGGTATTCATCAATGGAATCTCTATAAGAATAATTTACGCATGGGTTTTCCTCTCCAAGAGGGAGAGGTTTTGGCCCTAGCAGATAGCCAAACATTTGTGTTCTTGCCTCTTTTGTTTTGATAGCAGTTTGATGAAGTTAAATTACACATGCTAATAATAAAGTAAACAACAAGCTAAGATAAAGATTGCATAAACACTTCACAAATTGTTATCAAGTAATGAAGAATCACTATAATTATGCATGCCCTAGATTCTTCAACATTCCTTTCCCATAATCTACATTTATTTCCACTACAAAACTAACAAACTCCTGGTCTGTGTCCTTCATTAAACAAATAAGATGCTCACCGCCGACAACAAAATATCTTTCTTCTTTTGTGCTCTAGTTCATAATGGAGATAATGACAAGGCTAGCAGTTAGATCGCAGCAAGGTAACTACCAACAGCGGTGAATCCCAATCTAAATACGATAAATAAAAGTCAAAGTATGGTGAGCTTTTTTATGAAACTTTACTCTAGTTTTGTCGAGAATGAATCTATCTCAAGTCCCAAACAAGATTCTTAATACACTGCTCAACCCTGGCTTCCCCTCTTCTTATTCTAGCTTGCACCTTGACACTCCTCCACCTTGCACAAATTTAAACTATGAGGAACAAGGTAGTTGTTGCATATAGGGTCATTTAGATCTAATAAGAAAAGTGTGATACTCTATTGTAATTTTCTCTACAAATTGATGGCAAGTGTGCCCTGAATGTTGGAAATTTCATTGTTAATGTAGTATAAGCTAAATGCAAATTTACAGTCTTCTATACAAGATTGAGAAAGTTATGCCCAACAGCCAACACCACGAAGCAAGACATGTTCGCCAATTCCACCATTACTACCGAATCTCCCTCAGTGTTGGAGTTATTTTCTCAATAGAATTGTTTTTATTGCTCTTGCAGTGATGAAAGCCATCGTTGTTGCATATAGGAACATTTAAATCTGATAAGAAAAGTGTGATATTATGTTATAATTTTCTCTACAAATGTGATGGCAAGTGTGCCTTGAATGTTGGAAATTTCATGGTTAATGCAGTATAATCTAAATGAAAATTTACCTTCTTCTATAAAAGATCAAGAAAGTTATGCCCAATAGCCAACACCACAAAGCAAGAAATGTTTGCCAATTACACAATTGCTACCAAATCTCTCCCGATGCTACAGTTGTTTTCTCAATAGCCTTGTTTTTATTGCTCTTGAAATTATGAAAGCCACCGCACCATATATTTTTTACTATCTGCACAAAGAATAAAAGTGACCAACTTCATATCACCTATTGAAATATAAATTAGTTCATTTTAAGATACTCAAAAATAAAATGAAAACTTAGTAGATTAAATAATATTTAATAGGTCAAGAACCCATAAAGAAAAAAGCATACTCAGTGAGTATGAAATCAAATCAACATAAAATGGTTAATGACATCCATATAAAACACTCATCAATATGGAAGCAAGATTTGTACAAAAGCGAGGTTCATTATAGTACAATATTAAGATTCTTCAGGTTGGCAGGAAGAGTACCTAAAGAAAAGATAACATAGAACAACATATTCTCAAGAGAAAAATATTCATGCACAAATGACATAGAATTTGTCAATTCAATCTAAACTCTCATCACTTAGCAATGGAAACGAGGAGATAGAAAGATATAAATCAAGAAAATCCTATGCTTCCTTTCCAAACAAGGAGAAGTTGATGATGAAGTGCATGTGATGTTGTGATGTATTGCATATTAGGAAGGACAAAAAACTAATGAAGGATGAAGATTTGAATAGTTTATATAGCACGTTGAGTTTGGCCTCTAAACAAGTAGTTATATGAAATATGTTTCACAACTTTAAAAAATGATTGATAGTAAACAAGGAAAAAAAAAACAATAGATCCTGAAGATATAAATGGTTTAAATTTTACATAGCTTGTTCAATTTTTTCTTTAAGCAAGTGAGTAGCTATATGAAAAATGTTTTAGAACTGGGTATTTACAACACACACAAAGCAAGTTGAGACAACCCTGAGGAGTTTTTTGTACAAATTTTATTATAACTTTCCCTCCATCCAATAGATGTATTAGAGCCTTCTGAAGAGAGAATCAATTCTAGTCTATAACCTAGTCCACAATAAGAGAAAGCGGTTAGGGATGTCACAAACTAAAATAAATAATGTTATCGAAGCAAGAACCCAGAAGACACATTTCATTTGGATCTGTTAAGACTGGGCATATTGAACATGCTTCTCAAAGCAATCCATTGAATCCAAGTTACACGATTGTTACTAAGTCGACAACAAGAAAGCTTCATGGTCATTCTCCAAGGTAGAGTCCAAATGTTCAGGAGATTATTGCCACAACTTCAATCAATCAATGAGAACATAAAAAGATATCGATCTCTTGGCACTAGTAGGAAGTCAATCCTTTCATGATTTGGAGATTTATCTTTATTCACCTTTCTTTGGAGCAATTTTTTTAAATGTTGGCATTTTATCTTTTTTATTTTAGAAAAGGAATCCCTGTTCAAGTTGATTGGTGAAGGCGATCGGTATTTGAGCTTCTCCTGATATTTTGTGCATTTGAAGTGTCTTCTCCGTTAGTAATGAATGTGAATCTCTACAGAGACCTTTTATATATTATGAATTTAGACTAGGTGTGTTGGACTTGATATTCACTCTAAATGTCTTGTGAGCCTTAAAATGCACCAAATTATGTTGTGTATACAAGGAATATACCACATTGCATATTCATGACGTGACTGCCAATGTACATTTTTATGGGTTCACATTGGACAGTTGATTCATTGGCTGTAAATTGTCAGATTGTAGATTTCTTTTAGCCTAAATTTTTTTTGAGAAGGGTCTGGATATTATGCATACTTTGAGTTAATATATTTTCGATTTTATGATGTATAATAATATGGGTTTGACTTCAAAACCACTAAAACTAGATTTTAATATCTTGTGAAGCATATACCGATGATATAATTTCGGTAAATTTTAGAACTTTGTTTTCAGTGTTCACTACCATGATTTATGATGAATATATTTGAAGGTAGCAAATCACAGTCTATTTATGTATTTATGAGGCATTCATGTTGGCATAATCACACAAGGTATTTAACTTCAACATAGGCCTCACAATTTGTAAGGCTCAAGGAAGCAGTATTGCAGTAAGATTTCATTGTAGCATGGTCTATGTATGTCATAAAATCATTTGGACTTGCCAATGACTAAATTCTCATGGGAGCACAAAGGTCACTATGCGCAAGTTCCACATGCATGTTTTTCTTCATCTAAATTTTTTTTTCAAATTTATCCCTATGTTTATTGTCTAAAACGCAAAATTCACAATAACTCTTTCATGTTTTTACCATTTAGATAAACGAGTAGGTTATATAAATTTTGGGGGCATTATTTTAAAACCAAGGTGAGTTGTGGTCTTTTGATGTAAAAAACACAGTATTTTCATTATGGTGCTTATGGACCACACACGCTTGATTTTCAAGATAAAATGGCTTAAATGTTGTTGAAGGATCTCTACATTATTTTCAACTACAGAACATGGGTTAGATTTCCTTAAGCATAATCTGTTGGATTAAAACAAGAACATGGCAGACACCCAAGGAGGCTAGTGTTAAAGAGCAATGTGATATTTTGAATAGTTTCAAGGATCACGAAGGAAATAATACAGAGGTGAGTCAACAGTCAAAAGAGAAACATAAGCAAATTTCTCAAGAAGAGGTGTAGTTGATGCTATTCTTGGGTTCAATTTACAAATTCGAGATATGTGCAGTTTTACTCAAGGGTAGATCTTAATTCACATAAAAATTCAAAATTTATGTTAAAAGTTGTTATAGTCCTTTTTAGGCACATGCTTCAAACTATAAAAAAAATTCTTTGTATTGATTAAGCTTGCCTATAGTAGGAGGAAGTGATCCAGAATAAATATGGAGGAATTGTACCAAAATGACCTCTAATTTCGAAGGTAGAAAATCACGATCTATTCCTTTATTTACGAGGAATTGGGAGGTGAAAAAGGAGTCACAGTGGCTCAATATTGTCTCAAGACCTTCATGCACACACATAATTGTTTTGACAAGTAAGTGACACGCTCCTTTCTCGTTTCTACATCCATTTGTATGAGAAGTCTACTTGAAATTAAGAGCTTGTAATAGTTAATTGATCAGTAGGAGGTATTTTTGAAAACGGTTGTAGTTAAAAGAAGAGAAAAGTAGATTGGTTGATATCAATTCGAGCACCCTTCTCCCTCACTATTACCAAGAAACCTAACATTGTTTCACACTGAGATTGTATGAAAAATTTTGAATTCCACACCTAAATAGCACCAAGCAGGAATAGTAGAAGAAATGGGGGGATGATTTAACAGAAGAGAACCATCAGACACCAAGAGAATTCACCAACACCCCCCTATAGTGGACATCTTCAAAAGACACAAGTGGTTGGGTTTCTTTGAGTTGCTAAAGGGGTATGATAATGATCTTGCTCATGAATTTGCCATGGCATTACATTGCCAAGAGGAAGACAATGCCACTATTGTTACCAGAGAGTTGGCCAGCTCTCTCAGTCCTGAAACCACAAGCAAAGTAACCACCTTACCTCTAGGAATTAGGTCGAGCAAAGAAGACAAGCGAGTGTCACAACTAGGAAAAATGTCTTCCTTTCGAAAGAGAAGCTTGTAGAAGATAAGACTGGAGTAAGAAAAGAAAGTCTACCTTACCCTTGGGATGAGGTAGCTTATCATATCCTCAAGTATATATCTTGTGAAGGGAGATTGAGTGTGGTTTATGCCTACCACTTCAGGCTGCTCCATGAGCTGAGATTCAAGGCAGAATTGCCTCTCCCTCAAAGACTTAGTGTTCCCCATTTCCTCCTACAATCAATCATGGAGATGAGTCAGAAGGTGAGGGAAGGAAAACACCAACACTTAGCTCACCATGGCCTCATCAAGTTAATAGTGATGGATGCTTTGAGCCACTTGAGGATCCCTGTCCTATGGAATAAATTTGTGGACATGGATAGGGAGACTTTCATAGAAACCCAAGCCATCACACCTGGAGAGACACTAGCCTCTAGCATTGGAGGTAAAGAAGGAAAAACATAGGAAGAAGGACCAAAACAAAGGAGGAAGAGGTAGCAAAAACAGAAGAAGAGAGAAAAACATAGGAAAAAGAGGCAGAAAAAACAAAGGAGGAGAACCATAAATGAAAGGAGAAGAGGGCGAGAAGAAAGTAGAAGAAAGAGCAAGCCCCGAGGAGACTTCTAAACCCCAAGGAGAATAACAACAACCACATCAAACAACTGTATCTCCAAGGGATATTGAACAGGAAGTAGTTGCTACATTAGCTACATTGGGCACTCCTGTCAGGCCCAAGAGGAAGCAATCATGACAAGGTCCCATGTATTTCAAAACCAGGAAGAGCACCAGAATTAGACAAGTGAAACCACAAATTCCTACAAAGATCCCTATTATTATTGATGAATCACCAAGTAAAAAGGAAGAAATAGGACCCAATGAAGGAAAGATTGAGGAGGTCACTCCTCCTAAAACCAAAACCAAGTCACATGTAGCATCTGTGGGTAGGCCCACCACTAGGTCAGTGACCTTCAAGAAGCCAAGGACAAAAGTTTCCTTTGAGAAAGCAGAAGAAGAGAAGCTACAAGAGGAAAAGGGTTTGCAATAGGAGCAATAGGGTTTGCTACAGGAGGGGCAGAGTTTGCTACAAGAAGAATAGGGGAAGCTACAGGAGCACAAAAAAGAGCTACAAAAGGAAGCCACCACCTCAAAGTCAGTTGGAAAAGACCTACAAGAGCTCCAAGAGCCTGACCCACAACCTAGCTTGGGGTCCTACTACAAATTTATTGAAAGACGAAGGATTATCCCTAAAAAAATTTCAATCCCACTCCTCTATGAGCTAGAGATAGAGAGAGGCAAAACCCACAGGTGGATGTAAATTACCAAATCCAAGAATGTGGAAGATGTGGGCCTCATGGAGGAGAAAGTCAATGAAATGGGTAAGGAATTAAGTGATTTGAAAATGAGGGAGTCTATTGTGAAGGAGCAGCTACAAGAAGAAAACACAAGGTTGGAGAGGTTGCAGGAGAAAGAAACACAACTTGCCAACATGGAAAGTCTCTCTATGGAATCCCGGCAATGTTGTCAACCATCAAATTCTTATGCTCTCTTCCTCAAAGAACAATGGTTACAGTTCCAAATCAAAACTCTAGCACAATATGGGTCTCTACCTTTTCAATACTATTGGCAATTTATTGAGCTTTGCAACTAAACTAATATGGAAGGCAGGGAAAAATTAGTCGAATTCTATATGCACGATCTCAATTTGACAAATCTGAATTTTTGGGATCCCAATTCAAGATTGGGAGACATTCAACTAATGGTTTTAGCATCTTGGTTGACTCATGAGGAGACAAGGGCTAAGGAGGTGAAAACGGTAATGGCAAAAGAGGAGAAGGAACCCTTGTATATCAGAGCAGAGCTAGTGATCCCTAAGGCTATCATCAGCAATCATAACCTTATCTCCAATGATGTTGCTTTAGCACCCAAATACATTGCTACCCAGGAACAGAAACTCTGCAAGCTTGCCAGAGAAGATGGCATGCCTTACCCCACAGTCTACAAATCAGAGAATATCACTCTCCTAAAAGGCTAAGGAATGCCTTGGAGAGAACACCATTGTAAAAGAGAATCATTCAGAGGATGAAAATCAGCTGGATAGGACTCAAACTCAATCCACCCTTGCTACTAGGCTTACAAGAAGGAAGAGAAGAATCAGAAGAGCAGAGAGAGTGGAATGAAATAGAAACAAATGCAAGATTTTACCCATGAGAGGGAACACCATCTGAGAAGCCTTGGGATGTTAGGGAAGCCACCAAGGCCATGAAAGAGCTTCACATGGATGACTAAGTTTCTCAGAGGATGAGCAACACCTTCAGCAGGGGGGTGATGATGAGTCCCATCAATAGGTATATTTTGATCATCATGTCATCCTCCAGCCTTAAAAGTATCCTTCTCTCACATTAATTCACATTTTTTGTTATATTATGCTTAGTAAGAGGAGTAAAAGGTGTTTGTCATAATATGTGGCCTAATGTGGTTTAATTGCAGGAAAAAGAAGCATTTTTTAGGAAATTACTATGCAGGGGATTAATGGAGACAACCAGGAGAGAAATTAGGGGGGTGTCCATCTCCTTAACTCCCTAACTTGGCTTGGGATCACAACATCCTCTCTCACCAGTTCGAATTCATTGGCAGTCAAGTGACTCCTAGTCCAAGTGAAGCTCAAGAGGGACAAGATCCACCATTTCCGAGATCAAGGAGGGAATCACTCCTATTTTCAAGGGAGTTTCTATCAACTTCCCTTTTGTATAAATAAACAAGAAGAAAAGCTCATTAGGATTTGAAGTTTTTATTCAGCTAGGTGTAGCTATTGAGCTTGAAGCTTGACATTTTCATTTTGAACTTTTATGTGATGTATGAGACCTTTACTTTTTGATAATGAGAAGTTGGATATTAAGCTGCATCTGAGTTAGTTTCAGAGGGTTGAGACCCTTGGGTTTGGGCCCAACCCAAGGGCTTTAGTCACAGTTTTCCTACTTGTGTTAGTTTCTTTAATTTCAGTAGAGATTAAGGTATAAACCCATGCGGTTGCAAGCTTCTACATCGCCTCTCTTGTGGGAGAATGAATGGAAGGATTCACAACCTCAATCCAAAAATATTGTGTTTATAATTTCTTGGAAATAGATTAATGTTAGTTGTTTTTCTTTACATTTTCTTTATGTAGCTTAGAAGCAATTTTAGTGATTAGATTAGTGTTATGGCATAAAATAGATGTTATTTAAATTCAACTCATATTTTCCATCATAGGTTATCTCATTTTGTTAATGATCAATGGATGTATGCATGTGATTGATTGTAGGGATGTGTTGCTCTGCAGGGAAGGGAACTTTTGCCACTTCCATCTTGGACTCCTTCATCTTCTATTTCCACCTTCAATTATGTACCAAAACTCTGTTTTCATAGGTCAGTTTGCCTAGTAAACTTAGGACACCGTGAGCATTCATCCTAGTGCAAGACAAGACAGATCCTTGAGAGGTCATGAGGTTGGCTAGGGGGTTCAACCAAACTCCTCCTATAGCATTACAGACCCTCTTGTAGCAATACAAGACCTCTTGTAGCAGCCACCTATAGCAAGCCTGTAGCACCACTTTTCTTCACCAGTTTTGATCCCCACTTCAAATTTAGCTCAATCAAGACGAATAACGACCCCTTGTTATGATTTGATTATCAGGGGAAGCTCCTAGGCCACTCCAACCATTCCTTTTCCTCACTACAAAATAGAGTAGAATTAGTTTTTTTATCACAAGTATGATGCAAGTAGGCTTCTGATTTTCAAGCAAGTGTGAACTAGGTAGATGATACATGCAATTATGTTGGTAGTTTGATGAATTATGCAAGATAAAGTAGCTTCCTTTCTACAAGTATATTTGGTAGTTTGATGAATTTTGCAAGATAAAATATCTTTCTTCATACAAGCATATTAGCCCTTGTCCTTCCATTAATTGATTAATTAGCACCTACAAGTTGAGAAAATGGCATTTCCACTTTTATAGCTAGAATTAGTTTTCAATTTCACTTTCATCAGCAATCTTTCATTATAGTTCAATAGGAGGAATGGTCTTTGAGCACTTTGATCAAATGTCATGACTAAGGGTTGCATGAGTGGAAACCAATCTATTGTGCATATAGCATTGTCATATCTAATTTTGTACGAACCCTGGGTTGATAATTTGAGTTGAGGAGCCCTTGGGAGTTGCAACATTCTTGGTGCAATACCAGGGCTCACCACCTTCTAACTTCATCCCAAAGAAATGCCATGTACAAATGTTCTTGGAGGAGAAAATCTATGGGACTTTGTTGAGAAATTGAATGTATCACTTAGTGATCTCGTGTTGTTGGTAAATCATAACAAGAGGATGGCTAAGACCAAGTAAGTCATCCCTAATTCTATGAAGGATCATTTGATCCCTCATACCCCCAAGAATACCATGGGTAAGAATAAGTTGAATGCTCTAGTCACTTATATCAGAGTGAGAACATCCATCAAATGATGTTGCAAATTATCCTTAAAGCCATGTAGATGAGAGAGACAAATGCCATCGTTGCCTACTTTATGAAGAAAATTGAACTTGTGATCAACTTGCAGCAATGTGTTTGAAGCTAAACAATGAAATGCCAGTACCTAATATTGTTGGAAGATGTAACTATGTTCGGTCTTCATTAATGTACTTGAGTCACCATGTAATGAACTTGTCAAAAGAATAAAGAAAAGAATTTTTATTATTGTAACAATGACTTATTAAAGCATGGGTTTCATGCTTGGGTCATCATTATATTAGTCAAAGTCCCCATTGTGGACTCCTAGGATTAATATTGAGTTTATAGAGTCATTGTACATTCAAAGAGACCCTTCTTGGGCTTTTGAATCATGTAAAAAGGTTTAGTATTGAGTCAAATATGATTTATGTACCCTCCACATCAAGTCGGCCTAAGGACCCTAATTCGACCCACAAGAAGCCTATAAATACAAGCTAGTCAAAGTCATTTGTAGCATCATCTCTCAAGCTAGTTCAATATCTCAAGAAGAGTTGGAGAAGTGTGAAGTTTGTTTCTGGGACACTGAAAGAAGTGTGAGTTTGGTGAATTCTAGGGAGAGGAAGCAAATTGAACCTTTGGTGCCTCTCTCTCTATGTTTCATGTTTTGGATTGGGAGATCGAAGTCTCCTAAGTTTTTCGTTGTTGTCGGAAGCTTCCTGCTGTCGAAATCTGCTGCCTAGTCGAACTTGCTGGAAGGGGTTGAAGATCTAGGAGGTTGGCTTCATGTGGAGGGAAACTTTGGTCTTGGTCTAAGGTGAAGAGTCTCAAAGAATACTATTGAAAGGAAGAATTATCTTGACTGGGTTTTCACCTTGAGGGGAGGTTTTCCGTGGCATAGTGCCTATATCTTGTGTCCCTTGTTTTGTTATCTTCATACACACATAATCTGGTAATTCATTCATGGAAGATAAGATAATAAAGAAGTAAAAGAAGCCAACACACTCACAAGTAATTATCAAGAAAGGAGAATCAAACCCTAATATAACTACTTTGATTTTCCAACATGGTTTCAGAGCTAAGGTCAAGAAGAGTTGAAGATCACTTTGTTGGCATGGATTCTCCATCTATGATGAACTACATAAGAATGGGTTACAACACTGCTGGAAGTTGGATCAAGAAGGTCATCTACTGCTTGTTCAACAAGGTCAAGAGTCAAGGATTCTTGGCTGCCCTTACAGGATCTCTTACTAATGAAAATGCATGGATCATTGATAGTGGAGCATCTAGACACATGACAAGTGAAAGCAAGCAACTTCATATACTATCAAAAGAGTCATCCTCTCATGCAGTAGAATTGGGTGACAACAAAAGCTATGATATTAGAGGCCTAGGATCAACATCATTGAAGCTAGATAATGGATCGAAGTTGCATCTCAACAACATTCTATATGTTCTAGGTTTGGGGAAAAGACTCTAGCATTGATAAAGCTATGGTTATTGGAGTTCATGAACGAAGTCTTTATCAAGTCATTACACCACCTCCTCAAGCTTTGGTACATATGGAAATAAGTCCCATTGAGCTATGGCATAGGAGGTATGGTCATCTAAATTACAAGGTCATCCCTACTCTTAGTCAATCGGTTCATGGTATTCCTAATATGGAGTTAGATCATGAAGGTGTGTGCAAGGGACGCTCTTTGGGAAAACATACTAGAAAGAAATTTCATAGTAGTGAAACTAGGTTTAAAGAGATAATAGACCTCATCCATTATGATGTGTGTGGGCCCATGTCTAACAAATTATTTGGAGGTCATCTCTACTATTTAACATTCATTGATGACCATTCTAGAAAGACATGGCCCTACCTCCTCAAAACTAAAGATGAAGTATTTGATAAGTTCAAGGAGTTTAGGGCTGAAATGGAAACCCTAACCGAAGGAAATATTAAAACTTTGAGGTCTGACAATGGTGGGGAATACACTTCTAAGGAATTGATTTCATATTGTAAGGAAGTAGGTATTAAGAGGGAGCTCATTGTTCCCTATTATCCTGAACAAAATAGATTGGCTGAAAGAAAGAATAAGTCAATTGAAGAAGGCATTCGAACTATGCTCCTTGTTCAAGATATATTTTAGTTATGATGGGGAGAAGCAGTGATGACTGTGGTATACATTCAAAATAGAAGTCGTCATTAGATTCTTGATAATACAACACCCGAAGAAGTATTCACAGGAAAGAAGTTGAGTGTGGATCACCTCTGAATCTTTGGAAGTCCAACATATATCCATGTTCCAAAAGACAAGTGAAAGAAGTTGGACTCTACTAGTATCAAGGGAATATTCGTTGGTTATAGTCTTTCCTCAAAAGCATATAGAATCTACATAAAGGAAGGAAGACATATTGAAGTAAGCAGGGATGTCATATTCGATGAAAATCAAGCATACAAGAAATCAAAGGATATTCCTATTGATTCTGATGACGAAGAAGTTCCCATATTTGAAGAAGAAGAAGTTCATCATGAAAACTCTACTACAAATCTCGAAGAAGAAGGACCAAGTGAGCCTATTCAATCAGTGGTTGTCCCAACCACAAGGAAGAGGCCAAATTGGTTGAAAGCTACATTAGAAGATGTTGAAGGACATGAAGTTGCGAAAGGTTCCTTCAGGGAAAGTAAGAAACCAAAGAGATATTCTGGTTATGTTGCATATATGACAAAGTTAATTGAAGTTGAACCATCTACATTTAAGGAAGTTGCGCATGAAGAGGTTTGGAAGAAAGCAAAGCAAGAAGAATATCTATCCATCATGAAGAACGAGGTTTTGGAGATCATTCCTAGACCTAGTGACAAATCGGTTGTCACATCTAAGTGGATCTATAAGATCAAATATGTTGTTGATGGAAGTATAGACAAGTAGAAAGCAAGATTCGTTGCAAGAGGTTTCTCTCAAAAAGAAGGCATTGATTATGAAGAAACCTTTGCACCTATAGCAAGGTACACTACCATTAGATCGTTGGTTTCATTGGCTGCTACAATGGGGTGGAATATCCATCAAATGGATGTTAATACCGCATTTCTAAATGGGACCATTGATGAGGAAGTGTACATCGAACAACCCAAGGGCTTTGAAGTGAATAGCAGGGACTCTCATGTTTGCAAACTTAAGAAGGCCTTATATGGTTTGAAGCAAGATCTTAGGGCATGGTATGCAAGGATGGATACATATCTACTTAGAATTCGGTTCATGAAGAGTTCGGATGATCTAAATCTCTACATCAAGGTCATGAATAATGAGTTCGTCATTATTCTACTATATGTGGATGATCTATTCGTCACAAGTTTAGAGCGAAGAATTCAAGAATGCAAGAAGATGTTGGCAATTGAATTTGAAATGAAGGATCTAGGACTGGTTCACTATTACCTAGGTCTAGAATTATGGTAGAGACTTGGGGAGATATATTTGGGGTAAGGAAAGTACATCACCAAGTTATTGTAGAAATTCAGGATGTGGATTCCAAGCCAATGCCTACTCCTATGATCACCAACCTCAAGAAGCTGAGGGGATTTGACTCTAGTCTCGTGGATCCTATCTCATATCGATGGTTGGTGAGGTCCTTGATGTATCTGGTAAATACTAGGTCAAATATATGTTTTGCAGTGAACATTCTTAGTTAGTTTCAATTGGAGCCTTGTCATGATCATTGGATAACTTCTAAACATATATTGAGGTATCTTTGTGGCACTATACATCACTGCCTAAAGTATGATAGTAAGGAATTCAATCTGATTGGCTTCACAGGCTCTTATTGGGGTGGCAGTGAGACTGATGGAAGGAGCCGTACTGGAGGATGCTTTAGTCTAGGAGCTGTTATGATCTCATGGATGAGTAGCAAGTAAGATCTCGTTGCATTGAGTAGTGTCGAGGAAGAATATGTGGCTGCATGTGAAGTAAAAAAAGAGGTTGTCTGGTTAAGGAAGCTTCTGACAGATTTGTTCGAGAAGTCTCAGGGTCCTATTGTGATTAATTTTGACAAACAAAGTTGTATCAAGATGTCTGGAGATCCCGTGTTTCATTCGAGGACGAAACATATCAATAATAAGTTCCATTTTATTAGGAACTTGCTGTAGGATGGGATCGTGAAGTTGGAGTATGTCTCAACAGATGAACAAGTAGCAGGCATACTAACAAAGGCTCTTCCTAATAAGAAGTTTGAATATCTAAGGAACATGCTTAGTTTAGTAGATATTGCTAATTGTATTGATGATAAGAGTATGGAAGAGATTTGTTGAGGCTTTGTGAGTGAAGCATTTCCTGGGAATACATCTGGTTGGCACTTTATGTTGATGTCTAGTTCTCGAAGTTTGAAAGGTGGTGTTGGTTATTGAGCTCTGTTTTGGATCAACACCTGGATTTTTGGGTTGGTGGTTACAAGTAAGCATGATGGTACCTAGAGGGGTTGAAAGCTTGACTCCACCTTATTCCCACTTGGATAGATTGCCTTGGTCAAGAATCTAGTCCGTGGCATTGCGATGCTTAAATTGTTGAGTGAGCAATGGATAGATTACCATGGTCAAGAATCTAGTTCATAGCATTGTGGTGCCTAAAAGTTCTTCATGGTTCATATAGTTTGAGATCTTCCACTGTATTTGTACATTATGAATACCTCCCTAGTTCAGAGGGAGTGTTGGAAAATGTAACTATGTTCGGTCTTCATTAATGTACTTGATTCACCACGTAATGTACTTGTCAAAAGAATAAAGAAAAGAATTTGTATTATTGTAACAATGACTTCGTAAAGCATGGGTTTCATGCTTGGGTCATCATTATATTATTGAAAGTCCCCATTGTGGGCTCCTAGGATTAATATTGAGTTTATAGAGTCATTGTACATTCAAAGAGACCCTTCTTGGGCTTTCGAATCATGTAAAAAGTTTTAATATTGAATCAAATATGATTTATGTACCCTCCACATCAAGTCAGCCTAAGTGTTGAAGAATCTAGGGCAATAAGTTGTAGTGTGATTCTTCTTGACTTGATAACAATTTGTGGAGTCTTTTTACAATTTGTCTCGTAAGCTTAATCTTCTTCTTCTTATTATTAATGCATGTGTGTGTACTTGATCAAATTGCTACCATAAACATAAGAACAAGAACACAAGATGTTTTCTCTCTGTCGGGGCCAAAACCTCTCTTCTCTTGTGAGGAAAACTCTTCGATAAATTTCTCATATTGAAGCTTATTATTGATCAATGCCAAACCCTAGACCCTTAACAAGAATATCCTCAAAGCACAAGTCAAGTCCTTCCTCCTTTATGCACTTTGTCCTCCTCCTTCCGGCACTTCATCCTCCTTCTTCCAGCACTTTGTTCTTCTTTCAATTGTTCATAGACCTTGTTGCACTTGCTCTAGAAGAGGCACTTATTCTTGGTCTATGATGGGACTCCTTCCTTGTGATGATCCCTTCCTTCCTCTTGACCAAATGAGCTTCTTCCTTGAGGTGAAGGTACAGACTTGGTATGATTGTCCCGCAACCCTAATTTCTCACATGTGTGGGAAGTTTACTTGATGTTATAGGCTCTTTCTCCTTCGCTTGAGGTTCATTTTTGTTCGCTTGAGTAGGAGGCCTTGTAGGCCTAGTTTTAAGCCCAAACAATGAGAGATGTTTGACTGTGAGTTGTTGTTGTCATAACCGCAGAGACAACACTTCTTTTCTCGCACGTGTTGTTGTAATTATCCCTAGAAGAGACTTCCTAGGCTCAGTATTTCTTCCTCCTTCTTCGCTACACTAGAGGCTCTTTTTCTTCGCTTTCTCTTCACCTTTAACTCATCTTCCTTGCTTGCTGATTTCATAGATGTGTGCTTCACGTTATGAGGGAGTGGACAACCTCTATATATAGAGATTTGTCCCTCCTTTAAGCTGACTTGTTAACGGTAGGCCGACTTGACTTTTTTGCTTCGGATGGCTTCTTTTGATGGTTTCATTGCATGGAGGAGACTTGACTTTGCTTGGAGGTGTTTTCTTTGACTCTAATATTATACCTAGAGTAGCGTGCCCTTAAGGTCTTCAACATAATTCTTTTGACTCTTTGACTCACCTATAGCACTTTAACATGTGCTGGACCTATTTCAATGAGAAAGAAACTCATTGAAAAATATAATAAAATAATATTTCTTTTCTTAAATAAATACAAATATCAAAAGTACATTTATGAAGACCGAACCTAGTTACATTTCCTTCAACACTAAGGACCCTAATTCGACTTGCAAGAAGCCTATAAATACAAGCTACTCGAACTCATTTGTAGCATCATCTCTCAAGCTAGTTCGATATCTCAAGCTGAGCTGGAGAAGTGCGCAGTTTGCTGCCGGGAAGATGAAAGAAGTGTGAGTTTGGTGAAGTCTAAGGAAAGGAAGAAAATTGAACCTTTGGTGCTTCTCTCTCTATGTTTCGTGTTCTGGATTGGGAGATCAAAGTCTCCTAAGTTTTTCGTTGTTATCGGAAGCTTCCTATTGTCGAAAGTTGCTGCCTAGTCGAACTTGCTGTGGAGGGAAAGTTTGGCCTTGGTCTAGGGTGAAGAGTCTCAAAGAATACTATTGAAAGGAAGAATTATCATGACAGGGTTTTCACCTCGAGGGGGTTTTTCCCTTACAGAGTGCCTATGTCTTGTGTCTCTTGTTTTGTTATCTTCATACACACATAATATGGTAATTGCTTGATGAAAGATAAGATAATAAAGAAGTAAAAGAAGCCAACACACTCACAAGTAATTATCAAGAAAGGAGAATCAAACTCTAATATAACTACTTTGATTTTCCAACAAATATTAAATGGGTTCTCTTCTTCTTAGCAACATTTTGTCGATGGGTGTAGGGACCAACCCTATATATATATATATATATATATATATATATATATATATATATATATATATATATATATATATAGTTTTAATCAAAATATAATACAACCAGAAGAGAAAAACATTGGGAATTCAAATTTATTAAGCACTATCTAACACATCCCTGAATTTCATTTCATTGATCTAATTTACATATATTTAACTAAAGTCATAAAGAAGTCATACAAAAGAATATTGTAACACATAGGTACTGTTCACCAAAAGACGAGATTCAAACTTGATTTGTCGCTACTTGTTTTCCTTTGTTGTCGGTCACCTCCAAGTGTGAATCACGACGTGCTTGATCCGAATGCAGTGACCCACCGGTTGACCTCCCAGCCTACTCCTTGGGTACTCTTCTTCATCGCGGACCCCTGAGCTGCAATGGGGTTGTACAATGGAGGAATGTAATAGCTGGTAGAGGAGAGCACTCCTTGGCTCAGGAGTCCCCTCTCTAAAGTCCTCTACCTCACCAAACTCACTATAGTTCGTAGTCACTACTATGACATAGTCTCATCCATCCAACAACAGGGTAAAGTCACTTCTCCCATGGCTTGCCCCTTCTTTTATAGGAGTCCTCATAGGTGACACTTGGCATGTCATGCATAATAAATTATTTTTGATAATTAAATAGTTTGATTATTCACCCACCCATGTGTCACTCTCTCATCAAGGGTCTTTAAAATTATTTTCCTGACCTCAACAAGATTCCTATTTCTTCTCCTAGTTGTCTCTTGATCCCCCTTTTTACTCCTTAATTTGTGTTCATTACTAAAGTCAATTGATAGGTCAAGATTTAATCCCCTATCTATTCCCTAATTTAACTCAAGTTATCTCTTAGATGGATATTCTTTTGTTGGTTGTTGCCACATGGAGGTTCTCTAAATTTCTCTAAAATTTAATTTATTAATCCTATTTTAATTCACCATCCTCTTCTCTTAATTAGGTTTAACTATTTTAAGATTAATAATTATCCTTACATTTATGTCCCTCTTTCCCCTTTTTACTTGATTAAATTACATTATCTACCTAAAATTTTCCAACATGGGAAGGGTAGAGTTTTTAAGGTAAAATATTTTATTTCTTCCTATGATTCCCTTAACCCAAGTTTTATTCTTGATTTAATTGCCTCGGTTCTACTCATCATTTACCATTTGATGTGAATTTACATGGTTTTCATATCTTGATTATATTTATCAATTTATTTATTTTTATTGATTCCAAGAGTACCAAGTTTGGTCATGCCCTTCAAGAACTTCCCTTGAAGTTCCAAGGGTGCCACGCCTAATCATTTACTTGTGATGCCAAGGGTGCCAAGTTGGTCATGCCCTTTAAGAAATTCCCTTGAAGTTCCAACGGTGCCACGCCTAATCATTTATTTGTGATGCCAAGGGTGCCAAGTTGGTCGTGCCGTTCAAGAAATTCCCTTGAAGTTCCAAGGGTGCCACGCCTAATCGTTTATTTGTGATGCCAAGGGTGCCAAGTTGGTCATGCCCTTCAAGAAATTCCCTTGAAGTTCTAAGGGTGCCACGCCACTTGCCCTTCAAGCATTCAGTGGCTACAAATGGAAAGTATAGGTGCAACGACAGAGACCACTATCATCTCTTATGTTGCTAGCTATAGTGAGACTAATGGTGTCGGGGATCAAGGAATCCGCCTTGATGTGCGCCCCCGGGTAAAATCCTCATGAGCAACCCAACTTTGGGACCTACCCTCATGACATCGTGATCTTCAAGGCGAAGGTGTTTCAACCTTTCCAACCCAAGTCATGATGGGAGTGCTAGTGGGTGAGATCAGGGACATTGTCCCACCCCTCCCATGTAGTTCCATCCAATTTGTACAACCCCATCACCCACATGTGAGTCATTCAGCCAAGCAACTAATCTGTGCCTGCAACCACTAACATCTCATCAGAATATATATAAACATATATAGCAGGTTTCAAAATTGACTTTGAATTTCAAAGATAAAATAATATATTTTTTCATCAAACCAGTTGTCGTCAACTCGTCATATGTGAATGCCTCTGGTGGTTTCCTGCCATAACTCAATAATCATCAGTAACAAGGTTTCTCAGTGTTATTCATTGTCATAATAGCATCATTAACATCACCTGGTCATTCGCATCATTGTTCATTGTGAACCAGAACTAATGATGGTAGGTAATATAGGGGACACATCCATCATGGCTATCATCATCATAACATCAATGGAAACATACATATCCATCAAAGCTATCAACATCGTAACATCAATAGAAAACATACCTATCCATGAAAGATATCATCATTATGATATCAATAGAGAGAATACATATCCTTTACTGCTATCATCATCATAAATTCAATAGAGACTAAACATAACCATGTATGCTACAATCATCATAGTATCAATAGAGAACATGCATAACCATTAATGCTACAATCATCATAATACCAATAGATAACATACGTAACCATTAATGCTATCTTCATTATAATATACATAAACATCACAACCACTAATAATAGAGTCATGTGTCCGGATCCTCAACCTGAGGTCCTCAAGGAATAAAGTGTGGGCCTTAGGACTAAGTAAATGTTAATGTCATAATATTGTTAGTCGCCTAGAGCGGGGCACTACAATGGAGTTTTCGCAAAAGGAAAGATTCTCACTAAGAAGCTATGGAATGATTTCATCCAAGAGGAGGTGAGACTAGAGAGTGTTACAAGTAGGAGGAGAAAAATATTACCCTCATGAACAAGATGAAAAGGGGAAACAATAAAGGAGGATGAAAGAGAAGTTAGAAAGGGAAGAAAGAGGATTCAAGTTCCTCAAACCAAGAAAAGGAATTGGGCCACATCAAGTGTTTCAACTGTTAAAAGTTTTGGCACTTTTCTTCTCAATGCCATGAGAAGAAGACAAAATGCAAGCAACAACAACAAAAATAATTTGTGGCGAGTGTAGAAGAATCAACTAGAGTGGATGAGCTTCAATCCAAGCTTGAGACACTTTTCTATGCAGTCTCATGCATGTCACCTAACGTCTTGTATGGTGTCAATTAGTGTGTGGATAGTGGAGCCTCCAAACATATGTCTTCTAACAAGAGTGCCTTCAACAAACCTCAAGAGTAGGAGGTAACATGCAAGTGGAACTTGGTGATGATGCCACATATCTAGTTGCATGAGTGGGATCCATCTCAGTCCATATTCCATCAAGAAATATCCTTGAGCTTATTAATGATTTGTACATACTTGACTTAACTAAAAATATCCTTGTAGTTTCAATGATGATAGATCTCATTATCTAGTTGAGTTTAATGAACAACAAGTCTTCATATGGAAGAGCTGCTCAAATATTGGTTGAGTGTTAATTAGAGGTGTTCAAGAGGGTAGTTTATACAAGTTCAAAGGAAATCCTATCAAAGCTCTAATGCATGACAATGACAACTTGTGTGAGCTTTGGCAAAAGAGACTATATTAATTGCACTATGGAGCATTGCCAATATAGGAATACATGGTGTAGGGAATGTCAAACTCCAAGGTTCAAAAGAAAGGAGTGTGTAAGGGTCGTGCACTCGACAAGCATGTGAAGGTTATTTTTTCTAGCAATAAGCATGGGTTAGGAGAGACTCTTGATCTAATCTAATGCGGGAAATTGACTTTTTCCTGCAAGTTCCAACTTCTTTACTTATAGGATGTCGATGCACCACTGACATCAAGGTTGCCCAAACACATTTAGCCACTTCTTGATCTGGTTTTTTAATCCTGCATTAAAAAAAACACGTAAAATATCTATGCATGTACCAAATTCTCTCGTTACTCAATTGCTTCAAATCCCATAACAACGATTGCTTCCTTCGTATGATAGATTTCCACTATCTACCATTCATCTGAATTCATACTTTCAAATTTGAATTACACAATCATGCAAACACAATCATATAATGAAAACTTCATTTCATTAACATAATTTGTACATACATCTGCTCAGAACCTCTCCTCCCTCTCTATGGCATGATTTCACATTCATTTGGCCATCATCTCTTTTTTCACACTTATTGTCTTTTATATTGCCTAGAGTCTTACAATAGATATAATTTAGAAACATCATAGATTTTTCTAGATCCTAAAATCACTCAATATATCACCTATAAATCACTCCATAAATCAGATTTTTCTAAATCCTGAAATCACTCCACAAATCACCCATAAATCACTCCATAAATCATATTTTTTAAAATCCTAAAATCACGTAGTCTATCCCTAGAATCTTTCACACTTTACAAGGGAGATTTGCTTTAAAATATCAACAAAATATTACCTATCCAAACAACTTCTAGACTCATGACACATTCACTTATATTCCTAGAATAAATCAACTCAATATAATATTTACATAGAAGAATATGAATTCTTCTTAAAATGTGAAGGACCCCTTTTTTAACTTTGTCCTCCAAAGCCTAAATGGTTTAGAAGCTCTAATGCTCCTGCATCATAATCCACTTACATACATGTTGACCCATGTCTTCAGCTTCCTTATCAAGTATCATTTACTATATTGTATATCTTCTATTGATGACTCCTCTACAAATTCCTAGATTTAATTCATGAATACCAAGGATGACATCTTCAAGGAGTTTCAAGAATCTAATGCTCATCTAGAAATTCTAACAAGAAAGAAAATTAAGGTACTTAAGGTTTGAAAATAGAAGGAAGTATACCTCCAATAAAGTTAACACTTTTTGCAAGGAAGTACAAATATAGGGGCTAATTGCACCCTACAACCCTTAGTAATATAGGGGCTAATTGTACCCTACAACCCTTAGTAATATAGGGTTGTAAAGACAGAGAACAAGTCCATCAAAGAGACGACCAAATTTGATCCATAATCTAGATATTCCCATGCATCTCTAGGTAGAAGCATGTCTTACAATTGTTTATATCCTTAACAAGTGTCCTCATATAGTATTGAAGGATATGACACCAAAGGAAGCGTTCACAAGTGAGGATGCATCAAGTAGCACACCTCCTATTTTCAAATGTTTTGTTTACATTCATATTAATGATGAGAAAAGGACCAAGTCAAAACCTACTAGTTTGAAGGGTAACTTTTGTGGGTTACACTGAGATCTTGAAAGCTTACAAAGTACATTTTATCTTAGCAAAAGGTAGTGAGAAGAGATGTAAATTTTCATGAGGATGCATGTTCCTCCAAGACTTAGCACACCCTCTAGTAGTGCCCAATGCAGTAAAGGAGCTTGCTACCTCAAGGTCTTATTTATAAAAAACAAAACAAAATATGGAATTCAAATATAAAAGCTTCTAGAGGTAAAATGGGTGCCTCTTTACCATCCAATTCAACCAAGAAGACCAAGTGGCTTACTGAGACACTACAAGAGGCATAAGAGTAAGTCATATCTCTTGACTTCAATCCAAATCATCCTCTTAAGAAATTTCTAGGTTATGCAACACTAATGTCCACCACCATTAATGCAAAGCCTTCCAATTTTGAGGAGGCAATAGGTAAACAAGTTTGGCAGGATGCCATGATAGGAGTACAAATCCATCATGAAGAATGGTGTGTGGGAGATACTACCTATACCAAAAGGTAATTCAGTGATTAACACTAGGTGGTGTTATAAAGTCAAACATGCAATAGATGGTGTTGTAGAAGAATTCAAAGCTCGATGTGGCTAGAGGGTTCTCCTAGAAAGACAGAATTGACGATGTGGTGACTTTTGCTCCTAATGCAAAGTATACCTCTATCATATTCATTACGCCGTAAGGCGTTTCCCTCTGAAATCAACTCCCCCAATTGCTACCGTGTCCTTGTTTGAGCCATCAGATTAGATGTTAGACGATTGAAACGTTCCAGACCGTTGGATGTAGTTTAGGTTAGTTTTTTATATTTTTTCGGCACAGTTTTTCTCGCTGCTTCAAATCGCCGCATAGTTTTTCTCGCTGCTTCAAATCTCCCTGAGCAGGCAGCGTCTCTGAGCATCCGACTCTAGGAGCTTGGAGCTTGATGAGCTTTTATCTCCAGTGGGGGTTTTGCAGGCAAAGTTTTCAATGGATCTTCAGGGCTTCAAATTTCCTCCATCAGAAGAGAAATCCTGCATCGATCAGAAGAAATTTCGGTGGTCGGTAACTCTGTTTGGGTCCTGTTTGATGGTCTAGCGGTAGATCAGAAATGTTTACAGGTAAAAAGCTTTAGTTTTATCTTTCAGCTGGTTCTCCGCTCTTATTTCTTTGTTCTTCGTGACTGTAGGCGTTCAAGCCCTATCAGATACCCTAATCATTTTTCCTGTATTTGAAATGCAACGCAGGACGTTGGGACCCCGAGCTGGCTCAACCTGCTTGGTAGGGCGACGTGTCTACAGTGGCGGAGTTTCCTTACGGGTAAGAACTTGCCATAATTTGAGGGGAAATTTAAAGCGTGGCTCCAATGCGACCCAACGGTGGAGCTTTTGCCAGAGTTTCCTCATCTCCAACTGTGGAGAGAATGACTTCATTTGTTTTGCATTCCACCCGCAAAGGTTGCTCTGATGCGGCCATTTTCCGCAGTGTTGTTTCGGTGGTCGGTAACTCTGTTTGGGTCCTGTTTGATGGTCTGGCGGTGGATCAGAAATGTTTACAGGTAAAAAGCTTTGGTTTTATCTTTCAGCTGGTTCTCTGCTCTTGTTTCCTTGTTCTGCTCTTATTTCCTTGTTCTTCGTGACTGTAGGCGTTCAAGCCCTATCAGATACCCTAATCAGTTTTCCTGTATTTGAAATGCAACGCAGGACGTTGGGACCCGGAGCTGGCTCAACCTGCTTGGTAGGGCGACGTGTCTACAGTGGCGGAGTTTCCAGTTATGGGTAAGAACTTGCCCTGGTTGGAGGGGAAACTTAAAGCGTGGCTATGGCTCTCTGCTTTCGTAGCCAAAAAGCTCAATTTAGAAGAGGGTTAGAGCTTTTAATGGGTTTTTTCCCAAACGTAAATAAATTTTGCTATGACGATGTGATTATCATTTCAGATATTACCCAGAGCTTATTCTGCTCTGAAATTATGTAGTTTCCTGTTATTCTCTTTTGTGACGATGAAGGTTTATAGAGCTGTGCCGGTTAATTATTCTGCGATTTGATATGGCTACCATGGCCAGCAGTCGACGGCACCATTTGCTTAAATTTGTTTTTGAATCTTTGCTAAATATGTATACCCAGTTCGGGGTTTGCGTCTTCGGTTATATCTTCAGAAAATAATGTGATGTATGCTCAATTCCTTGCTTACTCGTGTTTGCCCGAATGTTATATCGTTTACATATTTCAAGGAGTTGTCTACGTTATAGAGTTATAAATCTTTGATTTGGATATGTGGTATCGGCCAACCTGATCTTCGTTGCAGCTTGTTTACCAATTACATACGTTTAACATTACCTACTGTATGTTCTTTTCCTTTGTAATTGCAGGGTCTGCTACCCAGTGTCATTATAGCCTGGCCTCCTTAGTTTCCAAGTTTCTTCCGGGAGCTTATGATCCACTCCCAACCTCCAGGGTTCATCATTTTGTGCTGTTATTGCCGCCTATGGAAGATTGGGTCGAGCTGCAGAGGCAGAGAAGATGTTTGAAAAGATGGTTAACGCAGGTGTGGAGCTAGATGTTTTTGTTTATGGTGCCTTGATAAATGCATTTGCTGAAGCTGGATGTGTGGAAGAAGCTGTACGTTACTTTCAAATAATGCAAAATGTTGGTTTTGCAGGGAACTCTGTGGTGTATAGTTCTTTGATTAAGGTTTATAGTAAACGTGGTTTTTTGAAGGAAGCACAAGAAACGTACAAACGCATACAGAAATTGGGTGTTGAACCAGATGCCTTTTTATCAGGCTGTATGCTTGACCTTTATGCTCGCACTGATATGGTGACTGAAGCACAAGAAGTATTCAAAGTCTTGAAGGAAAAGCAGCAGGCAAATGAATTTTCTTTTTCCATGATGTTGTCCTTATACAAAAAGAATGGAAGCCTTAATGAAGCCACTGAAATTGCAAAGGAAATGTTAGAATCGGGATTTCTTGCTAACGTTCTTTCTTTTAATAGCGTCATTAGCCTGTTCATTGCAGATGGAAGATTGAGAGAGGCTGCTGAAGTTTTTCATCAAATGTTAAAACTAAAGGCTTCACCCAATGAGAATACATACAAAACACTGCGCATTCTTCTGAAGAGAGGAAGCGATATTTTAAAGATGAGAGACAAAGGTGAATAATTTATCAAGGAAGTTAAGTGCAACAAAGCAATTTAAGAATGGATGTTCAGGTGAGTAATGAAAATGCATGAGATCAACAGAAGGGGAGTAAAAAGTATGAGCAGAATATCAAGAAACAGTGTATTGCAAAATACAATCGATAATGAAAGGAACAATGATAACAGCGCACAGTATGATCTTAGCGTACTAAAAATCATACTTAGGTGTGTTCGTTAGTGTATTAAGATCAAATCTGTAACTTGTCTGTGTGGAATCATGAAATGAACCATTAACCGGAGAATGACAGCCAAAATGTCACAGATTGCTCAAATATACATATTATTGCCAATATAGAAATGAGCTACGAAATTGGCTATGTTCAAAGAATTGTAACTTGTGAAAGCACTATGATTCTAGACATGTCAGTTCTACCTTGCCAAGATTACAATCTGTGAGAGCGATAGAAAAGGTGAGCCTAACAAATGTGTCTATCAGGATGAACTCCAGAAACTTTCTGTTTGGGACTAGTCTCCCTCCTACTTTCAGACTCTTCTGCTACGGATTGTCCATGCGTCCGTCTTCTGCCCATATGAAGTTTATATCTGGCAATGTATTATCTGCTCATTATATAGCTTATATAATATAATTATGCTTTTTCGTTTCGTGAAAAAAACAAATGTGTCTATGTTTGCAACTGGATCATTGCTAATCCTGTTTGCAAATTATGTGGGTCAAGGAGTTTCCTGGTCTCAATATATTCGTACATCTTTAAGGATGGAAACTAGGAAATTTCTCCACTAAAATCATTTTTTCTGAAGGAAAGGTTTTGTCAGATGAATTATCAGGATCATTATGATCTTGAATTGTACTTTACAGGAATTACTTGGTTGTGAGATAAACCGTTGCTTTTTCCCCTGTAGTTTTACTCTGTACAGACTGGTCTATTCACAATATTGATCTTTCATTATAGAATATCTTGTCTATTTCAAAGTTCTGTGCAACCCCCTGCCCCCAGGTGACAATTTCTTCTATTAGAGAAATACACAGAGTAACCATGAAAGAAGTTTATATTTTGCGGTGAGAACCTCCTGGATTTTTGAAAGTGCTTCCTTTAAACCAATGTTGCACAAAGCGCGATCAGGATTTAATCGGCGCCGGGAAAAAAGCGGAAAAAATCGACAAAAGCGGGAAAAAAGCGGGAAAAAAGCGTTTGGCACAAAAATATTCATTTTTTTTCAGTTTTTTTCAATTTTTTTAATATCTAAACCATCTACAACATAAAATAAATACATTGACACATAAATATGATAAAAAAACTAATATATAAGATGTTTAATATCATTTCTAGCGCTAAAATCACACATAACATTGAATCATGTCCTGAATAGTAAGTCCTGAGTCCCAAGTCCAACTCAACCTCAAAATATCAACAAAAAATATGATAATGTATCTCATCATGTCATAATGTCATATACAATAAAATGAAAGTCTAATCCTATTGATTTCCTCTGCCCCTCTTGCGAGAAAATGGCACAGCTTTCTCTTTCCCTCTAGATGTAGAAGCTGGTGCCTGTGCTGGTGGAAATGGCAGTGGAGTCTGACGTGCTCTAGAAGCTGAAGAACTAGTAGTAGCAGCTACAGGAGGCTTAGGTGGACGGAGACCACGTCCTCTACTGGTGGTAGTGGTAGCCCGGGTAGCCCGGGTAGGCGGTGTCACCTCCTCCTCCTGCTCCTCCAACTCCTCCTCCTCCTGCTCCTGCTCCTCCTCCTCCTCCCCCTCATCCTGCACTAACCAATCCTCAGTGGGATCCATGAGAGGCCTCTCAGTCTCAACCCTCCATTCAGCAGTGGTGTCAATCCCATCCAATGAGATGGCTTCCGTATCAGGTGTCTTACTCTTCTCTAGTTGTCTCACCCACAATCGAAGATTGTAGTAGACATAGACCATGTCATTAAGTCTATGGGACTCCAACCTGTACAAAGTTCATGAAATAATAATTAATAATTAATATTATAAAAAAAATATTGTTTAAAACTTTAATGAATTCAAAAATTTATTTGGAAATTTGCAATATTTTAAATGTTTAAGTGTTAACCTATTGCGCTTCTTGTTGTGTATTTTTTCAAATACACTCCAATTGCGCTCACATCCCGAGGAGCTGCATGTTTGGCTGAGGATGCATACGGCAAGATTTTGCAAAAGGGGTACTCTGCCACCATACATCTTCCACCATGCGTCTACAACAAAATTACAAATAAAATTTTAAATAAACATAAGAAAAAATTGGAATTTGAAGAAACAATGAAATTTGAAAGTTGAAACAAAGTTACAAAGTACATACTACAAACTAAAAAATACCTGGCATTTTAATCGTCCTATCAATCACAGCCATCTCAAAGCCAAATGTGCCACCTGACAACTTATATTGCTCAATTTGTCTAGAGATCTCCATACGTTCTTCTGGAGATCTCACCATCTTCTGGACACAGGGTAATAATCCTTCCACGACCTCAACATCAAAATTAAACCCACATGCATAAGAAAATGCAGGGTTCAGGAAAAGCCCAGCAGCATGAATGGGACGATGGAGTGTGTTGTTCCATCGCTCATCAATGACTTCCCATAGAAGGAGTTGTCTCTGAAACCCATCATCTCCCTTATCATCATAGTAGGACCGAATGGCTTCTTTGGCCCTGTCCATGGCTTCATACAAATAGCCCATTGCAGGCTTCTCACCATCAACCAACCGAAGAACCTTTACCAAAGGTTCTGTAACAGCGCACACCTCCTGCACTCCCGCCCAGAAGTCTTCCTGGTATGAAACTAGTCTGCAGACAGCCTCTCCTTCTGGTTTGCGGCTCATTGACGAAGCACGCCACTCCTCTAAAAGAAACATTCTCTTCAAATCCCACATAGAATTCAAGAGGGATTGAAGAGATATGAAACTTGTCGCAAACCGTGTAATGGCGGGGCGCACCAACTCTTTGTTGTTGGTGCATTTTCTCATCAAGCTAAGCACAGATGTGTGATTGTAAATAAATTTTGTGATGCTTTTTGATGAGTCAACAACCTCTTTGACAAAGGGAATTTTCCCTATGTCCTCTAACATCAAATCAATACAATGGGCAGCACAAGGTGTCCAAAATAAAGCAGGATGCCTGTCCATAAGCATTCTACCAGCAGCAACATAATTTGCAGCATTGTCCGTTATGACTTGGACAACATTTTCTGCACCCACCTCCAAAATAAACACATCCAGCAAATCACATAAAGTTCTTGCATCTTTGATTTGATGAGTTGCATCAACAGATTTGATAAACATAGTCCCCTTGGGACAACTAACCAAGAAGTTTATAAGGGTTCTCCCCTTTTGGTCAGTCCAACCATCTGACATAACAGTGCATCCTGTTTGTGCCCATGATGCCCTAAAATCCTCCAATCTTTGGGTGCAGTCACGCTTTTCATCTTGAAGAAGCCGGCCTCTGAAATCATGAAGAGAAGGGATTTTGTACCCTGGGCCAACACTGGCAATAGCATCAACAGTAGGTTGGAAAAATGGATTACTCCTTACAATGCTGAAAGGAATATCACTCCAGAGGAGAAATTTTGTCATCAACTTGTCAGCTTGTTCTTTTTCAGTTCTTTTTAGCATTGAACCAATAGTTGGTTGTGAACCAGGTGTGGTTCGAGGAACAAAATATGATGATGCAGCTACCAGATTGACTGACGCTGCAGTAGAACCAGTGCCACTTGGCCCACTTCCTTCAACTGACCTTTTTAGTTGCCTTTTGAGTTCTTCTTTGGCATCTCTAGTGTGCTCTAATTCTCCCAATGCTCTCATGGCTTTTTGGATAATTTCAGCATTTGTATTTAGACAGGGCCCCACATCATGTCCAGGGATTTGTGCAAGGTGGAACTTCAACCTGTACACCCCCCCGAATATTTCCTTTCCACACAACTTGCAATACAAGTTTTGTCTATCATTCGGAGTTTTAGGGTCACCATATTCCCAGAAAGGATCCAATTTCCTTGGCATGTTTGTTTTTGAATTTTGAATTTGCAAACCTATGGAAAAATAAGGATTAGGAAATAGGAATTTAGGATTACATAATACAAATTACAATTTAGCATTTGCAAAATTACAAGTTAATTATTTCCAAAATCCCAATTTCTAAACCCAAGTTACCCAACCAAATGCCAATGGCAAATGCCAAAAAACAATGAAAATTAAAAAAAAATAAACAATGTTTAAAAAAAATGAGAAAATAAAAATAAAAAATTGGTTCTCATAGTCATAACAAATTACCCATCCCAAATCAATGAAAATTTTCAAAAAATTCTTTAAAAACAATGAAAACCAAAGTTTTTATAGAAGCAAAACCAAAAAAAATTAATCTACATACCTCTTTTATGGACAAATTGGTGATCTTGGCTTGGATTCCTCCTAAAAACGCTTGGATTCGCTCCCAAATCCGACGGAAACCCTTCAGCTCCTCTCCCTCACCTCTTCTCCTCCTCCTCCGCGCGGCGACAGCACAATGAATTAAAAAAAAATCGAATTTGCCATATAAAACCCCGCTGCCCGCGCCTCCCACGATTTTTACGCAAAAAATCGCGATTTTTTATTTTCAAAAAATCGCGATTTTTTCGATAAAAATCGGTATAAAAAAAAAGTGGCGATTTTTACGGATAAAAATCGCGATTTGATCGGGCAGAGGAAAAAATCGCGATTTTCCGATAAAATCGCGATTTTATCGCAATTTTAACAACACTGCTTTAAACTCAAGAGAAACATTAAAACTGGCCCAAAGAGCATGCTGCAATTTTTCCAGGGGACTTTTGTTTATACATTGCATGAAATACAATTTCACAAGCATGAGAACTTCAAACATTATATCAGCCTCTATGTAAACTTGAATCACATAGATGTCTACATACCAAACTGATAAATGGAGCATGGGATATCTGGCACTCAAAGTACCCCACTTTTCCGGCTAATTTTCACTCTAAATCTCGTTGAAACTTGAAACTATCCTGGAACTCCGAGTACTACCTCTGCAAGGGGAGTTTTGTCCATGAAACTAGGCCCTAGGTATTTTGGCCAATTTTAAGACAACCCAGAACGTCGGATCTCTGAAAACATGATCAGAATGTGCAGAAATGAGACTCACCAGAAAAACAGGGCTAACCAAAAATAGGGCAAACTAAGTGCCCCATGTCAAATGCTGATAAATGGATGTGGATGGCACGGACTTATTTTAATATTCTTCGAAAGCCCAAGTTCATGTATCTCGTTCTTTAAAGTGCCTAAGCGTGCAACATTAGTTACAATTCCCTTCTGGAATCATTAAACCACTTTCTTTTTTTTCAACAATATTCAAGCACTTTCCTTCTGTGTTGGAAACACCATTCAGAAAATTCCAGAGAGGCATCCCAAGCTATTGGACCTCAAATATTTTACTCAAAAGAGGTCATAGAGCCTTAATGTTACATATCAAAATAGCATACTGGAAGTGGAAGCTTGTGCAATAGTTTTCACTTTCTGAGCAACACTTTTCACAACTAAGCCTCTCTCTATCATACCATTCCAGAACACCTTAGGTCTGCCATCCATCTCTAGAGAATACTTATCAAATACATAAAATGTTTTAAGATTGATCAGAATCCTTTTTGAAGCCATTTCTTCGCAAAGTTCTGAAGCTTTATTTAGCTCACCTGCTCCCAAGTATGCATAAATAAGAGTAGTATAAACAAGGGCATCACCAACAAGACCCCTCCTAGACATTTTATTGAATGCTTTTTCGGCACTTCTCAGCTTGGCTTTCCCACACAAACCTCGAATGATGCTACTATAGAGAAAAACATCTTCAGATAAACCTCTTTTGACAAATTCATCAGGCAGCTTCAGGGCTTCCTCTTCATTGTGTTGGACACAATAACCATCAATTCGCCATGAGTACACACTAAAATTAGGCATAAAACCTGCACTCAACAGACAACAAACTGATTTATTAATATACAATGTTCAGTATTGCAACAGGCCCATTTCTCACAAACGGAAATGGATACAACAAATCCTATTGGTGAAGTTGGTCACTGTACATGAAAAAAACCCAGACCTATAGTTGCGGGTAAAAATCAGGATTATAAGAGGAAGTAAAATTCTTTAATTATAAAATCTTGTTGGAAATTACAAACCTGCAATAATCATTTCA
Source organism: Pinus tabuliformis (assembly GCA_031772625.1). NCBI lineage: Eukaryota > Viridiplantae > Streptophyta > Pinopsida > Pinales > Pinaceae > Pinus > Pinus tabuliformis. The sequence goes on from CM062812.1 coordinate 814,977,041, forward strand.
AACAGGACATCCTTTGCTTCATCTATTTTCCCAGACTTGCAAAAGCCATGAATAAGAGCCTTTTAAGTATACACATCAAAAACTAGCCCGGTTTGTAACATCTTGTTGCGAAGCTTCCAGGCATCAGCCATGTTACCTCTCTTGCACTGCGAATTGATCAATGTATTGCATGTAAAGTGATCAGGTTCAAGACCCTTTTCCGCCATTTCATTCAAGAGATCATTTGCTTCTTCCAATTTCCCTTCCTCGCAGAGCTTATGGAGGAGGACATTGTATGTCACCGTTCCTGGCACCAGCCCTTTCCTTATCATTTCATCCCGCAGTCTGAAAGCCTCAGTCAGATTATTTTCTCTGCAATAACCATCAATCAGGGTAGTATATGTTACATTATTTGGAACCAGATCACCCATTTCGTTCAAAATCTTCAATGCATCCCTCAATCTGCCCTCTTTGCAGAACCCGTGTATTAGAGTGTTATATGTTACAATATCGGGTTGAATGCCCTTCTCTAACATCGTGTCTTGGATGCTTAAAGCTTCATAATGCATTCCTTTCTTGGAAAGAAGGGAAATAAGACTATTATATGTGAACAAATCTGGATTGAATCCATGCTTCTTCATCTGATTTACAAGTTCTTCGGCATTTTGCAGATCACCTTGTTTGCAGCAGGCATGGATCATGACATTGAAAGTCTGAGAATCAGCCTCGATCCCTCTACACAACATTTCCCTATAGATTTTCCAGGCCATAGTTGGCAATTTGGCCTTGACTAGACTGTTTAGAAGGATATTACAAGAGTGTACGGTGGGGTTCATTCCATAAGAACCCAACTGATAAAATACTTGGATTGCATCTTGGGTCATTCCGGATTGCGCATATGAATTGATCAGCATACTCAGAACTGCAGAATTGGTGCCCAAATTGCTATAATCATTTATCATAACATCTAAGACTACTGGAGAAGATAGGAAGCCTTTATGGGAAATGGATTGTAACAATGACTGAGCAGTTTTGAACTTATTGTTCTTAGTGAGAATATGGATTATGGTCCAGTAAGGGCGGGTGGCGTGCTGGTAGTGTGGCAAGTAGGCAACCCACTTGAAGAATCTCCATGCCAGGTTTCCATCATGCCTGCCAATCTGCAGAAGGATCTCGCTCATAATGCAGGGATTTAGCCTGGAGGCGATTTGGGCTTTGGACAAACAGTTCCATGTCCCCTCCATAACCACTTTGAAGACATTTTGAATGAATTCTGAATCTGGAATGTTGCCCATGTCCACTTGGGATTCATTTTTAGATAGGGTTTCACTTACTGCACTTGTGGAGTAAAATTTGTTGTTGAGGTGGGTGTTGTAATAAATACTGTGCGGAAGTCTTGTATGGAGTTTTAATTGAATTGCTTTCATTGGTTTCTATGCACCAGGGAACTCCGAACTTGGAAATGTTTAAAAAGTGGAGAAAAACTCATACCCGGTTGGAAGTGTCGTGTACAAACATAAAAAAACACTGGCGTCCAACATCTCAGAGTTCATTTGATTGGTAATGTATACCATACGGCCATCTATGATCATGTTCGTTATACACGCAGTGAAATCGATTTGCCCTACTCGGCTCCACCCTCATTTGATGGTCATCAAGAAGGATGGCTCAAATAAAAAATTTCAATCCTCTCAGCGCTCGTAGATCCGTTCTTGTAAACGGAAAGGGTACTCACTTTATCAACTCCAAATCCACTCCCCCTTACATGTATAAATGCCAGTAAGCGCTGGAACAGTATCTTGGATCCAAAGATATATTTTGAAAAACCCCTGTTCATCTGGTTATCACCACCATATAACTCGATACCAGGGTTGATTTTGTGGTAAAATAATTTAAACTTTTAGACGTTATAAAAAGTACCCGATATATTTTATTAGGTATTTTCAAAGGGAAGTACGGGAAAGAATTGCATTGGAGTAATTTTCAGAAATATTCATCTCAGAGTTAATGAATCAAAACAAATAAGTATTATTTACCTCAAAGTTAATGAATCAAAATAAGCATGTTTATTTCACACTAACCTTTTGAGGCACATGAATTATTAGTTTTACCTCTTCCTAACATTATTCTCTTTTTCTAGCACTATTCCATATAATTGAGTTTTTTTATCGAAAGTTTGAAGAAGAATTGAAAAACAAATTAATCCTATCTGAGAATTTGGGGATTGAGAAACAAATTAATCTTATCTGAGAATTTGGGGTTTGAGGTAACATTGAGAGGTAAGTCCAAATTTATTTTAGAATTTACGGTTGTAATGAATTTTGAGTCTTTTTATTAGATAAATTGATTAAATAATGAAATAATTAATTTTTTTGTGATACACATTTTTACGCCGTAAGGCGTTTCTCTCTGAAATCAACTCCCCCAATTGCCACCGTGTCCTTGTTTGAGCCATCAGATTAGATGTTAGACGATTGAAACGTTCCAGACCATTGGATGTAGTTTAGGTTAGTTTTTTATATTTTTTCGGCACAGTTTTTCTCGCAGCTTCAAATCGCCGCACAGTTTTTTTCGCTACTTCAAATCTCCCTGAGCAGGCAGCGTCTCTGGGCATCCGACTCTAGGAGCTTGGAGCTTGATGAGCTTTTATCTCCAGTGAGGGTTTTGCAGGAAAAGTTTTCAATGGATCTTCAGGGCTTCAAATTTCCTCCATCGGAAGAGAAATCCTGCATCGATCACAAGAAATTTCCCGCGTTTTATGAAGGAAAATCCCCTTACAGACAGAGGACAGACTGGATTATGAACGAAGATGCCAGATTCAGATCCTCCAACTGTGGAGAGAATGACTTCATTTGTTTTGCATTCCACCCGCGAAGTTTGCTCTGATGCGGCCATTTTCCGCAGTGCTGTTTCAGTGGTCGGTAACTCTGCTTGGGTCATGTTTGATGGTCTGGCGATAGATCAGAAATGTTTACAGGTAAAAAGCTTTAGTTTTATCTTTCAGCTGGTTCTCCGCTCTTATTTCTTTGTTCTTCGTGACTGTAGGCGTTCAAGCCCTATCAGATACCCTAATCAGTTTTCCTATATTTGAAATGCAACGCAGGACGTTGGGACCCCGAGCTGGCTCAACCTGCTTGGTAGGGCGACGTGTCTACAGTGACGGAGTTTCCTTACGGGTAAGAACTTGCCATAGTTTGAGGGGAAATTTAAAGCGTGGCTCCAATGCGACCCAACGGTGGAGCTTTTGCCAGAGTTTCCTCATCTCCAACTGTGGAGAGAATGACTTCATTTGTTTTGCATTCCACCCGCGAAGGTTGCTCTGATGCGGCCATTTTCCGCAGTGCTGTTTCGGTGGTCGGTAACTCTGTTTGGGTCCTGTTTGATGGTCTGGCGGTGGATCAGAAATGTTTACAGGTAAAAGCTTTGGTTTTATCTTTCAGCTGGTTCTCTGCTCTTATTTCCTTGTTCTTCGTGACTGTAGGCGTTCAAGCCCTATCAGATACCCTAATCAGTTTTCCTGTATTTGAAATGCAACGCAGGACGTTGGGACCCAGAGCTGGCTCAACCTGCTTGGTAGGGCGACGTGTCTACAGTGGCGGAGTTTCCAGTTATGGGTAAGAACTTGCCCTGGTTGGAGGGGAAACTTAAAGCGTGGCTATGGCTCTCTGCATCTATGGGATTCCTGTTTCGTAGCCAAAAAGCTCAATTTAGAAGAGGGTTAGAGCTTTTAATGGGTTTTTTCCCAAATGTAAATAAATTTTGCTATGACAATGTGATTATCATTTCAGATATTACCCAGAGCTTATTCTGCTCTGAAATTATGTAGTTTCCTGTTATTCTCTTTTGTGACGATGAAGGTTTATAGAGCTGTGCCGGTTAATTATTCTGCGGTTTGATATGGCTACCATGGCCAGCAGTCGACGACACATTTGCTTAAATTTGTTTTTGAATCTTTGCTAAATCTGTATACCCAGTTCGGGGTTTGCGTCTTCGGTTATATCTTCAGAAAAATAATGTGATGTATACTCAATTCCTTGCTTACTCGTGTTTGCCCGTATGTTATATCGTTTACATATTTCAAGGAGTTGTCTACGTTATAAAGAGTTATAAATCTTCGATTTGGATATGTGGTATCAGCCAACCTGATCTCCGTTTAATAATTGCAGCTTGTTTACCAGTTACATACGTTTAACATTACCTACTATATGTTCTTTTCCTTTGTAATTGCGGGGTCTGCTACCTAGTGTCATTATAGCCTGGCCTCCTCAGTTTCCAAGTTTCTTCCGGGAGCTTATGATCCACTCCCAACCTCCAGGGTTCATCATTTTGTGCTGTTATTGCCGCCTATGGAAGATTGGGTCGAGCTGCAGAGGCAGAGAAGATGTTTGAAAAGATGGTTAACGCAGGTGTGGAGCTAGATGTTTTTGTTTATGGTGCCTTGATAAATGCATTTGCTGAAGCTGGATGTGTGGAAGAAGCTGTACGTTACTTTCAAATAATGCAAAATGCTAGTTTTGCAGGGAACTCTGTGGTGTATAGTTCTTTGATTAAGGTTTATAGTAAACGTGGTTTTTTGAAGGAAGCACAAGAAACGCACAAACGCATACAGAAATTGGGTGTTGAACCAGATGCCTTTTTATCAGGCTGTATGCTTGACCTTTATGCTCGCACTGATATGGTGACTGAAGCACAAGAAGTATTCAAAGTCTTGAAGGAAAAGCAGCAGGCAAATGAATTTTCTTTTTCCATGATGTTGTCCTTATACAAAAAGAATGGAATCCTTAATGAAGCCACTGAAATTGCGAAGGAAATGTTAGAATCGGGATTTCTTACTAACGTTCTTTCTTTTAATAGTGTCATTAGCCTGTTCAATGCAGATGGAAGATTGAGAGAGGTTGCTGAAGTTTTTCATCAAATGTTAAAACTAAAGGCTTCACCCAATGAGAATACATATAAAACACTGGGCATTCTTCTGAAGAGAGGAGGCATTCCAAGGGATACAGTAGAGCAGCTCGATGTTGCACGTAAAAGTGGGCTTCCACATGGTATTCAGGCCTTGAGAATGACAATCTTTTCTGCAGTGGGGATGCATGCTGAAGCTTTGGAAGCTTGTGATGAACTGAGAGCTTCTGGGTTGGATTTTGATGTGTCTTCTTACAATGCTGTTATATATGCACTTGGTAGTACTGGGAGGATTAATGAAGCTTACAACATGTTCATGATCATGCAAGCCAAAGGTCTTGAACCAGATACAATTACTTATGCAAGTATGACAATTAGCTATGGGAAGCTAGGGTTGGTAGACGGTGTTAGGAGAATGTTTTACAAAATGAAACAGAAGGGTTTTCAGCCAAACGAATTCATGTTCAAGGCAGTTATAGATGCCTATAAAAGTGCTGGGAAGTTTTCTTTAGCCAGATTTGTTACCCAGGAGAGGGAGTTCATGCATCAATTGCAAGATCATGGTCACATTATATAAGATTATGCAGATCTGGTTTCGAGCTCGATTTCATGTGCACAGCTTTTAAAAGGAAGCTGGCATACCCTGTATTCATGCTGTTGTGTCTTTTAACATTTTGTAAAATTGTAACAGGTTATTTTTTTTTTGGGAAATTTAAATCGATGCTCCTTGTATAGCTTCCACATGGTATTCAGGCCTTGAGAATAACAATCTTTTCTGCAGTGGGGATGCATGCTGAAGCTTTGGAAGCTTGTGATGAACTGAGAGCTTCTGGGTTGGATTTTGATGTGTCTTCTTACAATGCTGTTATATATGCACTTGGTAGTGCTGGGAGGATTAATGAAGCTTACAACATGTTCATGATCATGCAAGCCAAAGGTCTTGAACCAAATACAATTACTTATGCAAGTATGACAATTAGCTATGGGAAGCTAGGGTTGGTAGACGGTGTTAAGAGAATGTTTTACAAAATGAAACAGAAGGGTTTTCAGCCAAACGAATTCATGTTCAAGGCAGTTATAGATGCCTATAAAAGTGCTGGGAAGTTTGCTTTAGCCAGATTTGTTACCCAGGAGAGGGAGTTCATGCATCAGTTGCAAGATCATGGTCACATTATATAAGATTATGCAGATCTGGTTTCGAGCTCGATTTCATGTGCACAGCTTTTAAAAGGAAGCTGGAATACCCTGTATTCATGCTGTTGTGTCTTTTAACATTTTGTAAAATTGTAACAGGTTATTTTTTTTGGGAAATTTAAATCTATGCTCCTTGTATAGCTTCCACATGGTATTTAGGCCTTGAGAATGACAATCTTTTCTGCAGTGGGGATGCATGCTGAAGCTTTGGAAGCTTGTGATGAACTGAGAGCTTCTGGGTTGGATTTTGATGTGTCTTCTTACAATGCTGTTATATATGCACTTGGTAGTGCTGGGAGGATTAATGAAGCTTACAACATGTTCATGATCATGCAAGCCAAAGGTCTTGAACCAGATACAATTACTTATGCAAGTATGACAATTAGCTATGGGAAGCTAGGGTTGGTAGACGGTGTTAGGAGAATGTTTTACAAAATGAAACATAAGGGTTTTCAATCAAACGAATTCATGTTCAAGGCAGTTATAGATGCCTATAAAAGTGCTGGTAAGTTTGCTTTAGCCAGATTTGTTACCCAGGAGAGGGAGTTCATGCATCAGTTGCAAGATCATGGTCACATTATATAAGATTATGCAGATCTGGTTTCGAGCTCGATTTCATGTGCAAAGCTTTTAAAAGGAAGCTGGCATACCCTGTATTCATGCTGTTGTGTCTTTTAACATTTTGTAAAATTGTAACAGGTTATTTTTTTTGGGAAATTTAAATCTATGCTCCTTGTATAGAGAGATTGTGGATAAAAGGGTACTAGTAGTTCTTTTAGTGTATAACAAAAATGCAAATAAAAAGACATTGGTCATTCCCTTCTCCAATATAAATTAAGACTTTGAAAACAGAGGAGGGCACCCCAAAATCCTGAATCTTGACAGTGGTATCCGAGATTCTCAAAAAATTCTATGAAATTTTCTCAAAATCATATTAGAATTTCTATTTTTTTTCGAGCAAAATTGTGATTTGTTTAGACTACGCGATTGAGGAGATGCATTATCTATTGAAACTACAATTTTGCCCCGACGACCCAGTTCTCATCGGAATATGGTGAAAAAAATTAATGTGTTTAAATCGTTTTTTCGTTTCAGAAATAAAATAGTGATTTCAAATTCTCATTAATTTTCTACACGATTTCAATTATAAACTGGCTAAACATCCTAACACCCAAATTAATCTCCTGAGTGGATCATTCAACACAGAGAAGCAATCTAACTTTCGCTTGTAACACAAGCGATACTTAAAGAAGTGGTGGATGTGAATGCTCAGAAAATGGGAAAACGACATATGAGATCACCAGCCGGTCATCCCTTTAAGTCAAGAACATATGCCTTTTCTATTACGTTACCAGACTGAACTTTTGTTCAAGGCTCTGTCTCACTGTTGCACCAATGGAAAGTAGAGCAAACTATTGGTCGGCCAGGGCCCAGCATAGATCCATGCAAACGAAAGGCAGAGACATGTGACTATGATACTAGCCACAACCTCACATAAATAAATACATGCCCAGGCAAGCCTGACAGAGGGCAACTCCATTGAATTAATATATGAATTAAGGGTATCATGGTTCAGAACAACATAATGTTCAAATGTGAAGCCAATGAAATTATATAAGATTACCCTGCTCCTTTCTTACTAATTTTCTCTTTATAAACTAGCCATTTGGAACTTTGATGTTACACATTCAAATTCTAGTATCATCCACCTAATTCTAGTATCATCCACCTGTTTAATTCTCATGTTGGGGCATCTGCAATATTTGATGACATAATGCCTTTAGAAGCACATAATTTGTTTGACTACCTGTCCACTAATTAGTTTGTCTATGCTCATTATGGTAAATTCGATCTTACACCTTGAACAGGCTTTACTTGTAGTTTACTAAATCCAATGGCTGGTTTTTTGGGTATCCGACACTTGATTAATTCTCACCTCGGGCAATCTTTGACAACATAATGGCCTCTAGAAGCTCATAGAATCCAATTTTTAACATATTTTCACTCTTTTTATCACTAGGAGTGCTTAATTCAAACAATGGTGAGACCATTTGGATGTTAGAAACCTAATGCTAATTTTCTATTTGTCCCCAACCTAATGAATATTAATATTGGTGATAGCATGTCTTTAAAATGAACATATTGAGTTAATTTCCCTTATATAAAGGTCTTCCTTATTTATTCATAATCTTTGAATTTCAATTACATCATTGTTCTCATCCTTTGTCAAATGTTCATCAAGCAATGTCAGAAGACAGTTTTGGCATCCATCAAGGACCTTAGGATAAACCTTATGAACTGAAAGCACTTGGTAATATGAATATATGATCTAGCCATTTGTTGATGATAACAAATAAACACCGGTAAAGAAACAAAATTGCATAAAAATTTGACTTCTTTCTTCTATGCTATTGTTTCTTATGTCATTTGCATAAAATTTTGACTTCTTTCTTCTATGCTATTGTTTTTTATATCATTGCCTTACGGCGTTTCCTTTGCAACATGTGGTGCAAATGCTAGTTATGTTTCTAGCAAAAACCTTTGATTAGCATTTATATCAAATGGATGTGAAAATAGCATTTCTTAATGGTTTGATTAAGGAAGTGTACATAAATCAACCAAGAGTCTTTAAGGCTCAAGGGTGTGACAACCATGCCTATAGGTTAAGGGAAGCCCTTTAAGGTTTGAAACAAGCACCACATGCATGGTACTCCAAGATGAATGAGTATCTTTTAGGGTTGGATTTCACTATAATAGACAAAGGTTCAAATCTTTACTATTTGGTTGATCATTTTAATCTATTGTTTTAGTCGTGTATGACAATAATCTCATACTTATAGGAAATTCAAGGAAACTCATAGAATGGTGCAAAAAAAAATTAATAAGAGAATTTGACATGAAATACATCAACTCTATGGATTACTTCCTTAGCCTATGGCAAATTCCAAGTGAAATTTTCCTTGGACAAGGTAAGTATGTAGTCAAGATTGTGAAGAGATTTCAAATGATGGAGTGTAAGCTCATGGCTACTCCTATGGTAGCAAATCCAAAGTATTTGTTGATTTTTATTTATAATTGGTTGATCCCTCTATGTACACGTAGTTGATAGTTTATCTCATGTATTTGGTAAAAGCTAAGCATGGCATTTGCTCTGCAATCAACACCTTGATTCAATACATGGTGCAACCCAAACAAGTTCATCGGGTTGTTGTAAAACATGTGCACTGGTACTTGAGGGGCATGGTGCATTTTGGACTAAGATATATTGGAGATAGATAATTAGTGCTAAATGATTTTTTAGATTATAATTATGCAGCCAATGCTAGTGATAAGGGGATCACTTCAAATGTTGCTTCAATTTAGGTTTAGGTGTGATTTCCTAGTCGAATGGGAAACATACTTCTATGGCACTCAATTCAACAAAGGAAAAACACATGACAACTAGTTCTAATAGCGCAAAGATATCTAGCTTCACAAGTTATTAGCATAACTAATAACAATCTTAGTTTACCATGACAATCTTAGTTGTATCAAACTCTCTAAAAGTCTAGTATTTATTTGATTGATCTAATAATATTGAGATTACATACCACTTCATCAGTGACAAAGTTCAAAAGGGAGTTTTGGTTCTATAGTACACTCCAACATATCAACAAGTTGTTGGTATCTTAATAACCCCTTGTAAAAGGCAAGCTTGAGATGTTTGAATACCAACTCGACGTGGTCGACAACACAATCCTAGGTCAAAGGGAGTGTTAGAGAGTGTACATAAGATAGTCTACTATAAGTTGAAGCATGCATAACATATTTGGGCACCTTCTATTACAAAAACAACAGATACTATATGCAAATGTGGGTGCAACATGAAGAAGACTAGAGGGCAGTGCACTAAAATTGGCATCTAACAAGAAGGGCACATGCATGCATGTGCTAGCTTTAGAAAGGACAAGGAAGGGATAATGTATCCTTGTCCTTAACCTCCAATTAAACTAGATAGAGTGTTGAGTCCAATTCAATCTTATTTTAGCAATTTATCTACTTTAGAGTTTGACTTTTAGTTAGGGCACACATCCCAAGAGAATCTAAAATCTTTCCTTAGAATGCATGACCTCATCCTCATGGAAATTCATAGATGTAGCATTAAATATCATTTTGAACACCTTAGTGTAGCTTTTTTCATCTCTATAAAAGAATCACAATGTCATAAAATTGATATAAAGTTTTTAAGTTCATCAATTAGAAATTTAGTGTTTTCTTATAACAAATTTTCATGTTTAGCGCTAATGAAAAATAGTGACTAGCTTTAGCAATCAAATGTTGAGTTATGTTATTTTCTTGTTGAGTGGGTGAAAATCACTTAGTTTGTTTGGTTTTGTTGGATATCTTCATTTCTCATGGATAAGTTCTTTAATTTGTTTTGAAATTACTTACATACATTTTTGGGTATAAAAGTTGTGTGGCTTATCAATAAATGAATGTGTTATATCATAATTGCTAGAAATTTGTTGTGTTCCTTGTAAACCTCATTTATAGTCTGCTACAATATTTCTACTATGTATGTTTTGTTCTATAAACCTGCGTTTTGAAGCTTTTTGTGAGCATTCAAATATTTTCTTGTGTTCTATGATTACTCCATTTTTAATTATTAAGGATTATCACATTATTTCTTTTTACAAATTGTGTGTATTCATGGAGCAATACCCTATTCTTTAAAGCATCTATTATATGAGTCTTTAGATTAATTAAATCAGTTTATGTGTCTTTTTTGTCTTTCGTAGTCATTGTGGTTCCTTGGTTCTTCCTTAAGTAAAGTAATTATGTGTTATATTTGTGTGTGCTTCTCGTTACTAAGCTCTAGGTTTGATTATCTAGTGTTTAAGTTCTAATAAAACATCAATACTAAGATTCTTGAAAAGATGGAAAGATTGTGACTTCTACTATAATATTTTCAAATTGGTTCTTAATCATTCATGAAATTTGAATTTCTAAAAGCTAAGAAATGCATGGCATTGCTTTCACAAATCTCTTTTGTACTTCATTGGGGTTTATCATGACCAGTTGTAGTTGTTGCAACACCCTCCAAAATTTTGGCCCACACTCAATTTTGGAGCCTTCCTTAGTCTTTTACATTGTTTTCGCAAAAACCGAAGCTTATTTCATGAACTTTCTTGAAGTGTTTTTCTCCCTTTTTCATGTTGGGTAAATTGTCGTATTTTGGCATGTTTGGTTGACGCGTAATGTGTACAAGCCTATTATGATGGTTTCAAAGTTCTGTCTTTGTGTATATGATTTTTTTCTAACTATGTATAAATATGTCGTGCTCATGCACAAAGTTATGATCATTGTCGCACAAGTGTCGTCACGATTGTCCCAAAGTCTATCTTAAGTGTCACACTTGTCGTAATGCTCTCGCACAAAGGGAGATGCTATGTTCATGTGTCTGGAAGATCTATGTTGTTGATTCGTCAAAGTATTCTAAGTGTGTGATCACAGTCAAAGTTCATCACCATTCACACCTATCTCACTGATCCCACACTTCGCCATTTTCAGAAAAACTTCACGACCAAGCAACCTAGCTTCACTATGCCTCTCCTGAGCTACGCATTGAGAAGTCTTAGTCCTCTAGTTCTGAACTTGCTTCTTGTCACTGCGGAATGTGTAGTTCTTGTCTCCCACGACTGTTGCATTGCACAGTTTCTATGCCCAAGCCCCGGTCTTGACCTCCAGAATTGTGCAACGATGTCCCTAGCTTAGCTTAAACAGCATACTTCACATCATCAAGCCTCAAGCCTGTCCCTTCCTTGAACTGTGCAGTATCCTAACCTTCCCTCATACCTGCCTGAGTTGCGCACTGCGCAGTCTCAAAGCTCAAGCTTTTCACCTAGCTGTTGGAAATGCACATCCTACAGTCACTGAGTCCCTCTTCCCAGCATGTCACTTGTTCTGGGCTCAGTTGGTGGATCAAAATGCATCATCTTAGACTAAGAGGTTTTCGGATTGATGTCATCTCCTCAAGAGTGAATTGCAGGAACAGGTACCCTATCATGTCATGGCAAGATGATCGAGAAGGAGAAGGAGGGAAGCATGTTTAATGACTCTCTTGTAGTTGAACTTACGAGTTGATTGATCAAGAGAAAGCAAAGGGACACTAGTTTGCAACCACTATTCAAGAATGGAGATCATTGAAGATTCTGTATCACCAAGCCATGCAGAGGAGAAGAGAAAGCATCTTCAAGAAGACATCTAGCACTTAGCAGCAATGGTGACTTGATATCACCACATCATTAAGAAGTCCATGTCAGCAATGTCATGTCATGTCATGGGTGGTCATATGACACATCATTATTGTGGATCATGTATATTATATTCAAAATGTATTATAAAGTGGAAGTCTAAAGGACACACATGGAATGTAAAGAGTCAAGTAAGTTGAAAATTCATAGGAAGTCAAATAGTCATGAGAGTAGTCAAAGAGTCACCCTTGGTTACGTATACTCCCTCATTGTATGAGCAAAGGAATTTTCTACTTGGCTCCTCCCGCAAGCCATTAGAGAGATAAGTTAGTTCTTTCAGGAGCAAGGAGTGGCTCCAATGCTCCACTACTAGAGCTAGTGATGTACATTGTAAACATGTGTCTTAGAACTTTTACTTAATAACATAAACCTTCAAGGCCAGCACGTTCTTCATACATGGATGGTGAATGTTTCTAAGACTATTTTGCGGATGTTTGTATTTCATGTTTTCTTTCACATGCGCTAAGATTGTTGAACTATTTTGGTTATTTATGTACTTATCTTATTGAGAATGTGTTGTAATGGTTGTTATTGTTTTCCCATCCTTGTGGACTATTCCGCGGGATATTAGACAAACATTTCCTCATTTGTCGGTTGTAATGACTGTCGCATCCTCTATGGACTATTCCGCTAGATGTTAGACGGATCCTTCCGGTTCCTGTGTGTCTCTTCTTGGGGGGTACTATTACCTCTCACTTAGAAGCTCAATATTCTCCCCTCTCCGCAGTAGAAGAACAGTAACACACTTACAACTGAACACTCATCGAGCCTACCTTCTTTCTTTTCAAAGACACCATTGCATCCCTCTCTCTTGCTGACAATTAGAGCTAAGGAAAATCTTTAAGAATTCAACAACCAGGGCTTTATACTGGATGGAACTCCTACACAAAACAGTGTGAGGTATAATTGGGACTTCACATCAGGGAGATCCCTTGAATGTTGGCAAGCCCGGCACCGTCAACATTTTTGGCACTAGAAGGAGGGCAATTAGTGTTTTATGGTTGATAACCCCATCGACCCCAACATTTCAACTTTTGGTCAAGGCAACAACATTCATTGCACTTCCTCTACTCGTATTTAGGATGTTGGTGACTCTTCTCAGCCCAAGCCTAAGCAGACCTATGAAATCCCATACGATCGGATTCGAGCCATCCATCCTATAACCCATTAGTTTGCAAAAGTTGTTGGATTGATCTCAGTAGTACTCAGTCTTCCATACTCTCCAAAGAAGAACAAAACCACCCCCATAGGATCATGGTTTCTACTCTTGAAGATTTGGTTCTTGCCACCCTTGAAGAATTAGCAAACTTCGTGGAGAACGCAGAAGAGCCTCCACTCTTTCATGGTGGTGATAGATATAACGTTGTACTCTTGGACAACTTTCTACGGGTCAAGCAGAGAAGAGGAAGAGGAAGAAGAGCCATTAGATTCTGACAAAGAAGAGGAAGAGAGAAAACAAGAAGACATGGCAGACCAAGATCTGGATTGGATGACTCAGGGCCCACTTGCACTTCAGAGTGTTTTACACAATATGCCAAAGCATTCGAAGAAGCTCTTAACGAAGTATGAGCCTGATAAAACAGTGAAGGCTTAAGACCATCTAGACAACTTTTACGTACATTTGCAGACACTTGAGCTATGTTACGATGATGTTGCATGTATAATTTTTCTATGTAGCTTGGATGGTAGCACAGTTGTATGGTATCACAACCTTCCTCCAAACTCCATCCAGAATTGGAGGGTGTTTAAGAAAATCTTCCTAGAAAAATTTGCTAATGGTAAGATCGTCGCCATGTTATTGAAAGAGTTAGGTAATCTTAAGATGGGGCAAAAGGAGAAAGTGAAATATTACAATCAAGGGCTCAACCGCATTTTGAATAAATTTCAAGAAAACACGAAACCTCGTGACTCCATCACAATAGATTACTACACTTTTGTCTTTCCAACAAGCATTGTGCAGTTTCTGAAATGAACTGCGAAACAAACATTAATGGAAAAATATGAAGAGGATATCATCGTTAAGAAGGACTTGCGTGCAATTAGAGTCATCACAGACGATGGACCAACAAAAGACTTCAAATATACGGGTAAAATGTCTTAGGCCAAGGAGAAAGAATCGTCTGATCTTGAGAGCTTGACCCACATTGTCAAGACCCTGGCAAATGAGTTGGCAGAGCTGAAAAAAAGGTCAAGCGAGACCATCGTGAGGAGCAAACCTCCTACGTTCAACATGTTTACGAGGACTGCAACTTTCGACAATAACAGCAACCAACCCACTAAGTCTGCGCATAGCTCCATTGTTGTGTTGAATATTGAAAAAATGGGCACAAATCGATATTTTTCATATCATCAAGAATACAATTTCGAGAAAACGTGCCCACAATGGAATCAGAACATGAGCCTTCTTGCTACACATCTTGTTGATGCGGTAATGGCTAAGGAGCATACTAAGCCTCAAGAAGAAAAGGAAGAAGCTACTGCGTTCGATGAAACTCCAAGTGTTGGGCATGCAGTAAACATGTTTAATTGCATACTCACAGCCCAAAAGAATATTGCCGACAAACAGCATCTATGTGATGGTCTGGCCCAGAAGCAAACCAACTAGTATAATCTGAGAAGCCAAGGGTCGACCACTACAATAGAGTTGACGAAGCAGAAACTTAAAGAAAATTTGTTGAAGAAAATCAATCCACCTGTCAACTTAGTATAGAACACTCAGAGCAAGTCTGCGAAAGCAGTCTCAACGAAAAATACTTCTGCGAGCAGTAGGGACAAAACCATCGCTCTGGAAGTCAAAAACCAAGTTACATCCCAAGACACTTCGGCCACTCTTCCTGTTGTAGACTACAACATAGTTAATGACATGAAGAAGGTTCTTGTGAACATTTCAATGTTTGAGTTAACAAAGATCACGAGCCAGCGAGACATCCTCTTAGGCGCACTTGGGCAGTCCACCACAGGTAATGATGTCTCTTCAGACAAGGGATTTGGTACGTATTATGGTTCTCTCGAATATGTACTTAATGCTTTAACAATGGATGTGAATACACTCTACCCTCCTTTTTCGTTAACTTTTGAAATATCTAATTTCAATGTACACAATTGCTTGGTCGATTCTGGTGCATCAGTGACGCAATGCCATTATCTGTTGCCAAGAAAATCAATGCAAAATGGGACAACATAGATGCACAGATTATTCAACTAGACAAAACTCATGTGCATGCAATTGGTGAACTCAAAGGTGTGATCATTCGTTTATCATTTGATGGGTGAGTCCATCAATGTATCAACATAATGAATGTGGACATTCCGGAAGCATATGGAGTGTCATTGAGAAGAGACTGGTCCAACAAGCTACAAGGGTACTTTGCTACAGACTGGTCACATTCATGGCTTCCGTATAAGGGCAGAAATAATCAGATTTGGGTGAATTCAGAAAGATACATGAAACATAATGTCACTCCCTTGGATGGACTGAATGAACATGTGGCTTTCGTAGAACTAATCATCGGAAATTTCTTCGTAGAAACCCAACTAGGGTGTTATCTTGCACAACTATCCCTAGTCCCACCAGATACACAGTTGGAGCTCCCTCCTAGTCCAACTGGTTAAAATGACCTTTGTACAGCTAGCAGTAGTAGTAATAGAACTAGTGTAGTTCCCAGTCCTTATACATATCATATGTGCACTCTATACTTCGATGGTTCCAAAACACAGGAGGGCTCTAGAGTTGGTTGCATTTTAATAGACCCCCTACAGAGAAAGAATTTGATCTCTAATCGCTTGGAATTTAAGTGCACAAACAACACTGCAAAATATGAAGCACTCATCTTAGGCTTGCAAAGAGCCATTGACCTCAACGTTTCTATCCTGAAAGCAGTAGGTGACACAAAAATTGTGATGCGACAGGTACACAATGTCATACATTGTGTGTCACCTCATCTTAAAAGCTATCAACAAGAGGTATGGCATCTGATTTCACATTTCCAAACTTTTAATATCATTTATGTTCCAAGAATGTGTAATGCAGTTGTGGATGCATTAGCAAATGTCGTTGCTAGGTTATCACCATTGAGGGACAATTTTTCTGTTGAAATTCTTTATAATCCATCTGTCCCTTATATTATCTGTAACAGCCCAAAATAAATATGTAATTAATCAACTAATTAACATCAAGTTCAAACTATGAGTAGTATTTACCTGTTGTTGAAGTTTGCTTACCGCAACAAGGATTTGGGGACGACTCTCCACCCAACCGTAGGCTCAATTGCGCAAGGACTTGCTACAACTGGCCACCCCCGAGCCTCAATCAACGTACTACTGCCAGTGACTCCTTTGTCTTAGAACACTATTCTCCCAAGAGAATGAATGATAGAATCTTGGAATGATTGAATGCCTCTCATCTTCCTCGCCCTATATTAAGTAGAACAAACATTAGAAGGGGAACCACATGCAAACACTCCATGTGTCAACATGCAACTTTACTTCTTTCTTGTTTTATTCTTTTGTTTTTACTTTTTGATAGTTTTATTGATTTTTACTATTTTTCTTGTTTTATTTCTTTTGTTTTTACTTTTTGATAGATTTACTGAGTTTTACTATTTTTCTGTTTATTCTTATTTATATTTATTTAGAGCATGCAATTAATTTATTAATTTATTATTATTTATTTATTTATTATTATTTATTATTTTATTCATTGTTTATTTAATATTTATTATTTTTATTACTTATTATTTATTATTAAGGGACATTACATACTCCCCCACTTACATATATTTTATTATTTACTACTTCATGTAACAGTCTCGGCACCCTCTGTTGAACTAGTATAACCAGCAGTCATTGAAAGTTTCACAACACCCCGGAAATCCCAAGGAATCTTTGTCCTTTTCCCATTTTCGAAATCACGCATACGCCTCCCAATTTTGGAATCAGGGATAAGCCTCCTCAGTCTGCATCCTAGTCCAAGACTGGCCCCAAGGCTCGCGCCTAACTCAGACCTCATCTGCCCCAAGGCTCGCGCCTAACTCAGACCTCATCTGCCCCAAGGCAGGCATCCAGTACGGTACTCAATGACTCCGGGCATCTCACAAGGTTGGCCCACTCCCTCCACAACTATTAAGGCGCATAGCCCCAGGCATCGATGTCCTTACACCCCCACCATACTTCGGCATCCTAATCCAAAAACAGGCACCTAGCCTAGAACATCAGATACTTGGCCTCCTCAAGATGGTCCCATAGCCCTACAAGACCTATCGATCAAGAGCTACACAGGACAAAGTAACCAATGGCATATGTAGTGTTGATTGAGTTTGTCCCCAGCCCATATGGTGTTACTTATTCTCCTTCGTGCATATGGGCTCGCACGATATCATCAAATAAACTGGCCCTCTCGACCCATTTGTGGAGTCCTGTGAATCATCACACCTCAACATGCAACCAATGCATTAGCCATACTATAATATCCCTCCCCTTAATAATAAATAATAAATAATACAAAATAAATAATAAATAATACAAAATAAATATAATAATATAAATAATAAATCACTTAACAATAAATAATAAAAATAATAAATGTTAAATGTTAAATAATAAATGATATACAAGAAAATAAATAAAAATAAAAATAGTAATAACTATACTAAAGCTCTAAATAAGAATAAATAGAAATAAAACAAAGAAAACAATAAAAAATCAGTAAAGCTATCAAAAAGAACAAAATAAAACAAGAAAGCTAAAAATCAAAGTTGCATGTAGACACATGGAGTGTGTGCATGTGGTTCCCATCCAATGTTTGCTCTATTTATTAGATGGTGAGGAGGATGGGAGGCATTCCATCTTTCCGAGATTCTATCTTTCATTCTCTTGGGAGAATGGTGTTCTAAGACATAGGAGTCACCGGCAGTAGTGCGTTGATTGAGGGCTCGGGGGTGGCAAGTTGTAGCAAATCCTTGCACAATTGAGCCTACGATTGGGTGGAGTCGTCCCCAAAACCTTCTTGCATTAAGCCTACTTTTACCACAGCTAATCACTATTTTAGTTTATTAATTACATGTTTATTTGGCTAGGTAAGTGCCACTCTGATTTAAATTTAATGTTAATTAAAAAAGTTAATTAGATATTTATTTTTGAACTGTTACATATGGTATCAGAGCAAGTTCAAACACTTAGGGCCTATGGGCATTTTAATGCAGAGAATTTTGATTATTTCTTGATATTTATTACTTTCATGAGAAAATATTCTCAAAAAAAAAATTATGGAGAAAAATCATATTATCATTTTCTTTTATTATTGTTTACAATAATTATCAATAATGTTATTTTATTGAAAAAATAAAATCAAAGATTCATAAAAATATTTTAATTGAAAAAGCCAAATCCAAAGCAGAGCTTAAATCTCAGTTGAATCTATATACAACAGTAGGATATATAATAAACCCTTGGTTTTGCATAAATAATTGATTTTTCTTTTTTTTAAGGAGCTTCTAGCCTTTTTGGTGTTCGAATTTCTGGAACCTTTTGCAAATCTTCTAAAGTAAAAATCGAATTTCTGAAACCGTTTTCAAATTTCTAGAAGCCCTCGTCAGATTTTATGCCTATATGATTCTTCCTTGGACGTCCAACAATTGAAGCGAGAACCCTTTTACAGAGATCGGATTTGTTTTGAAGGGATTCAAGCTTTTTTTTCTTTTTTCTGGTTCGCTCTTGGAAGAAATCGATTTTAAGTCCTGCAAAATTCAGATATATTTTTGGGAAGCCGTCCTCATTTTCCTTTGAGCAGAATCGTTTTCTTTGGTAAGTCGTCTTCAATCTTGAGCCTGCACAAAAAAAATCTCTAAACTGCAGTAAAGCGAAATTCCTTAAATTTGAATCGAAATTGTATTTTGGAGGGCCTAATCAATTTCAGAGAGAAATTCATAATCGATTGGTTACTTAGGACCTGGAAAAAAAAGCCTTCACATACATAATTTTGATTAAAGCCATGAGCATCAACAAGGTTTTCTGGGCCATCTGGCATATTTGACGTGAAAAATCGTTGAAATTTTCTGAAGTCATCCTAGTGGAAGCCGCAATCTAAAATCCTTTTGCAATGAACATTTAATTTTTCTCCCAGCCGTAAGGTTCTTCCCTTTGGAGAAAATCGATTTGGGAAATTTTTTATTATCATAAGTTGCATAATTTAAGGACGGTTTCTTTTATTCAATTTAATATCCCTTGGGCATTTAGTGGTTTAAGCAAGAGAAGTTTATTTTATAAAGGAAAGTAACATTATCATCGGAAGAAGTCTAATTTCATTTGGGAGAAAATATCTCATTTTAAATATTGTAAAACTATTATATGAAATTTTCTCTCATAATTGTCTTAAGGAGGGATATTAAAATTTTATTCGTAAATTCCCTTTTGAATTTTTCAAGGCTTGCCCATTGGTTTAGTGGTTCTCTCTGAAATTTTAATAAAACCTTATTTTTGTCCTAGAGGGAGCTTGGGGTCCCACCCCTTGGTCTCTCTATCTCTTGACTTGTATCATTGGTTCTAATTTAATTTGCATTTGCCTAAGCACTTCAATTAATTATCATTTATTTGATCTAATTCGCTTTGGTTTACATAGAACAATATTTGTTTGGCTAATAGATTTAAATTGATTAGAGTTGCTTATATCATCAAATAATCACTTGTGTTTTTTTTCATTTCATCCATTTGCTTTTCAAACATTCTTAAAGAGACATCTTAAGTGGAGTGACATTTGCTAATTAAATTCATTTCACATAAGAGCAGCTTCCATTGAGAGCACTTGAATTATTTAGATCTAATTGCTTCGTGAACAACTTTAATGCTTCATTAATCTTGTCATTTTGGACTTATTTAGCATAATCATTTCTCCCCTTGAAGAATATTGCATTCTCATCTTGCATTTGATCATAATAACTAGAATTGTAGGTTTACTTTGTAATTGCAATAGTTCTACTTTGTAAATCATAATTACTTGCAAGTCGTTTTTAAATTGTTTATTGCTCATATTTTTGGTTATTTTTCGGTTTCGCCTTATTGTTGGAATCTTGTCCATGAACTTTGTTCCCATAGATTTTAATCCATTATTCAGCAAAAGCTTTGTGGGAAGTTGCAGTTTCACATCATCATTGGAAACTTTTGTCCCATAGATTTTGGTCCATTTTAAAAAAGACGACATCCATCGTTAAAAGGATGACACAGATCGTGGAATGATCATGAGATTTTAGGAAAAATTAACTTAAAAAAATAAATAAATAAATAAATAAAATGGAACTTCCAATCAAATCTTCCCTCATGGCGTTTTGAGCTCTTTTTCAATTGAAACACTTTGTACTCAAATATGGACTTGTCAGACCTGTGTTTTGAACCCTATTTCAACAAAACTGTGGCACTAAAATATGTTGAAAGAAAAATATCAGATAACATTAGAAGATGAATTTTATACTAGTTGGACTTGTTAAGTCATTGAAAAGCTGTAATACTAAAATATTTTGCAAAGACAGGTTCTCAATTGGGCTTGGCTTTGACATGGATTAAGTGTTTTTCTTCAGCGTTCCAGTATGTTAATTCACCTTTTCAATAGGAAAACTCTCTGGTTCAGTCCAAATGTTGTCGTACTAAATATTCTATGAAGTTTAAACCAAAATGCTATGACAACATGATGAGTTTCTTGTATTTCCATAAATATCTGCTTCCTTCTGTCCAACTTTCAATAAAAAAAAAGACATCACCATCGTTTTTTGCTAAACTGTTGGATTCCTCTGTTCTTAAACATGTTCCCTTTGTAATATTTTTTTTCCTATGTTAGAAGCACTTATTGTTTGTCTGTTATCTTCAAATGACCCTTTAAACAGAGGTTTTGATGGAATATTTGACAAAATAGAATCTGAATCTTTAGCCATTCTACTATTTTTCTCAGCGTCATTCTTCACTTTCTTGGCTGTATCACCTTGAGAAATTTCACTGTGTGTATATTTCCTTGGCTTTTGCGCTTGATTGTCATTCCTAAACTCAGAAGCATAGCTATTTAGTATAGGCTCTTCCTTCAGCTGTGTTTTCTCTGTCCTGCTTGTACTGTCATTTTTATATGGTTCATTCTTTTGCGCCGACAACTCCAAAATACTTTTCGGAAGAGGTGAAAGAACAGAATCACCGGCTATTTGATACGATGTCATAATCTGAATTATCGATAAAGGACTCAAATCAGGTAGGCTCTCTGCCTAACTTTTATTGGGGCTACTTTCAAGTGATGGAGAAGTAGAAGGCTGAAGCCCTAAGTCAGTGTAAATTGCAGTATTTTTGTGGTTGGAAACATAGTCAGAATTCACTTTAAAACGCAATTTCCATTTCTTCTTTTCTTCACCAATCAAATTACTAAGTATTGGCCCTTGTTTCATGGAAAGTGCTTCATCAACCTTCACATCATTCGCAGTCAAACTTCTATTTGCAAAACCAACTTAAACGCTCAAACTTTATTAATTCCTACATTGTCCTTGCAGTGTTGTAACAATCTGTTCATCCTGCATACTGATTTTTAACTAAGTTGTTCTGATTTTTTCTTGATTTTCTGATTTGTTGACCCCAGCTGCAATATTTATGAGCCCCATTTATTTTCAAACATTGGTCTGGATTGGTGATTTTATAAAATAGTCCACTAGTTGAATCATTAATGTGGCTTTTGCAATAAACAACTTAAAGCAAGAACACATATAATCTAGCTGAAGGAATCTGGAAGCTTAGCGTTGTAACCTAATCTGCAGAGGGTTTTGCTATTATGGATTAAGTTGTGAAATCTGGTTAAATTTTGCAAATTTGCGTATTATTTGTGCAATTTAGAAGTTTCTTTCTCTGGTTTTGGCTTATTTTAGGTCAATTAATGGTGAGGTTTTGCAAATTCTGCAAGTGATTATGTTTACATTTGTGTAGTTCATTTAATTTTTCTCTGTCGTTTTATTCCTGTATAAATTAACATAGGTGAATAGAGCTTCATTTTCAAAGTTGGTGTTAATTGTGGCTCTGTTTTGTGAATTGTTAAAGGAGGTTTGTCAAATATGTCTGGTCAATAGTTATTTCTAATCGTTTATTGTTTTAACTTCTAAATATGCCTTCATCTTCTCATTTATTATCACGTGAGGTTCTCAAATATGCTTTCAGTTATTCCTTCATTAGCCTTGTGCACAACCTGCCACCGTTTGCCTAAGATAGTCTTGCCATGTTAAACGTCTGCCATGGTTCCCCAATGAGCTTGGCTGAGCGCTACTCTACTTTTGCACCTTGGTATAGCTCCTACTAAGTTTTGTTCTTTATAAAGAAAAATAAAATTTTGTATTTATATTCGGAAGTAAGGTTAATGATAACTTTTGCATAATCTTCTGCTGGGCCTGATATACCTCGATTAACCATTAATGATTAATGATTAATTATCCAATTTGCGAATGGAAAGTTAATCATTAATTTTCCACGTATTTTGTTTTAAAGTTATTTTTCTTTTTGAAATGCTTTAGTGTGCTTGAGAGAGGAATTGGGTTAAGTTATTAGTTTTTGGTTAAAATCAACATTGTTTTTGGCTTTCTATTTCTTGCGAGTTGCTTATTAGAATTGGGTATTAAGTTAATTTATGGGTTTTTATAAATAAATTTTAAATTTTATTTAACTAACATGTTATTAGTTAAATCATAAGTTTTCGGTATTTACTTAAGAATGGGTTTTTGGTTAAATAACTAGTTAATTTGGAATATGATTTATGGTTAAATAATAAATTGTTTACCTATGAGTTAAATAAATAAATCTTTAAAATTCTGCAACTATAATGAATGTTGCATGGTTGCATTTATTTTCTTTAGGCACCCTGGAAATTTTAGTTGGCTGAAATATGCGAGGAAATTTATAAAATTTGAAATATATGGTGTAATCACGATGAACAGTACTTAGTGATAAGTAAATTCCATCCTTAGTGGGATTTTATAGGCACATAATAACTCTCCCTTTCTTTTATCTCTTCTACAAGATGTTTTCTCTCAAATACTAACTCGTTCTCTCAAATAATTACTCGTGAAGCATGCTCTAAATTATTATAAAACATAGCACTTGCCTTTTAACCTCAGCACAGAATTGGTTCATTGCATTCCTTCTACCATATGAAGTTGGGAAGGGTGAGAAAGTCAAAAAGTTTCGTCCACATACTATGAGGCAGAATACTTATATCAGAGGTGATACTCAAATATACCTATATACCTTTAATCATTTTATGTTGATTTCCATTTTCTTGATTTACTGTATTTCTTTGTTGTTACACAAAAATTGTAGATGTTTGTAGATGTTTTCAGATGTTTTCAGATTTGTAAATATCTCAACAAGTAAGTTTATGAAAATATTGGGAGGATCATATACAAATCACATATATTTATGTAGTTTTTATTTTACTTTTATAATTGATAAATTATTAGAATTATATTTTTCCAAGAATAGCATAATTACTTAAATTATCTTACTTATTCAAATTCTTGTGAACTTTGGAAATTGGTAAGAGTTGGATTTTAATATTTTTATGAGGGATTAAAACAAAGATATAAACATAGAACAAAGGAAATAGATTGATGACGTTTCCATGAAATTAAGATCAAGTGATGAATTCATGGAAATACATCTTAAACTATGAAGGTATTTTTCACATTAGTAATACTTGAATTCAGAAAATGTGCAAGGATGAGAACCATACTTGATTACTTACATAACTATGAGAATAGAAGTACACTCCCCTAAGGAGTACACATCAAATGAAGTCAAATTGGAAGAAATAATTATAGCCCTTAAAATAGTATCCATTTAATATTGAAGGGATAGTGAGAAACATGATTGGTAATGGTCACAGTGATGATCTACATAGTTCAAAATGTGAAGAACTTTTGTTCCCAAAGCGTTAAAAGAGGATTGTTTCCACATAACACCACACATTTAAATTTTTCATGGACAATGATAGTAGTAGTATTTCCAACTGTTTCAAAATCTAAAATAAATATACTATTTAATGAGCAAGAATCTCTTGTCCAACTTGATGAAGAGTGAATTAACGATAAAGAAATCAAGTGGTATTGAGATAGGAACTTGACGAGATAAGGAAATATTTTTAGATGAAAATGATAATTGTTAAATGATGTAGGTATAAGTCAACATGGATCAACAAACCCTCATGCAAGTAAATTAAGCATGATATAAAATTAAATCATGATGACCTAGTATTTATATGCAATTGCATATAGCGGTATTAGAATCAATAAGCCAAAGGGTAAATAGAGGTAAAATCAAGGGATTTTAATTCTAAGATAGATGATTTAAATAATGATGGTATCACTAGTAATATCTTAACTGAATTTCACCAGATTTTCCTTAGGGAAGAGATTAAGACTCAAGATGATGAGGCTCATGTGAAATTTAACAAGGTACTTAGATGATTATAACTATGGTGTAAATGGTCAACTTCCTAGTTGAAAGAAGTGGAAATGATTATTGAAAAACTAATTGGTATCTTGATGAAAATATAACACTAATAACACTGATGAGATAACATAGAGCCTAGATGGATGTTGAATAATCTTAGTTCATAGTTGAATGTTTGTAAAGAAATTGATTTTTCTGATGAATCATGATAAGAATTCTTATAGAGTATTATTCTATATTTGATAAGTATTGAGATGTTTCTCATATTGACGATGTTTCATGATATAATGGTAGGAGAATAATGATGTACATGTGGTTCTTATAGTGATGATGTATCCTTATGATGATGGTGATATGCATAGGTATTATGATGTTATATTCATGATTATAGATATTTAATGTTGAATACTCATCATGGATATGATATGCATAACGTAGCATAGGAATTATGATGCTATAATATGAGGTTATTGACATGTGGTTCAGTTATTATGTGAAGTCATGATATGTCTTGATGCAAATATGTTGATGTTCTGACTTATGATGGAATTCATGTGATAGTTGCGTACAATGTATGACATGCATGAGCATGCAGTTCGTTATCATTCATAATGTCGTGATTAAAATGATGAATGTTCTCATGATGACATGCAAAACTTGGCATGTGGATTATTTTCTATGATACGATGATGGTATAGCTAATGCATTGGTTGCATGTTGAGGTGTGAGGATTGACAGGACTCCACAAATGGGCCGAGAGGGCCGGTTTATTTGATGATCTATAACACCATATGGGCTGGGGACAAAACTCGATCAACACTACATAAGCCAGCTTTTTCTTATGTAGCTCTTGATGGACAACTCTTGAAGAGCTATGGGACCATCTTGACGAGGCCAAGTGCCTGATGTTCTAAGCTAGGTGCCTGTTATTGGATTGGGATGCCGAAGTCTGGAAGGGATGTAAAGGACTTCGATGCCTGGGGTTGTGCGCCTTAGTAGTTGTGGAGGGAGTGGGCTAGCCTTGCGAGATGCCCGGGGTCATTGAGTACCGGACCAGATGCCTGCCTTGGGGCAGATGAGGTCTGAGTCAGGCGTGAGCCTTGGGGCCAACCTTGGACTAGGATATAGACCGGGTCAAGCTTAGCCAGGTGCCGAAAGTGGGACCGGGTCAAGCTTAGCCTAGTGCCGAAAGTGGGAAAAAGGACAGAGATTCCTTGAGATTTCCCGGGGTGTTAGGGACTTTCGATGCCTGCTGGTTATACTAGTTCAGTAGAGGGTGTTGGCAACATCAAGTAAATAAAATAATAAATAATAAATAATAAAAATAATACATAATAAATAATTCAACATAACTTCAGGACGAAGTTCCTGAAAGTGGGAGAGTATGTAATATCCCTCCCCTTAATAATAAATAATAAATAATACAAAATAAATATAATAATATAAATAATAAATAATAAATCACTTAATAATAAATAATAAAAATAATAAATGTTAAATGTTAAATAATAAATGATATACAAGAAAATAAATAAAAATAAAAATAGTAATAACTATGCTAAAGCTCTAAATAAGAATAAATAGAAATAAAACAAAGAAAACAATAAAAAAATCAGTAAAGCTATCAAAAAGAACAAAATAAAACAAGAAAGCTAAAATTCAAAAGAAAAGTAAAGAAATAAAACAAGAAAGCTAAAAATCAAAGTCGCATGTAGACACATGGAGTGTGTGCATGTGGTTCCCATCCAATGTTTGCTCTATTTATTAGATGGTGAGGAGGATGGGAGGCATTCCATCTTTCCGAGATTCTATCTTTCATTCTCTTGGGAGAATGGTGTTCTAAGACATAGGAGTCACTGGCAGTAGTATGTTGATTGAGGGCTTGGGGGTGGCCAGTTGTAGCAAATCCTTGCACAATTGAGCCTACGGTTGGGTGGTGAGTCGTCCCCAAAACCTTGTTGCAGTAAGCCTACTTTTACCACAAGTAAACCCTATTCATAGTTGAATTTAGTTTATTAATTACATGTTTATTTGGCTACGTAAGTGCCACTCTGATTTAAATTTAATGTTAATTAGAAAAATTAATTAGATATTTATTTTTGAACTATTACACATACCACCATAAACCACATGCCAAGTCTTGCATGTCATCATGAGAACATTCATCATTGTTAATCGCAACATTATGAAATAATAACAAATTGCATGCTCATGCATGTCATAAATTTGTATGCAACTATGACATGCTTCACCTTATGAAATACCCTCATAAGTTATAACATCAACATATTTGCATCAAGACATATCATGACTTCACATAATGAATCACATGTCAATAAACCTCGTATTATAGCATCATAATTCCTATGCTACATTATGCATATCATATCCATAATGAGTATTTAACGTTAAATACCTATCATCATGTAGTAAATGAATATGTCAATATACCTTGACCTAACATCATAATGCCCATGCATATCATCATCATCCTAATGATACATCATCACTATTGTAACAACTATATAAATATGAACCACATGTGCATGATTACCCTTATACCATCATATCATCAATATGAGAAACATCTCAATACTTATCAAATATAGAATAATACTCTATAAGCATTCTTTTATCATGATTCATTAGAAAAATTATGAACTAAGATTATCAACTATGAACTAAGATTATTCAACATGCATCTAGGATCTATATTATCTCATCAGTGTTATTAGTGTTATGACTTCATCAATGATACCAATTACTTTTCAATAATCATTTCTACTTATTTCAACTAGGAAGTTGACCATTTACACCATAGGTGTAATCATCTAAGTACATCGTTAAATTTCACATGAGCCTCATCATCTTGATCTTAATCTCTCGTCATATATTCTTCCTTCCCCAAGGAAATTCTGTTGGAAATAATACTTGGGGGGGGGGGTGAATCAGTGTTATTAAGTCAAATATTTTTTATTTTACTCCCAAATCATATACGCTACTTCAGTTAGAGCAAACCGCGTATATACGCAACTTCAGATAAGTAAACCAGCGTATACCATGCAGACTTATAATTTAATGTATTCTACAGAGGTTGATCATTAATCTGTGCATCAGAGTCATATAAATAGTAACCAGGAACAGAAAAAAAAAAAAAAAAAAAAAAAAAGAGTAGAAGACAACCACACACAAGAACACAAGATATAAGGTGGAAACCCAATGTGGGTGAAAACCACCTGCTGCAATTCGTCTCTATCTTCTTTTATTAGAAACTTCTTTTTACAATGATTCTGTACTGGTGCAGACTTATACCAGTACGCAGGCTGCAACCTGCAGAGAGCTACAACCCTCTCTCGTTCTCCAGCTTCTTCTAGAAGGGAGCTACAACCCCCTTAGCTCTTGTACTAGCTGAGATACTAGTACGTAGGTGCCGACCTACAGAAGGCTGCAACCTTCTCTTCTCTTCCAGGGACCACGTTTCATCAATTTTCAGACTAGATCCATGAATATCAAACAAACATCAAGTATATGTGCATCAACCAATCTCCTTTCCACAAACAACTACTGGATCAACCAATAACTTCTCAGAATGTTGTAATCAGAAAACAATACTAGTAACCAGACACCAATGCTGAACCCAGAACACTGCAGAAATCCACAGAAGCAGCTAAAACATATTTCAAGAGTCGTACGCTACTTCACTGTGTATAAACCTGCGTACATACGCAGCTGAATCAAGGTCAACCAGCGTATACGCTTTCTTCTCTCGCTGAACTTGCGTGTATACACGCCTTTTCAGAGCCGAACCTGCGTATAGATCTATAAAAGACAATTCACCCTTTACACTTAAACAGACTTCAGTTATACTCAGATTATCAAATTTATAGATCTAATTATGCGCCGATTATAACAGATCAATTCACAAAAGATATTACTATTCAAGCCTTGAGATCTCGACCCATCAATAGAACTTATCTATCTTGTAATGCTCAGGTTCCTCCTTGATTCAGATCCAGCCACACAAACCAATCACTTGCACGTCTTCAGATATTCAATACATCAGATGATCCTTGCCTAATGATCTCCTTCCTCTTTTATAGTCTAAGGCCTTTCACAATACCACGGTCCAAAACCATAACAAACCAATACCATGGACCCAATACTTGGAAACAACACATCTGACGAGATACTATGGTCCAAAACCATAGGTTCAAATACCAAGGACTAAATACCACGGACCAAAAATAAGTTCTCCCAAATATACACGCTTTTCTTTGTGTGAAAGTGCATGTATACGCATACGCATCTTTGGAACGTCTAACCCGCGTGTATACACGGCTTGGTCACGATGAACCCGCATATATATATTTTTCCTTCATTTTGAGAGCCTGAACTGATATCTGTCACCAGAGTGAGTTGCCATCAAGGACAACACCTGTACCATAGCGCCAAACCTGTGTCATAATGCCAACAATCTCCCCCTTTGGACTTGATGGCAACCTCAAAGTCATTCTCCCCCTTTGTCATCAAGGGCAAAGGGTGATGCTCCCCCTGAGTACATGTTGGAATCTCTGCTCTGTTGTGCTGACCATGCTCCCCCTGACTGTAGGCAAGATCTGCAAAATGATGTTCTTCAAGAACCATGACTTATACATCATAGAAGACCTTCCTCGCACCAAAAGACTCTATACAAACATCCATCACCCAACCAAGTGGGGATCATCCACCCAAACAAGTGGGGATACATCAGAAGTTTACATATGACAACCAAGTACATTACATCATTCATCCCAGGCATAGTGGGGAAATCAAAATAGGTCGTTACATGACCTTGACAATAAAAGACATACATGACATAGAGACAAAAAATTTAGAGCAAGACTATGAAAGTCACCAATAACAAATATCAGCAACATCATTATTCAGATCAGCAACCATGTTCTCCTTCTGCACTCCTTCTGCAGCTGATCCACCTGAACCCAAAATAGCTTGTGTACTCGAACCAAGAGCTTCTAATGTAATGCCAACAATGCATTATTAGAAGATTATCTGCTCCCCTTGAACCTGTGCCAGATGGTCTCTCGTTAGACCCATATCAGACTCTCTTCAACCAGAGTCTGTCCCCACTGATTTCCTTCAAACCACCATATAGCGACTGTACCTGCATAAATCGGCGTATGTACGCGGATCCTCCTCATGCAACTCGCGTACAACCACATTTCTCTAAACCAGACAGGTTTCAGCAGCAAGATGATGCATCAACTACCCCCAGCTTCTGTCTGAGGTATTCAAATGTCTCCCTGGGCAGGGGTTTGGTGAGAATATCAGCAACTTGTTCCTTAGAGGGAACATACTCCAACTTGACCTTTTTTTCAAGCACTTGTTCCTGAAGAAAATGGTATTTGATAGGTATGTGCTTGGTCTTTGAATGCATGACAGGATTCTTTGAAATGCTGATTGCACTTGTATTATCACAAAAAATGGAAATAGGTGGAGTACAAGTGATTTGAAGATCTTGCAATGTTTGCATCATCCAAAGGAGTTGTGTGCAGCAAGATGCAACAGCTACATACTTTGCTTCAGCTGTAGATAATGCAATGGAACTTTGTTTCTTGCTGAACCATGATACTAATCTAGGACCCATGAAGAATGCACCACCACTAGTGCTTTTCCTGTCATCCACGCTACCTGCCCAATCTGCATCTGTATATGCATGAAGTGTGATATCTGTATCTCTAGGATACCATAAACCATAGTTTTGAGTCCCTTGAAGGTATTTGAAAATTCTCTTGACTGCTTGAAGATGAGTTTCCTTTGGATTTGCCTGAAACCTTCCAACTATCCCTACTGCATGCATAATGTCTGGTTGGATACCTGTTAGCTAGAGTAGACTACCAACCATGGATCTATAGGTAGGTTGATGTACAGCTGCTGATTCATCATTTATGTTGAGACTGCATCTTGTAACCATAGGAGTACATACTGGTTTTGAATCCTCCATCCCATATTTCTTCAAGATCTGCTTGAGATACTTGGTTTGTGATAGAAAAATGTCGTCTTTATTTTGTTGGACTTGTAAACCAAGAAAATATGTGAGCTCACCAAGCATGGACATTTCAAACTCCTTTTGCATTACCAAGGCAAAATTTTGACTCATGTCTTCTTCATTGCTACCAAAGATGATATCATCAACATACACAACAAGTATTAACAATCTTTCATTGTCCACCTTTATATACAGATTGTTGTCTGTTGATCCTTTTGCAAAACCTTGTTGATGAAGGTATTCATCCAACCAAAAATGCCAAGCCCTTGGAGCTTGTTTAAGACCATAGAGAGCCTTTTTGAGTCTGCATACAAGATTTGGATCATTTCCAAGGATGAACCCATCTGGTTGTTCAATGTACACTTCTTCATTCAAGTCTCCATTCAGAAAGGCAGATTTTACGTCCATCTGAAATACTTTGAACTTTTGAAAGCTAGAGAGAGCAAGGAACATTCTTATAGCTTCAAGTCTAGCCACTGGTGCAAAGGTTTCTTCAAAGTCTATGCCTTCTTGTTGCACATATCCTTTACAAACAAGTCTTGCCTTGTTTCTAACCACATCTCCATTTTCATTCAGCTTATTTTTGAAAATCCACTTTGTCCCTATGACATTCTTATCTTTTGGTCTAGGAACCAACTCCCAAGTGTTATTCCTTTGAATCTGCTCAAGTTCTTCGTTCATTGCCTTGACCCAGCATTCATCTTTGCATGCTTCTCGTACATTTTGTGGTTCGATGGAGGAGAGCAATGCTAGATAGCTTGAAGCTTCTGAAATGGTTCTCCTTGTTTATACACCTACCTCTTTCTGCCCCAAAATTTGAAATTCTGGATGATTCTTCTGAACGTGTCTGGATGGAGTCTTTTCTTCTATTCTTATTTGTTCTTCTGGAGCCTCATGGGTTTCTTCATCATGAATCTGATTTGATGTTGAGGGATAGTCCTCATCATCTTCAAAAACTTCAGATCTTTCCTGCCTAGAGGTATTTCCTTCTTCATCAATCACTACATCAATACTTTCAATGATTTTTCCAAGTCTTTTATTGTAACACTTGTATGCTTTGCTATGAGGAGAGTAACCAAGGAGAATGCCTTCATCTGCTCTAGGTTCAAACTTGCCAAGATTTTCATCAGTCCTTTTAATGTAGCACTTGCTTCCAAAAATTTTGAAATATTTCACCGTGGGAGTCTTACCATACCAAAGTTCATGAGGAGTCTGAGTGTTGTTTACCCGGACATTTGTCTTGTTAAGAATAGTTACTGCAGCAAATGCGGCTTCACCCCAGAAGGTTGCGGGAGTTCCAGATTCATCGAGCATAGCACGAGCCATTTTTTGAACCGTTATGTTCATCCTTTCCACTACTCCATTTTGTTGAGGTGTCCTTGCAGTAGAAAATTCCCTTCTTATGCCATGTTCTTCACAAAAATCGAAAAATTCATCTGAGGTAAATTCTCCTCCTCGATCAGATCTGAGACATTTGATTCATCGATCTGATTCGTTTTCAACCAAGGCTTTGAATGATTTGAACTTTTCGAAAGCTTCATCTTTATACTTCATGAGTCCTAACCAACACATCCTTGAAAAGTCGTCAATAAACAATATGAAGTACTCTTCACCTCGAGGTGACTTCTTCCTAGTTGGACCACATATATCAGTATGGACAAGTTCAAGTGGCCTGCTAGCTGATCCTTCCTTCTCAGGGAAATTAGTTCTGGTTTGCTTACCAAACTGACATGATTTGCATATTGTATTGTCTGGAATTCTGATGTCAAGAAGATCACGAACCGCCTGATATTTGCATGCTTTCCTTATCTAAGAGAAGCTAAGATGCCCCAATCTTCTGTGCCATAGCCAGTGTTCATTCTTGCTTAGATAGCATTGATGTTTCCTTCGTTGAATATGTATAAATTATTTTGAGTTCTTATGCCTTTGATCACTGTTTTTCCTGTATCAAGATCACGAACACTACATCCATTTGATCGAAATATTACCTCAGTTCCTTGGTCGCACATCTGACTGAAACTCAATAGATTGTGCTTTAAGCCATCAACATACATAACATTTCTAGCTTTGACCTTTTCTTTCAACTGAACAGTACCCTTACCTTTTATGAACACAGGGGTGTCATTTCCAAATGAGACCTTCTTTGCCTTTTCTAAGGCACTATATGATTGAAGTTTTTCTTTATCACCTGTCATATGTTTCGAACATCCACTGTCGATATACCATTGATTTTCCTGTCCTTCTGCATATAAGGCTATCCCACATCTTTCCGGTTGTGGTTCTTTCATTCTCCATGTTTTGGCACTTGAGACTTGTTCCTTCTGATTTGTCTGCCGAAACCTGCTCCTGCATTCAGAATCTTCATGATCGAAGTTGTTACAAATAGAATATTCTATTTCATTTTCAAGAGCAGAAAAGTTATTGTAGGTCCTTTTCATGATCCCAGTCATACTTCTTTGTTTTTTAGCTTCTCTAGTCATGATTGTCTTATAGGCAACACATTGAGCTGCTTTGTGACCAAAGTTATGACAAGAGAAACACTAGCCATTGAAGAAACTCCTGCGATTATCAAATCTACCAACTGAAGGATTGTAGTTTCTATTGACATCCATTCTTGAGGCAAATTGAGAATGTTTTACCTGTGGCTGGTTGTAGCTTCTGTCCATCCTTAAAGTAGATTGCCCCCGATTTACCTGGTAATCTTTGTTCATTCTTGAGGTAAATTGTCCCTTATTTACCTGGTGATCTCCATTGTGCCTTTGCTGTCGATTGTCAATTTGTTCACTCCTCCTTGCTGCATCAAGATAAATCTTGGAGGTGGACGCTTCTTCATTATATCCCAGACCTGTCTTGATTAATGGAGAACGTTGCACTTTGATAATTTCATCTAAAGTTTCAAACCCTTTAGCAAATCTGAGATTAAGGGCTTTTGTTTTCTCAATTTCTTTTCTAAGTCCCACAATTTCACATTCTAACTTATCATTGTATTTATCTTTCTCGACAAGTTGGATTGTTAGAGTATCTATAATCATATTCTTTTCCTCTAAACAAACTTTAAGTCTAGAAATTTCTTCATAAAGACCTTCTTCGTTTATAGCATCCAAGAAATCATCATCTTCAAAAGCCATTAAAAGTTTGTCATCATTACCTCGTTCATCTTCATCACTATTTGACAATCCATCACTGTCTTCATGCATGTAATATCTCTTCTTATTCTGCTTTCTATTCCATCTGACAAGTTCCTTGCCTTTGTCTAGTTTATCTTTATGAGGACATTTTGCAGCATAATGACCAACTCTTCCACAAGCAAAGCATTTGAAAGGCAACTTACCTCTGAATCTTCCAGTTCCCCGTTGGAGGTTCTTGACAAAATTTGATTCTTCCTCTTCTTCTGACATATGTCCTGACTCATAGTAATCTCCTTTGCCTGAAGCCTTCAATGCAGCTTCTCTCCTGTCTGATGGTCCTCCTTTTCTCATTTCGTAAGCAGTTAGAATTCCGTGCAGCTGTGACATGGTAAGGCTCTGAAGGTTCTGCTTTTCTTCTATGGCAGAAACTTTTGATTCAAACTTAGAAGACAAAGATCTTAGCACCTTTTCAACCAAAACAACCTCTTTTATTTCTTCACCCAAGTTCTTCATACAATTAACAATCTCATCTATACGAAGGAAATAGTTAGCCACACTTTCTTCATTGTGCATTCTGAGATTTTCATACTGAATTCTGAGGGTTTGAAGTTTTGCTCGTTTTACCTGTTCATCTCCTTCATAGCTCAGAACGATCTTGTACCATATTTCTTTTGCGGTTTTGAGCTGCATAACCTTGACGAATTCTGTTTGAGATAGACTTCCTAATAGAGTATTGACAGCCTTTGCATTTGTTTCATACTGCTTCTTCTCAGCCGGATCTGTAGGAGTTGCTGATGGAAAAGTGTACCCATATCTATGATATCCCAGACTTCTGTACCAAGAGATTGAAGATAGGTTGTAATTCTTACCTTCCAATAGACGAAGTTGGTCCCATCATAAATTGGTGGCCTGATCGAGGCTTCTCTCTCGTAGTTGCTCATGATGATAGATCTTCCTTCAAGCGATCAAGCTTCTTCTGAAGGACCTGCTCTGATACCGATTGTTGGAAATAATACTGAGAGGGGGAGGTGGGTGGGTGAATCAGTATTATTAAGTCAAATATTTTTTATTTTACTCCCAAATCATATATGCTACTTCAGTTAGAGCAAACCGCGTATATACGCAACTTCAGATAAGTAAACCAACGTATACCATGCAGACTTATAATTTAATGTATTCTACAAAGGTTGATCATTAATCTATGCATCAGAGTCATATAAACAGTAACCAGGAACAAAAAAAAAACAGAGTAGAAGACAACCACACACAAGAACACAAGATATAAGGTGGAAACCCAATGTGGGTGAAAACCACCTGCTGCAATTCATCTCTATCTTCTTTTATTAGAAACTTCTTTTTACAATGATTATGTACTGGTGCAGACTTATACCAGTACGCAGGCTGCAACCTACAAAGAGCTACAACCCTATCTCGTTCTCTAGCTTCTTCTAGAAGGCAGCGACAACCCCCTTAGGTCTTGTACTAGCTGAGATACTAGTACGTAGGTGCCGACCTACAGAAGGCTGCAACCTTCTCCTCTTCCAGGGACCATGTTTCATCAATTTTTAGACTGGATCCATGAACATCAAACAAACATCAAGTATATGTGCATCAACCAATCTCCTTTCCACAAACAACTACTGGATCAACCAATAACTTCTCAAAATGTTGTAATCAGAAAACAATACTAGTAACCGGACACCAATGCTGAACCCAAAACACTGCCGAAATCCATAGAAGCAGCGAAAACATATTTCAAGAGTCGTACTCTACTTCACTGTGTATAAACCTGCGTACATACGCAGCAGAATCAAGGTCAACCAGCGTATACGCTTTCTTCTCTCGATGAACCTACGTGTATACGCGCATTTTCAGAGTCGAACCTGCGTATAGATCTATAAAAGACAATTCACCCTTTACACTTAAACAGACTTCAGTTATACTCAAATTATCAAATTTATAGATCTAATTATGTGCCGATTATAACAGATCAATTCACAAAAGATATTACTATTCAAGCCTTGAGATCTCGACCCATCAATAGAACTTATCTATCTTGTAATGCTCAGGTTCCTTCTTGATTCAAATCCAGCCACACAAACCAATCACTTGCACGTCTTCAGATATTCAATACATCAGATGATACTTGCCTAATGATCTCCTTCCTCTTTTATAGTCTAAGGCCTTTCACAATACCACGGTCCAAAACCATAACAAACCAATACCATGGACCCAATACTTGGAAACAACACATCTGACGAGATACTATGGTCCAAAACCATAGGTTCAAATACCAAGGACTAAATACCACGGACCAAAACTAAGTTCTCCCAAATATACGCACTTTTCTTTGCGTGAAAGTGCACATATACGCATACGCGTCTTTGGAACGTCTAACCCGTGTGTATACGCGGCTTGGTCACGATGAACCCGTGTATATATATTTTTCCTTCATTCTGAGAGCCTGAACTGAGATCTGTCACCAGAGTGAGTTGCCATCAAGGACAACACCTGTGCCACACCTGTGCCATAGCGCCAAACCTGTGTCATAATGCCAACAAATTCTGGTGAAATTCATTGTTAAGATATTACTAGTTATACAATCATTATTTAAATCATCTATCTCAAAATTAAAATCCCTTGGTTTTACCTCCATTTACCCTTGGCTTACCAATTCCAATACCGCTATATGCAGTTTCATATAAACACTAGGTCATCATGATTTAATTTTATATCATGCTTAATTTACTTGCATGAGGGTTTGTTGATCCATGTTGACTTATACCTACATCATTTAACAATTATCATTTTCATCCCCCAAAAATATTTTCTTATCTCGTCAAGTTCCTATCTCAATACCACTTGGTTGCTTTATCGTAAATTCACCCTTCATCAAGTTGGGCAAAAGACTCTTTCTCATTAAATAGTATCATTATTTTAGATTTTGAAACAGTTGGAAACACTACTACCATCATTTTCCATGAAAAATTTAAATGTGTGGTGTTATGTGGAAACAACCTCTTTTAATGCTATGGGAACAAAACTTCTTCACATTTTTTAAACTATGTAGATCATCACTATGACCATTACCAATCATGTTTCTCGATCCACTTATCAATACCCTTAAAATAACTTTCTTCTTGATAGAACATCCCTTCAATTCCTCCTACCAGATATTCATAGATATATTTTTATTTTTCTCCTAGTCTTAATTTCCTAATATTCCATGTCTACTAGCTTCAAAAATGGAAATTTCTTCACTTCATTCTATTGTATTATATTGACTCTAATTTTTCACCTCCAGTCATTGTGGTTTCTTTTCCTCCTCTCTTAAAAACATATCACTCATATACTTTGGAAATGTTGTTACTATTTCCCAACTTGGGTAATACCTGATAAATAAATTCATTAAGATGGCTACCAAATGTAATCCGCTTATCATTTCCTGTTTTAAGACATCAACATAATAAAATTGCCTGATCATTCATCTTGTTATCCATAATTCATTCATATAGTTAGTCACCTATGGAAAACTTTACTATGTGGCTCTCCCATTAGAGGGAAAACTCTTATAGATGTTAGCATGCACATAACTTATCTTCTCTAATCATTCTATTTTGTCATACCTTCCAGGTTCTTTAAAAATGACCTTCATTATTACCATGATTGTTCAACTTCATTAGTTGATTGCCAATATTTTCTTCCTTATGTGCATCATCCTTAGATAGACCTTATAGTGATACCTTTAGAGTACCATGTTATGATCATACCAAATTCTTCCATTATGTTCTAAAATAGGTTGCCTCTTCTTGATTTCTTACCCTTGTTGTGCCACTTCCTCTCAACCACCATAAGTACCTATCTAGCACCAAGCTGGCCATAATCACATGATCTATCATTAGTTATCATCATTAGAAAATTTGAAAGTTTTTCCTTCTCATTTCTTCTTAAACAACTTTATCCAATATTTGCAATTAACCTTGAATCACGAAACCTCATGTAACATTATACTCCACATCGTGATAGTTTATTCAACTAAACTGAAATCATAGTGTACGATTTAGATGTATCATAACGTTCAAAAAATAAAACATGATTTAGTTGCTCCATAAAAGGTATCTGTCCTAGCTAAGTAAGCACTCGTAATTAGTTCACATTTTAAACATCAAGGATTTGTTGTCATTGTTAGAAGATCATATTCAGAGAGTTGTGTTCTTGCAATAATAGACCAGAGAAATGCCAAGTAACTGCTATCGCTAAAGGACAATGAGAACAGCAATCCAACCCAAATAATTAGTGAATAATATGATCAGCATTCAAGGAATGTTATCTCTGTGTTTTTAGATCAGATTGAACCATAAAATATTGAACAGATGCAAGTGAACAATGATGATCTAAAGGTAATAAGATATCAGAGTTTATACCATTGTGAATTGGAACAGATTTCACTATTTTAGAGCACTTCAATCATGTCAGTTGGCGTATTGTTCAATCACAAGAAATGAATGTTTAGGATGTGAAATTCAGTTGTTTACAATGTTCGGAAATGACCATCATTCAAGATATGTTTAACATCATAGCATGGTATCACACGATTCTCAAGGCAAACTTCATGTGAAAATAAGCTGATAGATAGAAAATATACCAATCTTTCAGAGAATTATACATCGTCAATTATGGGTAGATTATCACCATCCAAGATTACAAGATTACAAAAAAAACTTTTCCAATGAATCAATGAGTCATAACAAAACTATATACCTTTAATCATGTGACTCATTTAGAAGCATTGTCACACCTTTAACTGTTGTAGTTGTTTATAGCACTTTTCATTTTATGAAATAGCATTTCAAAAATGGTAAGAGGATGCAATACAAACAACTTAAGAAAATGAGATTTCTATCCGTGGTTTTACCATGCAATGAGATTCTAATGAGAGCAGAGAACCACAGAGGAAAGTTTTGGTATCCAAACCAGAGAAGAAATAAGAAAGGAGGCTCATTCCAATACTAATGCAAATATCAATCTGTTGTCTATAATGATGCATGAGAAAACCAATGAGGAACTAATGAATGCACCAAACTTTAAGTTATACCAACGTTAGTCTGCTGTCAAGAAATCCGATTGTTGTAGCTTATTGCCGATATTATATCAGTCCTTAGATACCAAAATTCAATAGCTAATTAAACCAAAACTGCAATGTGATGTGACAAAATAAATATGTAATTAATCAACTAATTAACATCAAGTTCAAACTATGAGTAGTACTTACCTGTGGTTTAAGTCTGCTTACCGCAACAAGGTTTTGGGGACGACTCTCCACCCAACCGTAGGCTCAATTGTGCAAGGACTTGCTACAACTGGCCACCCTCGAGCCTCAATCAACGTACTACTGCCAGTGACTCCTTTGTCTTAGAACACTATTCTCCCAAGAGAATGAATGATAGAATCTTGGAATGATGGAATCACTCTCATCTTCATCACCCTCTATTAAATAGAGCAAACATTAGAAGGAGAACCACATGCACACACTCCATGTGTCAACATGCAACTTTACTGTTTTCTTCTTTTATTCTTTTGTTTTTACTTTTTGATAGTTTTACTGATTTTTACTATTTTTCTTGTTTTATTTCTTCTGTTTTTACTTTTTGATAGCTTTACTGATTTTTACTATTTTTCTATTTTTTCTTATTTATATTTATTTAGAAAATGTAATTAATTTATTAATTTATTATTATTTATTTTGTTTATTTATTTATTATTATTTATTATTTTATTATTGTTTATTTAATATTTATTATGTATTATTATTTATTATTAAGGGACATTATATTATCACTAATTTACACATTTTTTTATGATGACCAGCAAATATTGTGCTTCCTGGCGAATTGTTCAAAGATGCGGCGATCGATGAGGACGAGCACGAAAAGGCATTACAGGATGCAGCCAATGAGAGTAAAGTAAAACTCATCACAAAGGGTGTGGTGTCGATGGAGAAGTTCTATGAACTGCAGAATCGCTTACAAGGACATGTTTATTCTAGGACCCACAGTTCCACACTATCACACAAGCAGATTATCTTGGAAACAGAAAAGGATTTGAAGTATGTCAATCTTGGTACTTGTTGTACACCACAAGAGCAGCAAGCCTTTATCCGCTTATTCAAGCAATAAAGAGATGTGTTCACGTGGACATACGATGAGATTTAAACGTACGACACATGAATCATCTATCATGTGATACCAATAAAAGTGTAGGTTTTAACCCCGTACATAAATTACCTGCATATTAATTCTAAAACACAGAAGATAAACAATGCGAGAGAATAACACATAAAACACATATATACAGAGATTTTCCCTTAGATCCCAAAACCGGGACTACTAGCTTGATTTTTCATTATGTTCCTTTCATTGTTACAATACATATTTATACATACCGAAACATCCAATACCATGGACCGAAAACCATCGCGTCCGAAACCATGTGCGAGAAATCATGCACAAAGCCATAAGTAGGTCCACCCAACCTAATATAGGGTCCAAAGACAAAATTTTCTAGGGCGCAGCCCTAGACCCCATAGAGTGGAGTTACCTGCACCCCTCAAACTCCCTGTGACCCCCTCTCCCCCCCCGCTACGCAATCAGCGCAACAAAGGGGGGGGTCCGACCCCTTCTAACCCCCCGGTTAACTACATGGGCTAGTCGTGGAAAGAATATAACACAACCCAACATTCTCCCACTTATTGTTTTCTTTCCACAAGGAGTCACAAGAGAGCTTACTCATTTATCCAGCCCTGCAACGCCCATTGTTTCTCTACACCAAGAGAACTTCTCAGAGCTCACATATTTTGTCAATGCATCTGCAATATTCTTCAATGTGTCCACCTTTACCAGCAACACCATTTTCTCTTCTATCATATCCCTCACAAAGTGATAGTGAACATCAATGTGCTTTGTCTTTGAATGATATGCAGGATTCTTTGCCAAGAATTGCACTTTGGATGTCACAACCTATCCTTATATCTCCCTGTACTAACCCCATACTTGAACACAATCTCTGCAACCAAACTGCTTCATTGCTTACATGAG
Source organism: Pinus tabuliformis (assembly GCA_031772625.1). Classification (NCBI taxonomy): domain Eukaryota; kingdom Viridiplantae; phylum Streptophyta; class Pinopsida; order Pinales; family Pinaceae; genus Pinus; species Pinus tabuliformis. The sequence continues at coordinate 815,018,130 of CM062812.1, forward strand.
TGGCTACCATGTATTCTGCCTCTGTTGTTGATAGTGCCACTACAGATTGTTTCTTATCCATCCAGCTAACTGCACCTCCAAATAGGTTAAACACATACCCACTTGTAGATCTTCCTTGATCTAGATCTCCAGCCCCATCTACATCAACAAAGCCACGAATATCCAACATTGTCCAATCTTGGTCTTCCTTGGTAGCACAAACCATAATCACTAGTGCCACACAAATACCTGAAAACCCGCTTCACTGTTGTCCAGTGCTCCTTGCCTGGCTTTGACATAAACCTGCTCAATACTCCCATTGCATGTGCAATGTCTGGTCTAGTACAGACCATCGCATACATCAGGATATCGACTACACTTGTATATGGAACAGAGGACATGTCCTCTTCCTCTTCTTGTGTCTTGGGACATTGTTCAACAGATAACTTTACACCTACAGGAATAGGAACCTTCACCGGTTTACTATCCTGCATATTAAACCTCTACAATATTGTCTCGACATACTTCCTCTAGTTAACCAGAGTTTCCTCTTTGTCCAATCTCTTTTAATTTCCATGCCCAAAATATAGTTTGCAACACCAAGATTTTTCATGTTGAATTTGGAGGACAAATGGGTCTTCAAATCCTAGATAATTTCTTTGTCATTTCCAACCAGCAACATATCATCCACATACAAGACCAGATAAATAACATGGTCACCAATTAATTTAAAATACACACAGTGATCTTCTTTGCTTCTGGTGTAGCCAAGCCCCCGTATAAATGTATCATATTTTTGATACCACATCCTTGGTGACTGTTTTAACCCATACAGAGACTTCTTTAACTTGCATACCATTTCTTTCTTACCCTTCACTGCAAAACCTTCAAGTTGCTTCATGTAGATCTCCTCTTCCAGATCCCCGTGAAGAAATTTTGTATTAACATCCATCTGTTCTACCTCAAAATCAAAAGCAGCAACAACAGATAAAATTAATCTAATAGAAGTTACCTTAGCAACAGGAGAAAAAATATCACCAAAATCAATTCCTGGCACCTGGGAATAACCTTTTGCTACCAATCGATCTTTGTATTTCTCCACCTTTCCTTCTGCATTTGTCTTCTTCTTGAACACCCATTTGCTGCCAATGGGTTTCCTTCCAGCCGGTAACTCCAATAGATCCCATGCCTCATTTTTGTGCAAAGATGCCATTTCATCAACCATGGCCTCTTTCCATAGTTTTCCATCCTCTGAATCTACTGCTTCCTTCATAGTTTTGGGATCATCATCAGTAATAGATAAATCAAATTTTGAACAGAAAGCAGATGGACTATACATTTCTGGTTGCCTTCTTTCTCAAACTAATCTTCTCACACCCGGAGTTTCTGGTTCTTCATCTTCGGATTCCTCCTCTGTTGTAGAGTCTGGTTCTTCCTCATTTAGCTCAAACTCTATCTTCTCGGGTTCCTTTGGTTGGATTTCATGTTTAACAACATCTTTCACCTCTCTAAACAGCGCATCTCGGCTATACACAACCTTCCTTGTTACTGGGTTCCAAAGCTTATAACCCTTTAAACCATCCTTATACCCAATAAAGATGCACTTTGCAGATTTACTTCCCAACCTGGTTCATTTCTCCTTTGGAACATGTACATATGCATCACATCCAAATACCCTCATATGTGAAAGAGACGGTTTCTTACCAGTCCATACCTCTTTTGGAGTCTTATCTTCCAGTGTTGATGAAGGTGATCTATTGACCAAGTAACATGTAGTCTCCACCGCCTCTGCCCAAAATTCTTGTCCTAACCAGGCACCACTGAGCATGCTTCTTTCCCTTTCCATCAACGTCTTGTTCATTCTTTCAGCAACTCCATTTTGCTCAGGTGTATATGGAGTAGTCTTCTGTTGTGCTATACCACACTTCTTATAGAATTCTTCAATTCCTTACTGCAAAACTCTCCACCGTTATCTGTTCTCAGCACCTTTATTGTCTTCTCTGTCTGGTTTTCCACTAAAGCCTTAAATTCTTTAAACCTGTCAAAGACTTCAAATTTCTTCTTAAGGAAATAGATCCATATATTCCTTAAGAAGTCATCTATAAATGATACATAGTACACAGACTTACCCAGTGATGGAACCTTCACAGGTCCAAACACATCATTGTGCACAAGCTTTAATATATTTTTCGCTCTCTTACCACCAAAGGGGAAACTCACCTGATTCTGCTTCCCATATACACAATTTTCATAGAAATCAAAATCCAGAGATCTATTACTCATACCTTCTACCATACCTTTACCATGAAGTATTCGAAGGCCCTTCTCTCCAATATGTCCAAGCCTTTGATGCCACAACATGGTCTTCTCTCCAGAAACCACTAGATTTTCTAATCCACTTTCAAGAACCACAGAACTATTGCACCCATCAATAACAGTGCTACCTTTCAGCTTGTATAGAGTTCCAATCCAAATTCCCCACATCAATACTAGTGCTCCCCGAACCATTTTGCAGGTATCCTTCTCGAACACTGTTTTTACACCTACATCATCCATCTTTCTTACAGAAATCAGATTTCTGGCTAATGCGGGAATATGCAGAACACCTGGAAGTGTTCTAACCCTTCCACCTTGCAACTTCAACTTTACTTTTCCGCAACCAACAATTCTAACATTCTTGTCATCCCCCAAGAAGACATCACCACCATCATATTTCTCATACTTGTAGAACCACTCTCTATGGGGAGTGAAGTGAAAGGATGCACCTGAGTCAATAAACCATGCCTCATGATCTACATGTGTACTTGAAGAAGCCAAGTACACATCCCCACCTTCATCTGAGGAGGTTTTCGCCTCTGTAGAAGGAGTATCATCAGATCCCTTTCCTTTATCAGGAGCTTTAGATTTACAGTCCCTTTTGTAGTGCCCTTCCTTTCCGCATTTCCAGCACACCACCTTTATAGGTTTTCCTGGAGATTTAGATCTCCCTCTAGATTTAGATCTCCCACTCGATGACTTATTTTTGTTTTTGTTCTGGGACCGCCCTCGTACAGACAAGGCATCACTATTCTGGCTCTCCATATTTTTTCGTCTCATTTCCTCCGTCAGCAAGGATGAGACTATTTCATCAAACTGCAAGGCAGTTGCATTGCTACCTATTGCAATAACCAGCCTATCCCACAAATCTGGTAGAGAACACAACAAATTGATGCACTTATCTTCATCTGAAATTTTAATATCAACAGATGATAACTGACTTACCACAGTATTAAGTGCGTTTAGATGCTCTGTCACATTGTCTCCATCTTTCATCCTCAAGTTATACAACTTTTTTCATCAGAACAATTTATTCACTAGAGACTTAGATTGGTATAAAGTCCCTAACTTGTCCCACAAAGCCTTCATCGTAGCTTCCCCTGATACATTCAACAATACTGAATCTGAGACACAATCGTATTGTGCTCTTTGCCTTCCAATCCAACTTCTTCCATTCTTCATCGGACACTCCCATTGGTTTCGTACCTAGATCTACCATGATCCACTGATCTTTATCCACCAACAGATCATCCATCTTGAGTTTCCATAACTCAAAACTCTGAGCATTAAATTTCTCGATCTCTATCTTTCCACTGCTTGCCATCTTCTTTCACGACTAGAATTGATACTGTAGATCTCCCACTGAACAGAGTCTACCACAGGCCTGAGCAAACCCCTCAGCAGCAAAGGCGTCCCCTTGAAGCCAAAACAACTCTGATACCAAATGTAGGTTTTAACCACGTACAGAAATTACCAGCATATTAATTCTAAAACACAGAAAATAAACAATGCAAGAGAATAACACATAAAACACATATACAAAGAGATTTTCCTCTGGATCCCAAAACCGGGACTACCAGCTTGATTTTTCATTATGTTCCATTCAATATTAAAATACATATTTATACATGTCAAAGCATCTAATACCATGGACCGAAAACCATCGCATCCAAAACCATAGGTAGGTCCGCCCAACCTAATATAGGGTCCAAAAACAAAAAATTCCATGGCGATGCCCCCGACCCCATAGAGTGGGGTTACATGCACCTCTCAAACCCTCTGTGACCCTCCCTCCCGCTACGCAATCTGCGCAACAAAGGGGGGGCTCCACCCCCCTTCTAACCCCCCGATTAACTATGTGGGCTAGTCGTGGAAAGAATATAACACAACCCAACAAAAAGAAGGGGCCAAGCCATTGCAACTGAAACTGAGAAAAGTACACCCAACGCTTGAGCCTCTTATTCAGAAAGAGTTAAGGAAATTGTTGGATGCCCGGATCATATACAAAGTGCGGCACTCAACTTAAGTGTCAAATTTGGTCCCAGTGAGAAAGAAGTCTGGGCAAATCCACTTGTGTGTCAATTTCTGGAATCTCAATCGCACCTCAAACTAGGAAAACTACCCTGTGTCGTCCATGGAACAAATATTGCAAACAGTATGGGGGTAAGAAATGTTTTCTTTGCTAGACGGTTATTCCGGATATAACCAATTTCTAGTTTTACAGCCTGACAAACTTAAGACCACCTTCCGCACAAAGTGGGGCACATTTGCAATCAGGCGAATGTCGTTTGGGTTAATCAATGTCGATGCTATGGACATCGCTTTCCGCATATTAATTGGAAGGAGCGTAATAGTCTATCTTAACAACGTAACAGTGTTTTCCAAACAAAGGTCAGACCACGTACGCCACTTAAAGAAAAATTTTGAACGATTTTGCAAGTACGGTAATCCTTAAATCCCAAGAAAAGTATCTTCACAGTATCTGAGGGTAGTCTATTAGGCCACGTTATTGCCAAACGTGAGATTATGGTAGACCCGGACAAGGTCAAAACAATCACGCAGATTCCCTTCCTAGTGAGTAAGAAAGCTATGAAGTCCTTGGGGAAATCAACTTCCTCTGCAAGTTGTAGTGCCCACTCTAGTCTCCTGACCCTAATACGACATTATCTTAGACACTCTATTCTTCGAGGACCTCAGATTGAGGATCTGGACCCATGACACTATTATTAGCGATTGAGATATTCATGGTTGTGATGTTATGAATGCTTTCCATTGATATTATGGTAGCATGAATGGTTATGTATCTTATCTATCAGTATTCTGATGATTACAATATTAATAGTTAAGTTGGTCTCTATTTGAAATTATGATGAGGGTAGTAAAGAATATGTATGCGCTCTACTAAAAGCATAATGAGGATAAATTTTATGGATAGGTATATTTCTACGATGTTACGATGTTGATAGCTTAATGAATATGTATGTTTCCATTGATGATTATTGATGATAGCCATGAGGGGTGTGTCCCTACTTCCTTTAGTTCAGACTTACAATGGACAATGATGTGAATGACCAGGAATTGTTAATGATGCTATTATGATAACTGACTAACATTGAGAAACCGTGTTACTGATGATTATTGAGTATGGCAGGAAACCATCAGAAGCACTCGCATATGACATGTCGATGACACCTGGTTTGATGAAAATTTATATTACTTTACCTTTGAAAGTCTAAGTCGATCTTGGAACCTGCCATATATGTTTAACTATATTCTGATGATATATTAATGGTTGCAGGCACAGATTAGTTGCTTGACCGAATGACTCACATATGGGTGATGGGGTTGTACAAGTGGATGGAACTACATGGGAGGGGTGGGACAGAGTCCCTAATCTCACCCACTAGCACTCCCGCCATGACTTGGGCTGGAAGGGTTGAAGCACCTTCGCCTTGAAGATCACGATGCCATGAGGGCAGGTTCCAAAGTTGGTTCGCTCATGAGGACTTTACCGGGGGGCGCGCATCAAGGCGGATCCCTTGATCCCCGACACCATTAGTCTCACTATAGCAGGCAACATAAGAGATGATAGCAGTCTATGACGTTGCACTATACTTTCCCCTCGTAGTCACTGGATGCTTGAAGGGCAAGTGGTGTGGCACCCTTGGAACTTCAGGGGAATTTCTTGAAGGGCACGACCAACTTGGCACCCTTGGCATCACAAATAAACTATTAGGTGTGGCACCCTTGGAACTTCTAGGGAAGTTCTTGAAGGGCACAACCAAATCTTGGCACCCTTGGAATCTTTAAAAAAAATAATAATAATAATAAATAAATATAAGCAAGGAATGAAAACTAGGTAAATTTACACCCAGGGTAAATGATGATTAGAAACCAATGTAATTAAACCAAAAATAAAACTTGGAATAAGGAGGATCATAGGAAGAATTAAAATAGAGTACCTTAAAAGTTCTATCCTTCCCATGTTGGTAAGTACTAGGAAAATTATGTGGTTAAATTAGGAAAAAGGGGAAAGACAAACATAATGGTAAGGATAAAGATTAATCCTAAAACTAATTTAAACCTAATTAAGAAAAGGGAAAGGTGAATTAAAATGAGAATAATAAATTAAATTAGAGAAATGTAGAGAAGCTCCATGTGTCAACAACCAACATAAGAATATCCATCTAGGAGATAACCTGAGTTAAATTGGGAGTAGATTGGGGATAAAATCTTGACTCATTAATTGACTTCAAGTGATGAACACAAATTAAGGAATAAAAGGAGGGAATAAAGAGACAACTAGGAGAAGAAATAGGAATCTAGTTGAGGTGAGGAAAATATTAGTTTTAAATAAAAATTTAAGTAAATAATTTTGGGAGACCTTTGATGTGAGAATGACACATGGGTGGGTGAATAATCAAGCTATTAAATTATAAAAAAATAGTTAATTATGCATGACATGACAAGTGTCACCTATGAGGACTCCTATAAAAGAAGGGGCAAGCCATGGAAGAGGGGACTTTTTGGGAGCCCTATTGTTGGATGGATGAGATGTTGTCGGAACAGTGATTACGAAGCTATAGTGAGTTTGGTGAGGTAAAGGATTAGAGAGAGGACTCTTGAGCCAAGGTGTGCTCTCCTCTACTAGCTAGTGCTTGTCTCCATTGTACAACCCCATTGCAGCTCGGGGGTCCGCGGGGAAGAAGAGTACCCAAGGAGTAGGTTGGGAGGTTAACCGGTGGGTCTTCGCCTTCGGATCAGGTGCGTCATCATTCACCCGCGGAGGTGACCAGCTACAAGGGAATACCAGCAACAGCAAAGCAAGTGGAGTCTCGCCTTTCGTGCACGGTACATATGTATTTCATTATTATTGATCTTAGTTAAAAGTATGAACCGTTATGATATGTTTCCTGAATGAGTAGCAGGAATGTATGAGTTAAATGAATTTGAGATTCAATGTGTTTCTTTTCTGATTGTATTTGCTGTAAAAAAAATAAAAAAAATAAAAAAAAAATATCATACAGTCTGGTAGAGGTCCTTACACAAGTTCATCCCCGACTATGCTCAAATTGTTAAGCTAATACAGGAGATGGTGAAGAAGGATGCAATCTATAAATTGGATAAAAGGGAAAAGGATGCATTTTCTCGTATTTAGCAGGCTATCGCAAAAGTACTCGCATTGCACAACTCAGACTTCCATAAAGATTTCTTGCTTTACACTTTTGCTTCTGACACTTCTCTCGTCGTTGTACTCACCTAAAAGGATGAATTGAACAACGAGCGACCTATCTCTTTCACGAGCACAAGTCTGCAAGGACTAGATCTTAACTACCCCGTCGTGGACAAACAAGCTTATGCGGTATACAAGGCGGTAAACAACTTTCAGCCCTATCTATTCAAGAATCATTGCATTATCTTTGTTTCGCACCCAGCAATCAGATCACTGCTCGTTCAACAAGAGTTGGGTGAAAGGAGAGAAAACTAGATGACTGAGTTGCAAGAATATGATCTAGAGATCAAGTCAGTTCACACAATCAAGGGCCATGGTCTGTGTCAACTAGCAACATAAGTAGAAAACATAAAGAAGGAAGAAGATCTTTCAGGATGGGAGTAAGAAATTGACATGTACAATGTTAAGTGAGCCTCCCCGCTACTAGCACAAACTCTTGGTACGTTGATGTGCACCAATACCTTGAGCACGGCACCGTGCCCTCCCACTTTTCTGCATGACAGAATAGGGCACTCAAACTTAAAACATTATCCTATCAATTGGTGCATGGGGTGATTTTCAGGAAGCACCACAACAGAGTACTGCTCGGGTGTTTGGAAGCACATGATTCAGAAAAGGTATTGTGTGATCTCCACGATGGACCAACCGAGGGTCACTTTGTAGGCAACACAACAGCACATACGGTCATGCAAGCCGACTTTTTCTGCCCTACATTATCCAGAGATTTTGATGCTTACGCCCACAAGTGTCTGGTCTATCAGAGGAGTGTCAGCAGAAACAAAGCAGTGGAAGAACATTTTCAATAGTGGGGCTTGGATATTATAGTAGAAATATTTATGCATTCATCAAAGCAGCACTGCTACATCCTCACTGCCACAGATTACTTCACACGGTGGACAAAAGTAGTTCCGCTCAAACAGGTGAATGATCAAGAAGTCATCAACTTTCTGTAACAGAACATCATTTCCAGGTTCGACATTCCTACTTCACTTGTTTTCGACAATGCAACATACTTCTCATCGCTGAAGCTTTACGATTTTGCATTGGAAAATGGCATTGTATTGAAACATTCAACTAACTATTATTCGCAGGGGAATGGTCTTGTTGAATCCAAGAATAAGAACGTAATCAACTTTATCAAAAAGACTATATTCTCTGAGCAACGAAACTGGCACTCTACTTTGGTAAATGCCTTATGGGCTGACAGAGTCACGCAGAAGTGTTCCCTAAACACCTCCCCTTACTTCCTGGTATACAGAAAAGAAGCCATCCTCCCACCCAACATCTACTTGCTTGCCCTCCAACTCTCACAAGAATCCCAAGACAAGTCGTGTTTGTTAGTGCAACGTAGGATGGACACCCTTTGCAAGCTATAGGAAGAAAGGTTGAAAGCAAAAGAAAAAATTTCAGTTCACCATAATCGTATCAAGAGGTGATTCGACAAGAAGTCTGCAAGGAAGAACAACTTTAGTTGCAAGCCTTCTGAAGAATTATTGGTGGTAGTTAATTCATGAGAGATGCATGATTAGAACAATTGAGAATGCACCCATTCATATTAGAGAGTGGGAAGCAAAGACAAACTCCAGCATTGTGCATATGGATGATTATGAGTTGATATTGGGACATGAGTTTTTTATTGTAGTTACAGGTTTTATTTGTGGGATGCTTATTCATTCTATCAGGACATGAACTGATTGTTTTGAAGACCTTAAAAGGAGCGATGGATTCAATTGCTACGATGAATTCTATTTGGACGTCAGATAGGGAAAATTATTAGTTCTAGAGTAAAATTCTTGAGAAGATGGATGTGATGGACATTTTTCTCCTAAAGTGTGTACACATTATGACAATATTGATTGAAAGAATCGATAGCTTGGAGTAGCGGATCATTTTCAGGAAGACAAGTTGATGCCTATTGATTCTAATGAGTACATGAGGGAGACACCTATCATCCAAGAATGTGACTAGGAAGACTTACCTTGGTATAAATGGGCAAGGGAGAAGATTGAATTAGCCATGGATGATTTAGGAGGAGGTTGGCCATGTGATCCAGAGTTGGAGCATCTTGTGGAAGAAGTCGAAGGTAGGATCTATTCTCATCCACCATTGTTGAGGTATCATATGGAGAAGTATGGAGGTGTACTTATAGTAGGTCATGGGATTTGGAGAAGGAGGTGGTGGTCACCATGACTATTGCACCTCGCCTTCACATTCAACCATGAGGAGCATTGGCTCATTGTTGCAGTCAGATGACAATTCATATGTGGCGTGCCCTTAGGGTACCACATGCACTTGGAGAGAATATATGATGAGGTTACTTGGATGATCTAAGATTTGAGGATATTGCACTTGTGTGAGTGACATGAGTTATTGTGAAGCTTGATGTGACTATAAGATTAACTACAAGATTAGTTAGGTGCCATGGGAGGATCTAACACATGGAGGACATGCACGAGAAATTTCAGTAGATGAAATCAAAGACAATATCCAAGGGGTGACACTTCATGACACAACACTTCAATTTGTGACTGAGACAATTATGGATTAAAGCATTGGCAAGAACGAAAATTATTTTGAGTGAGGGAGGATGAAAGGCCCTCAAGTTGAGCATGCAATTAATGTAAGCCATGCAAGAAAAACAACACGGAAATTATAATAAATGCGACAATAATTATGATTTTATGGGAAAATTTAGGGTGTTTGTGCAATCTAGGTGACATGGGAACTTGAGGAAACAAAGTGGAATGATTGGGTGCAGTGATGGGCATGCACACCCAATCGGGAAGACTTGAATTAGAAAGTTGTGTGTGACAAGGTGCACCCACCTGAGACGAGTCCTCATATGGAATTATGTGTGCACACATTGGGCTAAGACGAGGTAGCATATAATGGGTTCACATACACTTACCATGTGATGGGTGACATAACCAAGACAACCTCAAGACAGACTAAACCAAAGTGGATGAGAGTTGGAACATTCATGGGTTGGATCAATCAAAGTGGACAAGAGTTAGAACAAATAATGGGTTAGCTAAACCAAAGAGTGAGTAGATTGACGATCATGCAGGGGTTGAACCAACTTATGGTGGCATAACATGTAGCAACAATCCAAGGGACGCACCCCTTAGCATCCCCATGACTCGTACAAATAAACAAAGGAGAAGATGAGTTGAAGAGGAGGCATGAAAATACACAACACATATGGCAACAATCAATGGAACAATGCAACTTAGCATTCGAGCTGCAGGAAGAAACAAAGGGAATGAAGAGAACCACGACCAAAATGAAGAAGAGTGCAATTATTCTTCCAACTACTCAGTTGGAAGGCATACCAATGGGCAATCTCAACAGCGGAACTGTGTCAAGAATATTGTGATAGCATGGAATTGGGTGGAAGTAACCCGTTATAACATTTTTTATGTGTATTTGTTTAATAATTTTGGGTGACTTAGTCAAGCATAAACATAAGCTCCCTCAAGGGGGAAGGGTTTGTGACAGCCCGAATTAATTTACACTTATGTATGCATTGTAAACATTTTGAGAAAAAATGGGTTGAGTAATGGGACGCATATTCCAAAGGCTAGGGTGGTTGTTTGTTGGGGATACTATTAAGGTATAGAAATTTTAAAAATAAAGAATGGACATGCTCTGCCTGGTAAGATGTGTTGGCCACTCACTACAGTACACAAAACAACATTTAACAACCTGGGGAAAGGCTAGACAAGTGGAACAATTTGCATTGGCTGACAAGATCTTGACAGCAAGAATTATTGTCAAGAGGAGGCAAGAGATAGAACGAAATCGAACTCATGGAAATAACGCAGCTCAATAAGGAATTCAGATATTCATGGCGACATCACAGCAAAGAGAAGAGTACATTGAGCTACTAGGAGAAATTTGAACAATAAGAGAAGAGGAAGGAAAAATTCATGGGAAGTTCTGGTAGAAAAGAGGAGCGCAGGTAGCCATGGCGGAGAGAGAGAAATTGAATTCCATAAGAATATTGAATATCGAAAAGGAATAATGCTTTGGTTAGCAAGGGAGTAGGAATAAATCACTAGGTGAGGAGTTAATTTCCTCTCAAGTCCCAATTAGCCAAGAGGTTGGAGATGGTGTTTCTCATAAAATCCCTAAGGGCTAGGGTGGAGGAATTATTCTTGGAAAATTCCTAGAGGATTTCTAGATGTTTCCTTGTTGTAGTTTGACTTTACTACGGGTTCAAGAATCCCTGATTTGGGTGGAACCACAATGTTGTGTTTTGAAGGGTGCACATAACAAGTCTCTAGACTCCCTATGCACCTTGGTAGATTGCAACTCAATTGATGGGTGGAGGTGGAAGAAGCTCTAGAGTCGTTGGTTCAACTGGTGGTTTTGTTTAATCCCTGAAGCAAAAGATCCCTCAGTTTTTGGAATCTGGCTTGGGGGTGATAACTGCAAGTGAGATTTTGGTTGCAGTTGTCTATGGTTAGGTGGAGAGTCATTGTCATAGACTCAATTTCCCATTAGCTTTCAAGGTAAGTGTTTCTCATGTACTTTCAATATTAATGAATATGTGTTATAGTCTGAAATGGGGTTATTAATATATGGGGCTTGGTCTGTGATTTATTGTTTATAGGATTGACTAATACACTGATTGGATTTTTTAAAAGGTGTTGGAACAACATGTGATAGTGTTAGTTATGTTCTTGCAATAACCAACATGGAAATCTTTACTTATTAACCACCTCCTTCCAACCATAGTTGGGTTCAAGGGTTGGGGGGGGGGGGGGGGGGGGGGGGGGGCATGTTAACAAGGAGTGCACATCATACATGCTACAACAATAAGCATTTGCAGGGCTGATTTAATGAGCAGAATTGTATAATCTAGGAATTCAGACCAACGATATATTCAAATAAAAAGTAACCTAAAACATTAGAATATACAACTGAGATGTAAGAATTAAGAGATAGGAGGCGATGTGATTCTTCTCTATAAAATCCAAGTTTACATGTTAGAGGTACCAATAGTAAAATAATTAATTTTAAAGGAAATGCACATAGTACCTTACGTTGGGCACCCAGATTACTAGAATACTATTACAACAATTAAGAATCAATACTTTTGGCCAAGTTTAAAGAGAGAAATGGCTAATTACATAGTTGAATGCATAGAATGTTAGAGGGTTAAGGTTGAGCACAAACACCTAGCTGGCTTGCTACATCCAATCCCCATTCCTAAGTGGAAATGGGATGTGGTATTGGTTGACTTTATTACAAGTTTGCCTAGAACAACAAAAGGGCATGACTTTATAATGTTGTGGTGGATAAACTCACTAAAGCTACCCATTTTATTCTGGTAAAGTCAATACATAAGGCAACTAACATAGCTGAAATTTACATGTGGGAAATTCCCAGGCTTCACAGAGTGCCTAAGGCAATTATTTCAAACATAGATCCAAAGTTCACATCCAATTTTTGGATGGGTTTATTTAAAGGACTAGGTACCAATTTGATTAGCACATCCTACCATCCAAAGTTTGATGGAATGATAGTGTGACTTAATCAAATAATTGAGGATATCTTGTGAATGTATGTGATGGAAAAACTATCAAGATGGGAGGACTACCTACACTTGGTAGGGTTTGCGTATAATAACGAAATCAAGCGTCATTGAAGATGAGCATGTTTGAAGCCTTGTATGGAAAGAGGTGTAATACTCCCGCAATTTGGAAAAATACAATGGACAGGATTATGGTTGGCCTGCAATTGCTCAAGGATATGGAAGAGTACGTGGTGAAAATTAAAAAGAATTTGAAAGTTTCCTAGGATAGACTCAAAAATTTTGCAGAAAAAAATAGAATTAATAAAAAATTCAAAATTAGGGAACATGTATTCTTAAAATTAAAAGAAAAGAAGAGCTTAGTGAGATTGGGAAGTTGTTCCAAGTTGGCAGCGAGATAGTGTGAACCATTCAAGATCCTAAAGAGGATTTTCCCAATTGCATATAGGATTGCATTGCCTACATCGATGCATGTTCATGATGTGTTTCATATTTCTTTCCTTAAAAAGTATGTTCCTAGTACTAATCATGTAATTGATTGGCATATGATTCAGTTCGAGCTCAAGGGAGACTTCCAGGTTCAGTTGATGCAGATTTTGGACAGGAACGTTAAACTGCTCTGGAATTGAACCATCGGTATCATAAAGGTGCAATGGTCCATGCTTAGTCCCGAGGATTCTACCTAGGAGTAGGAAAGAATGATGAGGGAGGAATACCCTCACCTTTTAGTCTAAACATATTGTATATACATGTGTGTTTGTATAGATGATTCAGTGAGGACAATGCCTAAATAAGGAAGGGAAAGGAATGTAACACTACTACCTAGCCCAGCTGATGTAACTATATGTACATATGATATTAGGTAGGTGAGTTGGAAACGTGTGGATGATAGGCTGGTGAGCCGAGGTTATTTTGGGGCCTTCAAGCCATGTATATAGAAGTACATAAGTTACATATATTTTGGGGGCAGCATGCCCAAGTACATATGTCATTTTGGTTTTGTGGATAGACGACCGAGATTGTAAATACGATGTAATTTTGTACATATATTTAGTAATAAAATAATTTGTCCACGGTGCCCAACTCCACAACAAAGAGTATGGGGGATGCAAATCTGTGGAGAAGGGAAAAAATTTTGATGTGTTTTGATGAAAAGGCACCCAGGGCCCACATGGCTTTAGAGGGTGCGACATGGCAAGATAAAAACATGCATTTATAAAAAGTGTATGTTTTTGCCTACGAGGGGGAATTCAACAATTCATGGTTGAATGGTGTTGTTAGTCAGTGAGTCTTGGGCTTGGACTTTGAAACTGAAAAAGGTGTGGTTATTTAGTTAATCATGCTAAATAGGATGCATCTTAGTTTGAGATACTTGGCAGTGCTAAGAGGTGTGGTGTTGAGGAATGTAACTAGGCTCGTTCTTCATAAAATGCATTTGAGTCACAATGAAATGTATTTATCTAAAGAATGAAAAATATATCTTAATATTATTATTATGACTTATTAAAGCATGGGTTTTGTGCTTAGGTCATCATGTTTTAGGTCAAAGTCCCCATTGAGGACTTCTAGGATTTATTTTGAGTCATTAGAGTCATTGATCATTTAAAGAGACCCTTCTTGGGCTTTTGAATCCTGTAAAAAGGTTTATTATTGAATCAAATAAGGTCTTCATCACCTCCACACCAAGTCGACCTCAAGGAGATGAAGTCAGCCTCAAAGGGGGTAATTCGACCTCACCAGAAGCCTATATATTGAAGCAGTTCAAATTTATTTGCAACACACTCTCTGACTCAAGTTCGATATCCCAAAAGAAAGAGTTGGAAAAAGTGTGAAGTTGGAAAAGTAAAAAGGGGTGTGAAGTTGGGAAAGAAGGAAGGTCAAGATCAAAATTTTGGGCTATATATCTCTCTCTCGTGTGGATTCCTCTCAGAGATCGAAGTCTCCCTTGTCAAGTCAAAATTGTTGTTGTTGCTGCAACTACCAGTTTCTAGGTCGAAATTGTTGCTGCAAGTTGTTGTTGCTAGGTCGAAATTATTGTTGAAGGGTTATCATATGCAAGAAGGAAGAAAGGGTTGACCTAGTGTGGGGAAGTATGTGTCTAGGTCAAGAGTCTCGAATTATCTCAAGGAAGTTATTAAGGAAGACTTGTTGATTGGGTTTTCCCCTAGATAAGGGTTTTGCCTTGCTTGTTCACCTATATCTGGTGTCTATGATCTTTGTGCTATTGTTTTGATAGTTGCTTGATGAACTAAAGATAAAAGAGAAACATAAGAAAAACATAAAGTCACAAGTAATTATCTATATAAAAGAAAATATTTCTGCCTTTCTGATTTTCTAACATGGTATCAGAACTAAGGTGAAGAAGGAAAAATGCAGTTTGAGGATCTACTTAAAGGAGTATAAGAAACCTCAAAAAGTTGAGCAAGGGATGATATAAGGAGATATTATAAGGAAAGAAGATTACTACCTTCAAGGACAATATCGAACACAATAAAGGGAGAGAACAAATTAAGAGCATCAAATTAAAAGTCATGGAAGAAAAGAATTCATCTCATTCTTGAAAAGAACAAGGTCTTGGATTTGGTCAGAGGAAAAGTAAAGAAACCTACCGAAGGATCTAGTGATGCAGATAAAGTGAAGTTTAAAGTCAAAAATATTGGCTATGACACTAATTGTAGAAGGTATAAAGAACAACCTTGTCCCATACATTTCCAACATAGAATCTGCTCAAGAAATATATGAAGTGTTACCAAAATTGTTCACTATCAAGAACATTGGTCAAGTAGCAAGTCTTAAGAATGAACTAAGGACCACAAAAATGACAAAAGATGGCATTGTGGCTTCCTTATTTGTAAGAATAGCTAGAATTAGAGATGACCTTCAAGCCATATATGAGATTGTACAAGAAAAAGGGCTAGTGATTACTGCATTATTGTGATTGCCACCTACTTGGAGTGTTTTTGCTTCAAGAAACAACAGTTTGAAAGAAACTCCTTCATTCAAAGAATTATGGAATGTTTGCAACCAAGAAGAGATGAGAATATCATTAGTAACCAACAATGAAGAAGAAAAAGTTTCAAATGCCTACTATGCTCATCACAAGAAAGGAAACTTCAAGAATTCAAAAGGGCCAAGAAGGAAGGTAGACATGTCCAAAATAGAATGCTACCAATGTCATAAAATGGGTCACTATAAAAATGATTGTCCTAACAATCCAAAGAATAAGAAAAGGAAAAAGGACCAAGCTACTGTTGTTGAAGAAGAATCTACAAAGAAGAATAAAGCCAAAGAATCAAATATAAGGGACTTACACTACTAAGTCATTTGCTCTAAGCTTTAGTTGTTTCATTTTTTATTTCCAGTATTTGTAGGTTTAACATTTTTGAATTGTTTTTATAAGGTTATAAGTATCCCTCGAGTTTGGAGGGAGCCCTCACCAACTTCCGGATACAAGTATCTTACTCCTTGTATTACCTTCTCATTTTTGGCTTCCCTAACTTATCTAAGTTTGTTTGTATTAAATACTAATCACATTTCTATTCATATTTTCCTTGTTTAGGAAAGGCTTGCTGAATACTCAAGGATTATGGAAGAAGGCCTCACAAGACAAAGCTTTGGAATTACAAGGTTTGTTAAGAAACAAAAGGTACGCCTTGGACTGTAAGTTTTTCTCTCTTCATGATAAAGGTATATTCATTCTTGATGAACTATTCAACATTAACTAACATTATTGTGTCTAGCTCTCCTGAATCATAAAGATTCTTGATTGGGAGATTCATCATTAGATAAATGTACCCTCTGCATATCTTTGATTATTCTTGTGGAACCCTAAAAGGTTCTTTGTAAAACCCTAACTTAAGGGTATGTCAATGATAATGTGAAACCATAGCCTAATTAGGGTTATTATTGAAGTCTAAAGAAAATGTTTGATGTTTTGATGATGTCATGTTTGGGGTTTTTGTATGTTTATAAAAACCCTAACTTGTTAAGGTTGAATGATGATGTACGAAATCCCAAACCTTTGAAGTATTGATAAATTAGGGTTTGTTGTTGAAACCCTAGATCTTTAAGGTTTGGTAGGGTTTATGAGCAAGACCCTTATTTTAGATAATGTCCTAGGAATGAAACCCTAGACATATGGTTGTCCATCTAATCAAATATGTTAGATGTCTGAATGTGTTTGTGTCTATGAGTTTGACTAACATATGTTGATATGATATGTTTGTGCATGATGATGGAATCCTAGATACATGTGTTGACCTAATTGTTTATGGTCATAATTCCTAAGGTTTGGAACTAAGCCCTAGTCGAAGTTTGATACTCTAGGATGAAAGTGTTTGTGAATTCTAGGGTTTTGCAACTAAACCTTAGTAGAAATTCAATTCTCTAATATATGATAATAGTGTGATAATCTAAGATTTATGAAAGATTGTTGAAATCTAAAATAGAGTTGTGAATGGTTTTGATTATTGAAGCTTAATGGCTCATGTATGAAATCTAGGAGCTTGCCTAAATCCTAGTAGAAATCTAACATATGAATTCAGAAAGTTGCATTGTTGAATTATACTTGTTTGAATTGTTTCTAGGGTTTGTTATATGTTATAAAAGAATTATTCATATCATTGAAAGAGATATTGCGCCCTTAGATATAATGAGATTGATATTTTGTCTAAGCTATAGATGTGATTTAGGGTTTGTAGGAACACTGAGCAAGAAGTTGAAGTATGTGTCTCTTGTTGATTATGAACCTAACTAAGGTTAGGTATCTAGTGTCTAAAGTTTAATGCTTCCATTATTATATGATTCTGACATGGTTAACTTCCTGCTTCTATGGATTTGGTTGTACTTTCTATCTAAGTTGTGTAGGTACATAATCTTCAACATAATGAAGATGTTTGTAAGTAAAGTTGATAAGCATGATGAAGAAAGTTATATGAATGATGTTGGTCATGATTACTTTGATAAGAAGGATGGAAGCCATGAAAAATTCTCGAATGTCATAGACAAGAAGTTGATCTCCCTAAGTTAAGAGGGAGCCTAGAAAAGAGTGCATCTCCCAAGTTGAGAGGGAGGGCATATTATAGTCATGATGGATACCTTGAAGAAGAAATTGGAAAATACATATTAAGGTGTTGTTGAAAGAAGAAAAGTTGGTTTTGGTTGCTACATGTGAAGTAGGAAAGGAAGTTGAATGATTAAGGAAACCTTTGTCAAGTTTTGTTTGGGAAACCTCGAAGTCCTACTGTGATGAATTATGAGGCAGCATCAAGAAGTCAGAAGACCCGAAGGTTTTTGTTTACTCATGAATATTTGAAAGGTTGTTACTAATTGGGGTTGTGATTGTTTAGGAAAATCTCTCGAAGTTTTTGAAAAAGCATGCTTGAGGCTAGAGAGATTTGATGTGTTGAGGCTTTGTGTGTGAAACACATTACATGGGGGGACATCAAGTCAGCACTATGTGTTTATGTCTAGATCCCGAAGTAGGAAGGGTGGCATTGGTCATAGAGCTCTAGCCTCGGATACGCACCTTGATCCCTAGGTTGATGGTTAGCTAGTAAGCCTATTTGTACTTAGACTAACTAAAAGCTTTATTCCATCTTACTCACACCCGGATAGATTTCCCTGGTCACGAATCTAGTATGTGGCACCATGAGTGCCTAAATTGTTGGAGGACCTTAGATAGATTGCTCTGGTCAAGAATCTAGTCCATGGCATTGCAGTGCCTAAACTCTTCATAGTTCGTATGTTTTGAGATCTTCCTTGTACTTGTTATTACGAATACCTCCCTAGTTAAGAGGGAGTGTTGAAGAATGTAACTAGGTTCGGTCTTCATAAAATGTATTTGAGTCACAATGAAATGTATTTATCAAAAGAATGAAAAATATATTATTAATATTATTATTATGACTTACTAAAGCATGGGTTTCATGCTTGGGTCATCATGTTTTAAGTCAAAGTCCCCACTGAGGACTTCTAGGATTTATTTTGAGTCATTAGAGTCATTGTTCATATAAAGAGACCCTTATTTGGCTTTTCAATCATGTAAAAAGGTTTATTATTGAGTCAAATAAGGTATTTGTCTTCTCCACACCAAGTATTTGTCTCCTCCACACTAAGTCAGCCTCAAACTAGGAAATTCGACCTCACCATAAGCTTATATGTTGAAGAAATTTGAATTCATTTGTGTTACAGGTCTATTTGGGCACATCACTCTCGACATTCAGATCAGTACTATTAGGGCTCACCAAACGCTAATTCAATTGTTACATGCCCTAGACAATTCATCACATTGAACGCTTCCTTCTATGAAAGTTTCCTGGCCTGAAGCCTTGTCAAAATGCCTCCCTCGGACACCAGCGCAGCCTTGGTTAGGGGTAACTGCGTTGCGGAACAAGCAAGCCCATTGTGGCCTGCACTGTAGTGCACTTAGGCCCTCTTTGACCCGCGCTAGGCGATATTGACCGAAATTTGCATAAGGTTCTGGGAATATTCCTTCATTCTAGATGATTCTAGAAGGATCCCATCTCTTATCTCCTCCTATGATCTTGAAAATGGATAGGATAAGGATCCATTAACCTCCTATCCTCTCATCCCTTGCTCCATGGAAACTAACTCCAAGTTTAGAAGGCCATTCAATACCCTCATTTATGACAAAACCACCTCCATTTCATATAAATTGAGCACTCAACATAGTGATCAGGGGGCTAGAATCTAAAGTTTGTAAGGAAATTCTGTTGGTTTGAGAATTGAGTTTATGTTAAGCAATGTTATGCTGCTGGAGTGGTGTACTTTTGATGTGGCGAGGGTTGGACTGAAGCTGGAGGAGTGGCACAGGATCAAACTGTATTGGGTGATACTCTTCCTTCTACATTAATAAAGAGCTTATTCCTTTTCTCATATGATTGTTCATATCTGTGATGATTATGTGTTTCAATGTCTTTGATTCCATTGTTTTATAGTAGATAGATCATGTATGCTTTAATCGTTTCTTGTTTCTGTTTCTCTTGATACAAGTACCAATTGAGTGAGTTTAGTTCAAGTGGGAGAGACGGGAGCTATTCACAAGAGATCAAGGAAACGAAAGGCTACAAGTAAGTTCCTCCATCTCATCTATCTTCTATAAGAAAAGGTTAAACTACTTTCTTTCTGTTGTTCTAGGTGTAGTCACCCACCTAGGGAAAATGTGTTTATCCGTAGATGCAAATTCCATATAACAAATTGGTGACCATATTGGGGAACGACTATCGTTCTTGGTGGCTTACCCTCATCATATTACACCTTAGTAGGCTTTTCTTGGCTTTATTGATCTTATTTCAATCCTTTTGAAGTTCTTTTAGTAAAAAATTGTGCTTGAATGTCTCTTGTTTTGACTCTCTGGCACCAGCACAGTGTTGGTCATGACACAATGCGCTGCACAGCAGCCCCTGCCTTAGAGACAGTGCATTGCGGCGCATTGTCTCCCACTCTGGCTTGCGTTGATTCCTCTTAGGCTAAAAAACCCACCTTTGGCTTGATTTTTCCAAAGTTGCTTCAGTTTTTGTTTGTTGAAAGATCAATAATTCTTATGGTTCTGAAATCAAGTTGTATTTCTCCTCCTAGCCCTACTTTTCCCTTGATTGTTTAGTGTTCCTTAAATGATTTCTTTATCATTATCAATTCATTGTCAAAGTTAGCTTATAGTCGATTAATCTTTTCTGAAAAGGAAGTGTCATAAAGTCTTCATTTCTTTCAAAAAGGAATTGTTGTAAAGTCTTCGTTTCTTGCAAAAAGTATTGATTGATTTTATGTGCATTTAGTTTCCTTTTGTTCATCTAAACATTAAGGGAATTGAAAAGAAAAACTTGCATTACGCAATTAGAGGTTTGTGTGTGCTTGTAGGCATAGTATAGGGAAATTGCATTAGATGTGCTCTTTGCTCTTTCATTAAACATTTTGAATGCTATATCCCTGCTTTATCCTTTGTAGTTAAGGTTTTCATTGTTCAAAATCAAATGATAGTTTGCATTGTTCATTATAGTTGCATTCTATGAATTTCAAAGACATCACACAGTGAACCTGAAAGACAAACTCTTAATCAAGATCCACTTAAAAGTTATCTCCATTAACCGAATGGAGCATTGTCACCTAGTTATCATCCAATTTATCCGCTTTACACTGGATTACCCCCATATGGAGAACAATATGCACAATCTTCTTATCCTCCATTTTCTTGGGGTCAACTATATGGCAGTATGTCGTCGTCTTTAGGTCAGCCTGGAATGACTGTTTGTCAGTGGCAGCCAACAATGTCCGTTCAACTAAGGCTTGTGTATCCATCACAACCAATGCAATCTATTTCATCCATACCTACTACGCTTGTCATTACAACTTTTCCACAGTCACAAGCTCAGTTAATTGTATCTCAACCTTTGCAAGTTGGTCCTTCAACCTCTGACCCCCAAGTTTCAAGTTTACAGATTCAGTCTTCTCATGCAGTTTTAAAACAATTGTTTGTGCCTGGAATCCAACAACCTCAGGCCAATTTACCATTTACTGGAATGAATCAGACTTATATTGGTTTAATATATTCACAACTTGGTCAAACTTACATCAGTGGGCAACAACCGTTAAATCAACAACCATGGCAGCCACAATATCAACAACAGCAATTCCAACAATACCAAACTTATCTTGGACTTGGTCAACAAGCCTATGTTGGGTTTGGTCAACAACAAGTTTACCCAGGTCCTGGTCAACAAGCCTATGTTGGGTTTGGACAACAACAAATTTATCTTGGTACTCAACAACCACCTTATATCAGATTTTCTCAACAAACTTACCCCTATCAAGGTTACCAGCAGCAAATTCCTAATGTTGGTATCCAAAGGCCTATTTCCCAGGCAATTCCATCTTACCATAGTTATGTTCAACCTTACCTAAACAGACAGTTGCCTTTTGTCACAACACTTGAATTATCGAATTTAAATCAGCTTACCAATGATCCAATTCTTTATGCACCTTGGTGGTCGGTGATTCCTCATAAATTGCCTTCCAATATTCCGAAATTCAATGGAAACCCTGGAGAACACCCGTCCAACCATCTTATGACTTTTCATTTATGGTGTTCATCCAAATCCCTGAATGATGATTCAGTTAGACTACGTCTTTTCCAGCGAACACTTACTAGTCTGGCTGCAAAGTGGTATATTGAATTACCACGAGCTTCATGTGATAACTTTACATCCTTAGCCACCATGTTTTTAACCTACTTCCAGTTACCCATCAGATATGAAACTGGAACGAAACTATTGACCAACTTTAAACATATTACTGCTACTCATATTTCTGATCATATTCATGAGTGGCGTTGTCATCGTCGAATGGTCAAAACTTATGTTCCTCGTCAGCTTTTAACTGAGTGGTTTATAAAATCCTTGTTGCCATCTATCACCGAGGATGTGGCCAAAGGAGGATTCATCACTAAAGAGCAAGTAAATGCCCGTGCCCAATACTTAGACTCGATTTACACCTAGTCTGGCACGCTCTATGACAAAATTCCAAATGCACCTAAACCAGCTTTTACTATTCCTCCACCACCATCTAGTAAGGATTATCATGCCAGTGACGGTGTAATTGGTTCTTCAAGTACAGAAACAACAAGTAGACCATCTGGTCAAACACTTGCTATTCCCAGTCAAACTTATATTGCATCTAATAATACTCTTGCTTCCGAAATAAATGTCGTGTCATCTGACAAAGGCAAGAATGAAAAGCAACCTGGAAGCAAGAAGAAGGGGAAAGCTAAAAAGAAACAAAATCCTCCCCCTCAGGAGAAATCATCTGATTCCTCTTCTCTGGCTAGGAAACCCTGTTATCCATGTTTAATATGTAACGAGGAGCATTTTACGCGAGGTTGTCCTCACCGCTCTGAAGTCTCAAAACTTCTTAAGACTTCTAGTGCATCCGCTATGTTGACAGATCATTTTCCGAATGCAGAGACTCATTTGGTTGCTACCGATCATGCTTCCACTTCACAAGTGCTTATGTTATCCGCCTTTAAGCCTAAAATTTATGTTTTAGTGTCTCCACGAAGTAAAGACTATGGTAATCCGTCGTCGTTGTCGAATAACCAGGCTTCAGATCAACAAAATACTTCGTCTGATCCTATTCCACCACTTATTGCACCAAAGTTAACAATAAAACCGCCTAAATGAGTTGTACATAAGTCTACATTCAACCCTCGAGCTCGAGCAGAGCAAAACTATAACATAGTAGAATATTTGGCTCACTCACCTTTCGTTATGTCGACACTTGAGGTGCTTCAAAATTGTCCCTCCCAAAATCAGGTTTTATTGTTAGCAATTGGTGTAATTGATCCAACAGATTCCCATCTTGTGGTTTTTAACCATGTGGGATATACGCCACAATTACCAGCTCAATTAGCTTTCATGATCCAAGCAAAGGCTTTGAATAAAGTCGTTCACCGAATCATTGTTGACGAGGGTGCATCTACTTGTATTATGTCAATGAGTTGCTGGAAAACACTTGGCTCCCCACCTTTGTCACGGTCACCTACAACGTTAAAAGCTTTTGACAGTCGCACATATACACCTTGTGGAATTTTAAGTAACCTACAAATAGAACTAGGGGGAAAAATTGTAACTGTTGAAGTTGAGGTCATTGACGGACCCCTTGACTACAACATTTTGCTAGGAAGACCTTGGGTTTATGCTATAGCTGTTGTGGTTTCAACATACTTTCATATGATCCCTTTCCCTCATAAAGGCGGAATCACAGTAATTGATCAACTCGGCTTCTTTGCCTCTAGTTCACAGGCTACGGGAAGCATTCCGTTAGTTCACGGACCCCCGATATCTCTT
Organism: Pinus tabuliformis; assembly: GCA_031772625.1. Lineage (NCBI taxonomy): Eukaryota > Viridiplantae > Streptophyta > Pinopsida > Pinales > Pinaceae > Pinus > Pinus tabuliformis. The sequence continues at coordinate 815,042,056 of CM062812.1, forward strand.
CAGAACATTGGAGTAGGTCTCTTCAAATATCCTTCCCTAATGGGTACCTTTTTGCTACTATCACCATCACAAATGGCGGAAGTTGCAAAAGTTGAGACTTGCAACATGATATCTTCCACTTCATTTGATTCATGGAAGATTCCCAATAATTCTGAAGTTGATATGCATAATGAAATCATGTCGCTAAGCCCTATTGAGCTTGCATAGCAATCAATATTTTTGGCTTGTACGACAAACCCAAGTCCATTATCACCAATTGTATGGGTTGATCGTTCGTTAGAATATGGTACTTCCTCTGATCCTTTGTCACGTACATTTTCAACTAATGAAGGAATCATCCAATCAATCATGACAGAAGAAAAACCATGGGAACATTATCATCATCAATCCCATCTTCCAGATCACATAGAAGATGTTTCAAATGAACCAAATCACCTTTCAATTGCTGATTTCCTTTCGAATTCTGTATTTATAGACAGTCGATTCCGAACGAAACTTGTCAAATATCGAAGAAACCATTTCCATCGACATTTCGACCAAACCTGGAATTATAGAGAACATCCATGTTGGCAAATCTTGTTCTCAAGCGAAACTTGAAACTTATCATGCTCTTTTCGTGAATTTCGTGATATATTTCGCTGGTCATGCGAGGAAATGTGAGGAATTGATTCTAGTATAGTTGAACATGAGATTAAAATGTATCATGATGTCAAACCAGTATGACAATGCCTCCGTCCTGTTCATCCAAAGAAGGTTGTTGCCATTAAAGCAAAAAATGAAAAACTTTTACATGTTGGGTTCATTTACCCCGTTCCTCTTACCAATTGAGTTTCCAATCTTGTTCTTTTCATGAAGAAACAACGAACAATACAAGTGTGTGTTGATTATAGGGATGTTAATAACACTTGTCCAAAAGACAACTATCCCACTACTTTTATCGACCAGATAATTGATGACTGTGTAGGATGCAAAATATTCTCATTTATGGATGGTTTTTCCAGCTATAATCAAATCAATATCCGCCCAGAAGACCAATATCAAATTGCTTTTATTTGTCCTTGGGGCACATTCGGGTATAGGAAACTCCCTTTTGGTTTGAAGAACGCTGGGCAACTTTTCAGAGGGCAATGAATTATGCTTTCCATGACATCAAACACATTGTTCAACCCTATCTAGATGATTTACCTGCTCATTCACAGAAACGGGTTGATCACCCGCAACATCTGAGAGCTATCTTTTTACGGTGCCGACATTACAAAATTCGACTCAATCCACATAAATGTGTGTTTTGTGTTGGTTCTAGTCATTTTCTTGGTTTCGTAGTGTCTAAAGAAGGAATTCGACTTGACCAAAGGTTAAAATAATTCTTGATCTACCTCCACCTTCCAATTTACTGCAGTTACAGAGACTCCAAGGGAAGGCTAACTTTATAAGGAGGTTCATTCCCAATTATGTTGAAATGACTAAAGGATTTACTCGTCTTTTGAAAAAGGGGATACCCTTCCATTGGGACCAGGTTGCACAAGCTTCTTTTGATGCTCTCAAAGATGCCCTAATTCGAGCATCATTAATGTATGCCCCTAATTATCAAAACAACTATTTCATGTATCTCGTCATTGCAGATACAACCATTGCTATGGTTTTAGTCCAAGAAGAAGATGGGACTAAACATCTGATCTATTATATGAGTCGCAACATCAATGATATGGAAGTTAAGTACTCTTATGTCAAAAAGTTAGCTTTGGCTACTGTCCAAGCTGTACAGAGATTTCGCCACTATATCCAGCTCCAAAAGACCACTGTCATTTCGAATTGCAACCCTATGACATACATTTTGTCACGTCAATTGTTGGGAGAGCAAATACTCGAAATGGATCGTTATTTTGCAGGAATTTGATTTGGAATTCATCAAATCCAAGTCAAAGAAATCTCTAGTCTTCGTTGAGCTTCTTTGCGACCTTCCCTCTACCAACATCGATTCAACAATAGAACCATCAATTCCAGATGACTCTCTATTTCTAATTTCGTCATCTGACCTATGGTATGGAGATATACTGATCTATCTCCAGACCCAAACTTTCTGACTCAATACCTCTCGCTCGCAACAGCGACATATTCGTTACCAAGCCACAGATTATCTGATCATTGGCGACACCCTTTATCGTCGTGGTATCGATACAATTTTATGGAGGTGCCTCACTCATGAGGAAGTCGAGAAAGTTTTGAATGATTGCCATTCTAGTGCTTGTGGTGGACATTTATCTAGTTATGCTACCGCATAGAAGATTCTCCATGTTGGTTACTTCTGCCCAACCATATTCAATGATTGCATTATTGATATCAGAGGTTGTCATGCATGCCATATTTTTGACCGCAAAACATGATTACCACCTGCACCATTGCATCCTATCACCGATGTTGGACCATTTGCAAAATGGGGCATCGATTTTATGACATGTAACCCTATCTCGGCGGGGGGGCATGGGTATATTATTGTTGCCGTGGAATATTTTACAAAATGGGTCGAGGTCGTGCCTACATTAAACAACAGCGGTGAGACGGTTGCTCCTTTTTTCTTCAACCATGTGGTTGCACGGTTTGGTGTGCCACAAACTATAGTTACAGATCATGGTTCGCATTTTCGCAACCATATGATGACTGAATTGACTGCTAAGTTAGGACTTTCCCATGATAGTTCTACTCATTATTTTCAAGTTAATGGACAAGTTCAGGCCGTCAACAAAATCCTTAAGCGAATGCTCCAACGAATGATAGGAGTTCATAAACGAAACTAGCATTTAATCCTGTACTCGGCTTTGTGAGGTTACCGAACCTCGGTGAGAAATGCAATTGGATTCACACCTTTTCAATTGGTGTATGGTCTGGAGGCAATCTTACCTGTACAATGTGAAATTTCGTCATTAAAACTTGTGATTGACCTGTTACCCGACCCTTTTGAAGAAGAAGCACATTTCTTAGAGCTCGTCCATCTAGATGAAACTCGTCGTGAAGCCGCATTGGCTAACGAAGCACATAAGAAATGAATAAAGGCGCAATATGACTGAAATGTCAAGCCTCACATTTTCTCAGAAGGAGACTTGGTCTTGCTTTATGATCAGGAAGTTGATAAACTAGGAGCAGGGAAATTTGAACCATTATGGATGGGCCCCTATATTGTCAAGCATGTTTTGGCAAAAAGTGCTTATGAGTTAGTTGATTATGATGGAATTCCATTGTCATAGCCTCGTAATGGGTTGTATTTGAAACATTACTATGCTTGATTTTGTGTAGTAATAAGCACTGTATATATACTTTGATTGTGTGTGTGTGTGTTATAGTGTGACTTTTAGAGTTTTTATGTGGTTAAGTAATTTGCTTTTCATTTGTTGCAGATGTCAGAATCTTTGGAACCATTTGTTGGTTATGCCGATGGTGCTAGTCGTAGTACGTATAACCTATCTTCTCCAGCATGGGCCATATTCGCTCCAAGTGGCGAGTTAGTGAGTTTTCAAGGGATTTGTATCGGTCATTCTACAAACAATATCACTGAGTATAGCACATTGATCGAACTTCTCTCTGATTCCATTTCGCTTGGCATTCGCCGAATCATCATTAGGCTGGACTCACAACTTGTCGTACTACAACTTACAAATGTTTACACCGTTCGAAATCCAACAATTTATCATATGTTCCTTAGAGTTCGTCTCTTGGAAAGACATTTTGATTACATGCAATATCAACACATTTCCAAGAATTTTAACACATTAACTGATTCATTAGCAAACTGTGTTAAACAAACATTTGTGACACATGTAAAAGTAAATTTTTCAATTCACATCAATAGTTGAATAGGATCACACATAACCATATATAAAAACACTGAAAGTAAAATAGATAGATGTTTTAAAGTTTTTACAAAATTTGTGTCCAAGACATGTTGGTCATCTGACCTCAAAACTCAAAATGCATATAGAAAAACATCCTAAGTAGACCTAATGATGCTCATGATAACAGGTCACAGCCTGAGCTATCATGCGCAATAGCCTCATCCAACGGCTAGGTACACCAATAGTATGGCGTTGCAGCCTCATCGGTAACTCCTCGATCTGGACATCCAGAATACCGAGGGTTAACCCCTCTATATGATCCTGCAACTCTGCCAGTGTCTCAGTCAAATCCAAATCCTAGAGAACTGCTCTTCTAACATTTCTCTGCACTGGTTCACCCGCCTCGTGTTGATGACCCATAGGTCGAACAGTACCAACATCTGCATGCATTAGAACATTTTTAGTTTAGCCTTAGAAACATCAAAAACAAAAAAACATGTAGAAACTTAAAAAATTAAGAATACTTGGTCAAAACAATTTACCTATAGCACCCCATTGGGCACTCACTGGTGACCTCAAATCTAGATCTCCACAAAAGTCCATCCCCGCATATGGATGCTCCTCGATGACAATGTGTTGTCGACTGAGCCAACTAAAGAATGCAGGAGGAAATGAGATTCGTGATTGAGAAGCATGTCGAGCCATCAACTCAACCCATCTCTGCATCAGTGGATCTTTAGGACCAATCAAACTCAATGACACATACTGAGGTTGCATCAAAGGAATTCTCTCTAAGGTAAAGGCAATCAAGATCAAATCATAGCTAAAATTCTTCATCTTACCACTCTTTACCTTGGTCAGCTGCTCTTTCATCAAAGAGAGAAATGCCTCACACCAATTGAATGTAGTTGGCTCAAGGCACTCAGGTGCAAACTGCATATATGATCTGTTCGCCAGATGAAGTGTCGCACTACCCGCCAACTTTGCGATAGTGAAAAGGATTATTCGCAAATGCAAATCACGAACATCCCTGATGTTGAACTTCCCTTCTTTGCTAGGTTTTGTACCTGGCCGACAAAACTATTGAATGTAGTCCCTCACTGATTCAACCCCACAAGCAGAACCTGAAAGAGATATGGGGGCACCACGTCTCGACAATCCTGTAAGGAAGTAAACATCATCGATCAATATAGGAAGCACTTTGCCCCCTATGTGAAAATCCTGATCCGTTGGATCCCATGAATGAACTAAGAACTCCAATAGTTCTAGTTGTTGCCTCATCCCGAACAACCTAAAGTATTTGAGTAACCCACAGTCTCTGAGGACCTCAACAGTACCTGGATCATTAAGGGCAACCATATCGTGTTCTTCATGCTCTCTTTCACACCAAGTAATAGTCATTTTGATCCGATCAAAGCCTAAAATCAAACCATGAGCTTAGTTAGGATCCATTTCATGCAAGAAGTTGAAGGATTTTTGGGTAAAACAAGAGAAACAAATTTATCAAATGCGCCCAGCGCAGCCCAAGCCTTGAGACAGTGAGCTGCAAAGCAGGTACACTTCTGTTTGGGTGCATTGCAGTGTAGTTTTTGATGTGATAGGTTGCGCTGATCCCAGGACGAAGTACATTTACCCTAGGGACCCCAAAACCCTAAAATAACTTGCTTGAAATTGTAAAAGAATGAACTTAAATAGAAGAGGAAAGGTAGATCTCCTACATGGTCCTGACAGTGCGACAAATGATCCACGGAATCTCTGGCAATCAACTGCTGAAGTTCGAGGTAAAAACTGGTTCGGAGCACATCTAACACGTGAGGACTATATGGAATATCCCATCCTAGTGACAACAATAACATACATCAACCCATCAAATCACTAGGGAATAACAACAACAATGTCATCAAAGATCTATCTTTTACTATCATCTTCTAATCCCTTGGGGTGTTAGAACCATCCTCCATATCAAAAATAAACATATATACAAAACCACCATACTATGCTCTACATCCATCACAAGTACAGCCAAAAATTGATTAACAAAGAAAACGCACATGACAAGACCTCTGAGTAGTAATCACAATCTTCCAACCATGTAAAAGTGAAACTCTACAAAGCAAAACATTCCAATAAATAATATAATGCTATCAACATTAAAAAAACTATAAAAATTAATCCAATGGCATCAAAATATTAGTAATGATTTTATATTAATATGATGAAAATGACAAATTTAAACCCATACAACATAAGATCTAACCAATTGAAAATTTAACGCTTTTACTTTACCTTTTATGATTCTGTTTAAAATATTTTTCTTGAAAGATATCTACTAAACAATTTAATAATTAATTTTATAGTTTATATCTATTTTATTTATAAAAATAAGAAATAAATAAATAAATTCTAAATTATGTTATTGATTATTATGCATTTTCTTTTAAACCATTATATTTTATAATTAAAAATAAAAATAAAATTTATTATTTCTTTACGAAACAATGTTGTTTTCCATCGTGATTCATGAAATATAGGTATTTATCTCTTCTTATTGATATATATATTTGAAATAAATTGTATAAATGTTTTTAAATAATAATATATAATTTAATTCATGGAATGTATAATAGTTAATGAATATATTTATTATCGATATATTTTTGAGTGATGCTTATTAGTTCAAAACTAAATATATATATATGAAATATCTGAAAATTTATTTATTTATTTACTTTTTTGTTGGCTTAATCCACGAAAGAATTGAATCTTGAATTTCATGGTTTGCATAATACTTAGTAACACAACAATCATCAATTAATTACTCTATCTTAGATTTAAAATTTATTTTTCAATTTAATATAAAATTTCAGTTATAATCATAATTTGAAAAAAAAATACTACTGGTATGGCTATTGCATGGCTTCACAATGCTTTTGTTTGCATCGTTACCATAATCATACCTATAAAATGATGTGATAAAAGAATTAGCTCACGCAATCATTAAATTCATGTAAAATCTTATAAATAATTAAAATTGATCATGAAAATTTCAAAAACTCTCGTTTTTGGAAAATGCATTGCCGAAAACCCAAAATTGGGTGCTTGTAACATTGTGGTGAACATGTTTCCCGTTACTTTGGAATATCATCTCTAAAAATTGTTGAGACTTCTTGGACGTCATTGTTCATATCATCAAGTATTATGGATGGAAGGACCACACTCTAGGTCAATCCAAGTTCAGAGTAGTTTGTAAGCAATCATATCTCACCATGCACTCCCTCGCCTATTGCAGCAATATGTTTACCATTTTGTATAGGGTTAAAAGCACGGGTAAACCATTTCATAAGATACATATGATTGATCCCCTGTTTCCAGCATAGACTCTATCTCCAATATTACATCACCATGCACCCTTGTAATAACAAGCTTCATCATCATCCTTTAAGAGAAATCCAATCTCTTTTGTTATTATACATTGTAGTTCTAGTGGCAGCCCACTAAGGCTTGAAAGCAACATTTCTTCTTATTTTTTCTTAACAAGGGTCCTCTTTGACATTTTTTGGTTCAACTATATCACATGACCAGGAAAGGCTTGCATCACCTAGTTCACTTGATTCTTCATTTCCTAGCATAGCTGGTAAATCACAATAAGGACTATTACCAAAAGTACCAGTTGACAATATTCTAACATCATCCTCAAAAGAACATGTAACTTGATTGTCCTTTAATGGAACTACCTAGACTACAACACCTCCCACCCTTTAGTCCGTCTCAGGTTGTCAAAATACTACCCTTTTGACCAAATCTCCAAGGTCTATTATGAAAATGGGGTTACAACAACCTCTTTTTCTTGAAGTCTTCATATTCTAAAACTAATGCCACAATCTTGTTCAACTTGTCGAGAGCTTTCCAGCGATATAAATTTTACCTCAATCTAAGTCGAGTAGAAAGTTATGCCCCTCAAAAATTTTAGTCCATTAAAGAAGCTATGTCATCAAGAGGAATCTAAGTGGCACCCATGCAATGTCGTGCCACCACCACATGGGGGTCCACATGGCACGTACCTCATATTGCTACAAAACATCATTTAGATTCCCTGGCATTGTTGTCCTAGTACTACCTTTCCTCAGTGTTTTAACACTTCCGCCATATACCACTTTCCTCAATATCGCATTTCCCCTTGTACCATCTTCCCTAGTATCATGTTTCCCCGAGATCATTTCCTTCAATACCTTGTTTCTCAGGATCACTTCCTTGATACTGCATTTACCTGATATTACATTCCCTAAGATGATATTCTTTACTTCCCCTAGCACTACAATCCTCGGGTTGGTATTCTTTACCTCCCCCTATACTACATTCCCCGCATCAGAAGGTTTAAAACATTAATTAAGCATTAATTAAATGTCTTAATTAAATACATTATTATTTAATCCCCTTCATACTATTCACCAAATTTTACATAGAGAACGTGTTATTTTAAGACTCTGGTCATTTCATCAATTCAATGAAACATTTAATCAGTTATCATCGCTTCCCTTGCATAACTTGCAATTTGGTTAAACTTGTTTAGAGATCTATGAGTATCAATTAGCTAAGCATGAACACCACATGTTCTTATAATTATACAAGAAGAGTTGTTGTCCATCACTACATTGGTAATTCTCTAAACAAACTTAACTATTATGTGCATAAGCCATTGTTGTCAAAAAGAGAGCACAAATACGCAATTTCTCATATCAATCATGAACATAATGTTGAACAACATAGTTCATACATTCATTAAAAATTATTGGCATACAAGATCTCATACATAAGCATAACATTGAATATCATGGTTCATTATTCAAATTGTGCAACTATAATATACTTATATGCATATATTAGGTTGGAAATTGAATGAGAGAATTCCACTTTCCACCCAACAATAAGCTAGCTACACAACAACTTTCTTGCAACTAAGAGTTAATTTTTCATAGGGATATATTGTTCTTTGATTTAATAATTGCATGTCTTCATTAACACTTTAAGTTCACCACATAACATTATTTAGATTTACATCATTATTCAACAGCATATGCAACTATGTAGAAAGAACAATATCATCATCATCAATGCAACGGAACCTAAAGGAATAATAGAAGAAAAGCATTCACACATAGAGACACCAGGATTGGTCGAAGACCAGGGCAAAACCCACTATGGGGAAAAACCCTTTCAAATTATTCTTCTTATTAGATTGTCATCATATGATTCAGAAAAAGAGAGTACAATGATCCATATCTTCATCTATGTAACTAACCAACAAAACAACTACAACATCCATGAAATGAACCCAACAATGTATATACTCAAAACTTTGATTATGAAGACTATAATGAGTTGTCACTGTCTGCTATCAACTGTCGAACCCTGCGATCACCAAGTGAAATCTTCGAAAGCCTGAGATTTCATCTTTTAGGTCTTGGTCACGAAGACGAGGTGTCATGTGAGTGACTATATCTACCCAATCACTCCCTTAAGCCTGGCATGTGAGCAACTAGGGTCAGATCTAAACTGCAGAAACCCTAAACCCTCAGTCGCATGGATGAGCTTCTGTGTGTGCGACTATAATCGAATCCTTCATGTGTTATGCATGTGACTGAGGCCCAAAACCCTAAATCGGAGATGCGAGCTTCAGACCCTGCAATTCCACCTCAAAGTGAACCTGATCCTTCGCAGACGAGCCAAAAATGAAGATAGAAGAGTCTCCACATTGTGTCTAAATGAGGTAGAGGGCACTTGTATTTATAGCGTTTCAAGGTGGGCCACTTTACTTTAGGGCCAACCTTATCAAATATGCACATGTGGGCTTTTCTTCATTAATACACTTTCCATTATTCAATTTGAGTGATCTTTAGGTCGATTTTGGTCCTCTCGAAAGGAGGAGTTCAATCCAATCATTATCTCCATCAAGTGAGTTTTCCAAAGTGGAATTTGACCATGGTTGCATATTTTTAACACTCCCTATCAACTAGGGAGAATTCCACCTATCAATATCATACCATCAATCATCATGTCATCCTGTCATCATATCCAATCTCAAGTATCTCATCTTGTATCATCACTGATCATCTTGATTCATCTCTTGCTTATTCTTGCTTTTCTCTTCATGGTTCTTGCTCATGTGTTGAACATTCTCAAATCTAAAAGAAGAATCAGAGGGGAGCTCAATCTACCACCCTTTGTCCATCGAGCTACTAACCAGAATCTCAGCAGGGAGTCAGATCTACAACCCGCATCATCATCGGAGAGCATATCTCAACCTGGAGCCACATCAGGGAGCATGTCTCAACCCAAAATCTCATGGGAGAGTTACTACTACGACCCCATATCGAGCAATCAAATAGCCAAACACACAGGGGAGCACATCTCAACCCTGGAATCACATTGGGGAGCTCAATCTCAACCTGGAACTACATAGGGGAGCAAATCTCAACCCAATCCTATTACCTATTGATCTTCCCATCAATGACTTTAAGCATTCATGTGGTAGAACACATGCATCATAACTGACTTGGGTTGTACACCCCAAGTGCATTCTCAACCTGTTGGCCAGACGGGGAACGGTATTCCCAACAAACCCAACTTGTGGGTATGATGCCAACTAGGGTATACTCTACAAAGACCAAGATAGGGTGAGCTGCCATTCCAACCCTATGGGTAATAGATAGGGGTGATACCCTATTTTCCAGAGTTCCCTCAACCCCAGGAGCCCTCTATCTCAATTCCTCACTATGGGAGCTCAGGCACAAGGGAAGAGTTGGCCCAGTGTCCTTGATCAGCAATGCTCTCATCATACTCATATCTGGTATGTAGCAACAGCAGCAGTCTACTTTTCATACAGGACATCAAATCAAATAACATATTAGAACATAAACAAACACATATATATCAGAAAAAGGATATCATATTCATCCTCCCTCTGAAGAAGGTGCCAACCACAATCCTGAGCTTGTCTCGTACAGCTGCATTTTCTCAATATATGAAGGTATCTCAATCCCAGTTATATGTGTCATTCTCTTCCAATCATAATGTATTTGTGTCATATCTAGATCCTGCTCAGACGGCTCTCTAAAGAGCTTCTTCATCCTGCCTCACAGCTAGCCATGCTAGCAACATCATATTCAACCTCGGTCGTGCTACAGATCTCTCATCCAAGATATCATGGAAGCTCTCATACTAAGGCACCATCCAAATGTGCTCATCTCATCAATAACAATCCTAATCATCATTAGCACATCCAAGTAGTCACGTATAGAAGGAATGTCTCAAACTAAAAATTGATCTTCTCATGCAAATATCTCAAAGGGTGCTAGATGGAAACTCTAAGTGAGTGAAGTGGCTCAATTATGAACTCATTCAGGTTCTGTATATATACGGATGTTCAAAATGAAACATCAATGCTTCAATCAATTGTCGATTGTCGAGTCAGGTTCAACAATATCTCTTCACAACAACTTGAAATTCAATCAGAGTGTCCAAGGATTTGTATTTCCACTTTCCAATACTCCGTCAATAGCTACGCAATATAGATTATCTTTTCCCAACTTCAGAAATCAATTCATCATGCCATGATTCATTATTTTGAGCTTCAGAAACCATATCCCTCTTACTTAGATCATCAGAGGCTCATTATCGGCTAATAGTAAACCATCAGCAAATAAAACCAAATTCAAAATCAAAGTCATACCTTGGATCACTTCTAAAATAGAGGTTTGGATCAACACATCTTCTTGGCTTCACTAGATAACTATCAATGAGGACATATCTGGATCGGGAAGTTAGCTTCATTCAAAGCTCTCTGCAAACATAACACTTTTCCAAACTAATATGCTCAGCCCCACATAAATCAATATTGTACAATCAAATCAACTAAGTCAGCTCATCAAAGTTTAGATGTTAGGTCAAAACCAATATCAAAAACATCACAATATCACAGTATCAGATTCTTTAGACCAAGTGACAGATAGAGCTCTTATCACGTCGTGACTTCATCTATTGTCATGCCAACAAGTTGTCATAAGCAATATCAACCCAAAATTCATCCAAATGTCAAGTTATGACTTTATCTATGTCAACAAGTAGTCATTTCCCAAACAATATGCTCATAATATAAGTCACTAGATGCAAATGCATACACCAATAATAAGTTATGCAAGTTCCATCCATTTTTCGTGAGATTAATTCATACTGAATCGCAATTGTCAATGCTTCAAACATTGTGCTACGAATAATCATGCCAATACAAAAACATTATCAAACACCAATATTAGCCATTGAAGGTCACTATGCCCATATAGCATTGTCATTGAGGCAAATCATCAGTCGTCAAATCAAATCATGAGTCATCAGGACAAATCCCAAATTTGCTATCATAGTGAGGAGATCTATAGTCCAAGAGATATCTCAATCATCAAGTCAAAGTTCTAAATCATTATCAAACATCATGTCAAAACTCCAAATACTACTTATCTATATTAAACAAAAAAATCATGTCAAACTCTTCTAGCACAAAATTCAAACATAATGACATATCTATATGCATGTCTCAATCACCTACAAACACAAGTTCAGTCTATATATATTCATATTATAGCAAACACTTAAACTTTCTTGCACTTAGATCTTTCTGTTGTCTACTCCACGTCTTTAGGACTAACATCCTTCATGTGAATATCTGATTTCATGCACAAAACTTCATTTTTGTGTCCAACAGGCATAATCACACCCATAGGCCTTCCTCTATGTCGTTGGGAGATCACAATTGCACCCTTCAAGATGTTCTGTGCGAAAATGTGGTTGAATCTACCCAGAACAAACTCAATGCCTCTCTCGCACCCTTGAGCTTGCTTTCGTGTAGTTGTGAGGCTATAATCACACCTGTAGGCTTTCTTCCTATGCAACTGAGGCTTAGAGTAAGAGAAAACTCTCTCACCTCAGATCAAAACTTTGTTGCAGATCAACAATGTCAGATATTTGTCTATTCATGCCCATAAATCATACTTCAACAGTAAAGAGTATATAATGCAAATGACAATAGGAGAAGGGATCTTATGGAGAGGTTCTCCCTCTGAATGGGAATCCACTTCAGTCATCTTCATTCATGCCATCAACCTGTCTATAATGTTATCATGCATCAGCAGATCTGTTATATCATAAAATCAGACTATATCCACATATTCATCAGGGTCATATATGTTATCATCAGTTATGACATCAATCTGTCATCACGGGTTAGTGTCAAAGAGCTAATAGGAGTAGACTTCAAGAATCATGATTGTATGCATTACTTCTTTGTCACATAAATCAATCCATCAAGTCAGGGGATTCAATTTTATCATATGCTATAATTACTAAAACACATCAAAACATAACCATGGTCAACAAAATGTGCTAAGTATCAAATCTGATTGTTAGACTTCTATCATCATGACTGCCATGCATTTTACAAACAAATCGTGTCAAGATATCATCTACTAGAATCAAGTTCTTAACCTTCTTTATGGGATCAAGACATCCAAAATGATAGATGTTAGCCAAACATCAAGTATACCACTATATCAACAATCAACATTAAGTAGCCTCATAGAATCAAAAAGTCCATCATGTTCAACAAGTAAGATATTTGTTCAATACCAATTGCACCATTACATCATAAGAACCATGAATCCAAATCACTTTCATATACATGCATTAATCATTTGAGCAAACATTCTCATTATACCTTAGGGATTACCTTGCCTTCCATTAATACAGTTGAAACATAACATTGGAACAATATACCATGCATACCTTGTAGTATTCAAATATATGTGCATATTTTCAATTGACTTACGCAACTTGTAGCACTTTGTCATCTTTGCATCAGGTGCCTCTTTACCTTTTCCAGCTCTAGCTTTTCTTTCATGCAGCTCAGTTCATCCTCAAAAAGGATCCTCTTATTACATCTCATCAAGGAGGTTAAAAACATCCAAATACTCAAATATACATGCAAGAAGTATAAGTAATGATCAAAACAATAATCAGATCTATAAGTCTAAAGAAAATTAAAGACATAAAGGAGCATCATAAGTTAAGAAATACTTATCTTCAATGAGAGGTGATCATCTCCCTCTCGAAACAACCTTCAAGAGCCATTATTGTCCATTGTACACATAACAATGTTGCCTTCAATCAACTTTATCAACAACCAGGCCTACTAGAGACTATCCCATCTAGGGTTTCATCAAATTTGTGGCACGTGCTTGAGTATCTTCACATTGACCATGCATATCTCAAATCTTTGCCATAAACCAAGATTTCCTAACCTCATAATATCCATCAAACCCTAATACACAAATCGCCTAAGGTTTTCTTCAAACCCTAGAATTCTTATAAGTCTCCTCCATCTTCTCTTGCTTCCATCAAAGGTGTCTCCATGGGGGTGATTTCCATGACTTTTCTTTAGCCCATCTCGGATAACATGTTAATTTTTCATAGGGATATATTGTTCTTTGCTTTGATAATTGCATTTCTTCATTAACACATTAAGTTCACCCCATAACATCATAACATTATTCATATTTACATCATTATTCAACAGCATATGCAACTATGTAGAAAGAACAATATCATCATCATCAATGCAGTGGAACATAAAGGAACAATAGAAGAAAAGCATTCACACATAGAGACACCAGGATTGGTCGGAGACCAGAGCAAAACCCACTATGGGAAAACCCTTTCAAATTCTTCTTCTTATTAGATTGTCATCAAATGATTCAACAAAAGAGAGTACAATGATCCATATCTTCATCTATGTAACTAACCAACAAAACAACTACAACATCCATGAAATGAACCCAACAATGCATATACTCAAAACTCTGATTCTGAAGACTGTAATGAACTATCACTGTCTGCAATCAACTATCGAACCCTGCGATCACTAAGCGAAATCTTTAGAAGCTTGAGATTTCATCTTTTAGGTCTTGGTCGCACGGAGGAGGTCTCATGTGAGTGACTATAGTTGCCCAGTCGCTCCCTTAAGCCTAGCATGCGAGCGATTAGGGTCAAATCTGAACTGTGAAAACCCTAAACGCTCAGTCGCATGGATGGAGAGTTGTATGTGTCACTAGAAGCCTCCAGACGCACGAAGGAGCTTCTGTTTGTGTGACTACTATCAGATCCTTCTTGTGTTATGCCGAAGAATGAGGCCCAAAACCCTAAATCATAGATGCGAGCTTTGGACCATAGCGAACTTGATCCTCCACGGACAAGCCTCAGACCTGTGCGAGCCAAAAACCAAGATAGAAGAGTGTGTCCATATTGTGTCTAAATAAGGTAAAGGCCACTTGTATTTATAGCATTTCAAGGTGGTCCACTTTACTTTAGGGTCGACCTTATCAAATATGCACATGTGGGCTTTTCTTCATAAGTACAATTTCCCTTATTCGATTTGAGTGATCTTTAGGTTGATTTTGGTCCTCTCGAAAAGAGGAATTCAATGCACTCATTATCTCCATCATGTGAGTTGTCTAAAGTGGAATTTGACCACAGTTGCATATTTTTAACACTAAGCACCCCCGAGTTGAATCCAATTTCGAAGCAAATGTTTGCTCAGGGAATTCACACCAAAGGCTTGGTTAAACACTCATAATATGGAGCCCATTGTCCAGGTGGTTTATCAACTTCTCTCTAACAACAAGCACCAAGGTGGTTTATCAATTGTTTCCTAGTAGTAAGCACCATAGTGACTCACTCTTTCCTCTGAGTTCATTCACAAGGATTCACCCAAGGTTCAAATGGGGTATTGCTCAGTCCCAAGGGTTGGAATCCACTATCCAAGTGGTTTATCAATTGTCTTTTCATAGCAAGCACCTCAGGGGTTTGACGTCCACTATCAAGGTGGTCTATCAACTACTTAACAAGAACCACAATGAACTAGAATTCCTTGTACAGGTGTTTACCAACTATTCAACAAGCACCATAGTGATTCAGTTTCCCATTGAGCCTCTCACATATCAACACAGGTTTAAACTCAATCTAGTGGCCTCACACACAATTCACTAAGAATTCACCCAAAATTCACAAGGACATCACCCAAGATTCAGATGGAGTACTACTCAGTCTAAGGAGTCAGAATCCATTGTCCAAGTTGTTTATCAATTGTACAATAAGCACCACAATGATATATTCTTCCATTGAGCCTCCCACTGATCTGTAGAGGCTTAGAAAATATATATTAGTAGCCTCATATATTGTTCACAAGGGATTCACTGACTTTTTCTTTTACTTCCACTACCCAACAAATCCCACACACTCCAACATCATCTAAGTGCACTCGTAAGAAAGAAAAAAAATTGTCCAGGAGAGAATCGGGTGAACTTAATTAACAAGAGAGAGTATGAAGACGAGGACACCAACCAATGAGATCCAACCACAAAATCCAACCGAGCACAGCACAAATTTATTTAGTTGTGCCCTCATATATTTATTTTAAACATCCCTTCGTGTGTTTGAGAGGCCACAAGTTTGTCTCCTCGACGCGCTAGGGGAATGACACCATCTTTTTCTCCACCACCTCCAATCGCATCTCATAAATTGATTGTCATGAAGGGGTTCGATCGGCCAACACCACCACCTCCAATTGCATATCATAAATTAGTTATCAATGATTTGGATCAACCAGGTCTGCAAGTTATAGCTCATTAACTTCAGGGTTGGATTCGTAGCTTTCCAAGCAAGAAAACTCCATCAGACATTGGGGTTCTAAGAGGTTGTGCTCTCCTTCTGTTAGAAATGATAATAATTAAATTTAAATGTTTAAAATGCATTATATCATCCAGTCATGGCTCTTGTTCCCACAATGGCACTACAGTCACATTACAAAAATTGGGGTAAATGAGAGGGTTGTCTCAAACCCCACCACCCTTAAAGGCACACCAGACTCGATGTTCTATAAACCAAAAACAAAAATTGAGCTTTATAACTAATCGCTCTTACATCAGTCTATACATTAAGCAAAAATGGATAGAGCTTTCTCATTTGGTCTTCAAATTCAGAGATAAATTTATTGGGTCCAAAGTGCTTATATTACACCTTAACCTGCTCTATTACTCAATTTCCAAGTGTGGTTTCTCTCTGTTCTAAAATGCATAGTGGTTCGGGTTGGAATTCTCCCTCGGATTCCACCTATATCACAGACTAATGAATCACATGATTAATTTCACATACGTACTTTTTAAACAATGAAATATGAAATACATCTTGTGTTTTCACCGTGAGCTATTGATCCCACTTTTTCCAAAATTTGAAATGGTCCACAAAATTTGGTTGTTAATTTAGCACATGACCCCACTTTCAGTGATCTCTTCCTTGGTTTGATGAGGAAATGTACATACTCTCCCACTTAGAATTCTTTGTGCATTCTCTGCTAGTATGCATAACTCTTTTGCCTATCCTGGGCCACTTTCAACTTTTGGTTGTTATTAATCACTTCTTGCTCCATTTCTCTCAACATGTCAAGCCCAAGTACCACCTTGATCACTGGGTCATCTCATCTAATGGAAGTGTTGCATTTTCTACCATATAGTGCCCCAAAAGGACTCAGTTTTAGTGACTCTTGGTACCCATTGTTGTATGCAAACTCAACTAATGGTAGGAATGCTTCCCACCTTCAGATGATACATCACATACATCCCCAAAATGTCTTTTAGAATTTGTTTACCCTTTCATTTTGACCATATATTTGAGGATGGATATGTTGTACTAAAATCTAGTTCCCAAAGCCTACAAACCAATGCTTTCAAAAATTTTGAGGTGAATTTGGCATCCTAATCAATGATCTTCTTGGGTATGCCATGCAATTTGAATATTATTTTCATAAGAATTTGAGTTATGTCAATAGCTTTGTGGATGGACTTAGCATCTACAAAGTCAGCTACCCTGCTCAATTTGTCCACTACCACCATAATGGAAACAAGTTGTTTGGGTGACTTAGGTAATCCCCTGATTAAGTCCACGGATATGACTTCGCATTTCCACTCAGGGATTGGAATTGGTTGTAGTAATCATGTCTGATGTTTGTATTCTACTTTGACTTGTTGGCACTCCAAGCACTTGGAAATATATTCAGCTATTTCCTTCTTCATTCCTCACCAATAATATAATTTCTTTATGGTTGTTATCATTTTCTGGTAACTAGGATGACCTAAATAAGGTATTTTATGAAACCTGCCCATTATGAGTTTCTTCAAGTCAATAACATGTAGTACATTCCATTTGTGTTTGGACAATAACATACCATCACTAATTAGTTTGCAATTCTTGCTTATTGTTCCCTTTGGTTTCTGTTGTAAGAATTCCTTCACATATTACTAGAAATGCTCATCATGTGTCAATGCCTCTTTAATCTTTTCTTTGCTGTGAATTTCACAATTGCTCATGGCCGCCAAGTGAGTTACTTGTAGACTTCTACTAGGTGCATTTGTTACTTGATTTTCCTTGCCCTTAATATGCTTGATTTCAAAATCAAATTCTTGAATCAAAGGCAACTATTTGGCTTGTTTAGCATTTAACTTAGGTTGATTGAACAAGTATCTCAGTCTTCCATGATCTGACATCAACAAAAACCTTCTCCCAAGCAAGTAGCACCTATGCATCTTCAGTGCATGCAAAATCACAGCTAGCTCCAAGTCATGAGTCACATATTTCTTCTCATGCTCTATTATTTTCTTTGATTCATAGCAAATTATATGTCCTTACATCAGGACTCCACCTAGTCCTTCCTTGCAGGCATCTATGCAAACTAGGAATCCTTCTCTAGATCTGTTATCCTCAAAATAGGTGCATGTGTGAGCATGTTCTTAAGTTTCTCAAAGCTAGTTGCACACTTTGATGTCCATTGACATGTCACCCCTTTCTTTTGTAAAGCTATGATTAGATGTCCAATGTTTGAAAAACTTTGTGTGAATTGTTGTTAATATCCGGCCAATCCCACGAAGGATTGTACCTTTGTAACATTTCAGGGAGTGGGCCACTCCATTATGGCCTTGATATTTTCTAGATTCAAAATTACTCCTTCCTTTGAGATAACATTTCCCAAATAGTGTACTTGTGATTGAAAGAAATCATATTTACTAAGTTTTTCATACAATTTGTGTTCCCATAGTAATTGCAACATCACCTTCAAGTACTCTTCATATTCTTTTTTGGTTTTTGAGTAAACCAAAATATCATCAATAAAAATTAGCATGAAATTGTCCAAATATTGGTCGAATACATTATTTATCAAGCATACGAATGTGGCTTGGGAATTTATGAGTCCAAATGGTACCACTACAAACTCATAATGCCCATATATTGCCTTGAAAGTTGCCTTGTGAATGTCCTTGTCTTTAATTCTGACTTGATGATAGCCAAATCGCAAATCTATCTTGGAAAACACTATGGCTCCTTTCAGTTGATCAAATAGATCATCAATTGTAGGACATGAGAATTTTTTCTTTATGGTAGATTTATTTAACTCCCTGTAACAAATGCATATTTGTAGTGTGACATCATTCTTCTTTACAAACAAAGTTGGGGCTCCCCAAGGTGATACATTGGGTGTGATGTATCCTTTATCCAACATTTCTTTCAAATGAAATTTTAATTCCACTAACCTTTGTGTGTTGATTTTTTTCCCCTGGAAAAATCGTAATTTTCATTAATATTAAGGAAATTTACATGTTGTAAATGTTGTGCGCATATGCAGTTTTAAAAGGTTGTAATCCTATCAAAATATAGAAGCAGATATATATGTGTGTGTGTGTGTGTGTGTGTTCTCCACGCAGGGAGACTTTTCCTCACATATGTATTGTTTTGTTCTCAAAATTTAGATTACTCTACGCAGAGAGTAAATTTCTGAAACATGTAGCTGTAGATATATAAGCAAAATGAATATAAACAGAAAATAAAGTCGCATATCATATGATATCAGGCTCCTGGTGAGCATGTGCAGCGTGGTCCATATAAGGGCGATTATAATATTGGTAGTGCTCCCCATCTCTTTGTTCCTGTATCATCCAGGTGTCGCGTGGCCGGATCGCTGCCTCTTTGGAAAGTTGATCAGCGAGTGAGTTTCGATTCCTGTAGATATGACGACATACAAAACTATCAAAAGATGATACATCTATGGACCTCATCCAAAATGTGCCGCAGAGTGTAAGCATGACATATTGATGTTTTGTTTATCTAGTTACATACAATTTTTGAGTCCCTAAACACATGTAAATTCCTGTGGTTTTTTTCAATAGCAAAATGAATGAGATGTTTGGCTGTGATGAGTTCTGCATAGTTGTTCGTGCCTCCTCCAAGTCCCATTTGTATGTGATAGTAATGGGAGTCAATTAAGTAAAGTACGATTGCCCCCTAGCCCCCCACATCCTGCTTCTTGCGCTGATCCATCAAAAAAAGCCCAAGGCTAGGAGTGATCTATGGTTTCTGGAATGATATGTCTGGGGGGTGTGTTATCATCATCTTTAGGAATATTACTGTAATCAGCTAGGATTCAGGCTGAGATGGAGGGCCAATGAGGGGCGGTATCTAGAAAGATGAGACGGTTTCAGGCAATCCAAATTTTCCATCTAATGAGAAGGGGGAGGTTCCTTGCTTTCGACAAGGATGTTATTGTCCACCAATTGGCCCAAACCTCCCTAATAGCTTGACCTCTCCACAGTTTCTGAACTGTCTTTACATAAGCAGCACCAAAAGGGCCCATATTGTCCTCTCTTGATCAGGTTGTCTCTGGTAGGGATTTTGTTTTTCAAAATTGACCACATGAGCAGTCTTGTTCTAAGGGGGGCTTTGAGCTTCCACATACCTTTCCACCATATATCAATATGTTGTGGTCTATGTCTATTGGCAAGGTGAAGATATCCCTCTTTGGGAGAGTACCGGCCATTTTTAGCAATTGCCCATATAATCTCATCCTCCCCTTCCAAGATTCGGATATGAGATTCAGTTAGAGCTGTTGTGTAAGTTGTCCAATGGTGGTGCCATTGATGAGGTATGTGTAGGCTGTGGGCAGATTTCCAAGCTTGATGTAGGAAGGTAGATCTCTCCAAGTCGACAATGTGGCTAATGTGGGTGATGCCAGACTCTTTGAGGTAGTGTATTAGTCCTTCTAGTAATAAATGTGCATTCCAGCATCCAATCCAAGGGTCAAGGCCAATGCGAACAGATGTCCCATCATGAATTCTCCAGGTAAGCACATCACGGATTAGTGACAATGATTTCAGTATCGCTTCCCAAATATTCGAGATCCCTGTTTTGTTCCAGCTTGTCTATCTCAGCCAATCCATCGGCCTTAATGGATCTATGTATTTAGAGGAAGCTACTTTGGTCCAGAGACTGCTAGAAGTGATTAATTACCATCCTAGTTTGGACGCTAGTGCTGAGGAGAAATCTTCCAATTTTTTAATGCCCCAGCCTCCCCATTTCTTTGGTATGGACAACAAATCCCATTTTTCCCATGCAAAAATCCTCCCTATTTGTTTGCCTTTCCATAGGAATCTACAACAAAGATTTTGTAATCTTGTAAGGATGCCTCTTGGTATCCAAGCTAGTGACATCCAGTACACCAAGGTGGCCTCAAGAACAACTTTGATAAGCACTAGTCTTCCGGCTCTAGAGAGATACTTGTGATACCATATATTAAGTCTCGTTTCTAGTTTTGAGATCAACCATGTCCAATCAGCTATTTTGTAGCCAAGTGGCTTCAGCTTGTACCCCAGGTACCGGAGGCCTTCTTCCAGCTGTAACAGGGTGAAAGGAAACCTTTGTAGTGCAAACTGAATCTCATGAGGGGAGCAGTCAGATACGGTGAGAGTGGATTTTGAGTTATTAATAGCCATGTCAGTTGCAATTTGGAATAGGTTGATAGAGTGTTTTATAGTAGTCAGATCTCATATTCCCCCATTGAGGAAGATCAACACATCGTCCACAAAGAGGAGGTGTGTTATCGTCCATCTGTCTGTGATCCTAATTCCCGTAAGCCTACCTCTAAGATGCATATCCTTAATAAGCCTGTTGAGCCCTTCCATAACCAATAGAAAGAGTAGGGATGATAAGGGACATCCTTGCCTGAGTCCTCTTTCAAAGTGAAAGAAAGGAGAAGCAGCTTCATTTATCAGGACACTAAAGGATATATTTGTGATGCAGCACATTATCCATTTTATGACTCCCACAGGAAATCCTAAATGTGTTCGGAGCATTCTGATATATAACCAACTTACCCGATCAAATGCCTTAGATAGATCAGCTTTGACAATCATACCTTTGATCTTCTTTGTCTGTATTGAGTGTAGTACTTCCTTGGTCATTCCTATAGCTTCATGTATTTGTCGATTTTGCAGGAAGGCAAATTGTTTTGAGGAGATGTGGGTGGAAAGAATGGGACAGAGGTGATTTTCAATGATTTTGTATATGCAGTTGCATAGGGATATGGGCCGAAAATCATTGAAGGTTAATGGGTTGTCTAATTTGGGGATGAGGGCTATGAATGTGGAATTGATGGCCCCATGCATTCACCCAGATATCTTGCATTCCTCGATGACCTTGAGTAAATCTTCTCCTAGGATATCAAAAAAAGCCAAATAAAACTCCACCGACCAGCCATCTGGACCGGGGATCTTGTCCCTCTTAAACCATTTCAGGATAGCCTCCAATTCCCTAAGAGTGACTTCTCTATTCAGATCCATAGCATTCTCCTGATCGACGAACCAAGGAAAAAGTTGTGCTACTCTTATGACCTCTACTAGGGTGGCATTAGGAGGGGCCTAATAGACTTGTTTGAAATGTGAGGTGGCAAGTGTGGCCAAATGAGGGAAGGTATCCACCTCAATACCCTACTCATTTTTCAATTTCCAGATAGTGTTGATTTCCTTTCTTCCATTTGCAAATTTATGGAAGAATTTTGAGTTATCATCTCCCTCCTTCAGCCATATTGCTCTGCTTCTCAATCTCCATGTTTCCTCCCTTTCTTTAAGGATGTTCCCCCTCTTGGTTATTAAGGCGGTGAGCTTATCCCTATGATCATTTGTTGTGAAAAGTCCCCCGCATTCATCCTCCATATCAGCAATTTTTGATTCAATGTCTCTTAGATTTTGTTCTTCTTGTACCCTCTTGTTATGAGCCCAAATCTTTGATAGCTTCTTTAGTTCTTTTAGGTTGTCGCTAAAGCCATCAGTGATGTTCCTTTCGTTTGCAGGTGGGTGGGCCTTCCAAAGTCTGTGACCAAGCGGATATAGGTAATATCCTTCAACCAGGTGGAGTTGAATTTGAAGGGGGCTCGTGGTTTGCTTATATCTCCCCGAATATCAAGGTATATCAGTAAATGGTCTGATAATCCTCCCGAGCCAACCCACTAGCGATATGTAAATCCTCTCTCCAGGAATCATTCCTTGATGAGGAAGCGATTGAGCCTTCTGGCAAGACTATTCTCCCCACATCTTCTGTTCCTCCAAGTCAGGACTAGCTTAGCAGAGGGGATGTCAATGTAACTATGGGTTTCCAGGAGGTGTTCAAGGAAGGATGACAGACACTGGACTTGGGCATGGTGCCCTCATGACTCTGAAAATCCCATAGAGAAATTAAGGTCCCCACCCAGAATGATGTTATCTGGTTGCAAGATATTGTATGCTAGAAGATGCTCCCAGAAGTCCTCTCGATGGTGGCAGGGTCCATAGACATTTATCAGTGTAATATCAGTTCCCAGTTTAGTAGAGAAGGTGTTAGCCCCTATAAATCCAATGCCAACCCACGTGTTGATCAGCTTTATCGAGCGTGGATTATATCCTAGGGCGATGCCACCAGAGCGGCCATTTACATCTATGGCTTGGAAGTGCCATCCGGGAAGCATGGATTCCAGGAGAGGGGATATGGCATCGGCAGCTCCCAAAGTTTCTTGTAAGAAGACTATATCGGTCGGTTCAGTCTTGAGGAGCCTTCGCAGTGCTAGTTTTTTCTCGAGACTAGCAATCCCTCTGTAGTTGAAAGAGAGAACCTTCATGGGGGAAACGGCTCTAGGGGATTATGTGCTCTAACTTTGGTGTGTTGATGTGATATAGGGTTTTAGAAAATAGAACTGAATCAAGAATCAATTCAATGGAGAAATCAATTTCCCTCTTGGGTGGAAATCATGGCACTTCCTCCAGAAATACATCGTTATATTGTTTCAAAATGGGATGATCTTCAATTTTGAGTTTTTTGTCCCATTTTCCATGGGTTACTTGGATCATAAACAAAGCACGCCCTTTCTGGCTGCATTTTTTCGCTTGAAGCATTGAAATTTGTCTTACTCAAATAGCCTTTCTTATTCCCTGCAATACCTTTTTCTCTCCTTCATCACTGAATCATTCCTCTATTTATCATAATAGTCAACATTGGTCTTATGTGTTGCCATCCAATCCATGCCAATCAAGATATGATATGAACCCAATGGAAAAATATAAGCGCATATTTTGTGGCATGTTGCTTATTTCTAGGTGGTATGACTCCACCAAATCAGCCACTCTCTTTTTGACTCTCATGCCTAGTTGGACCAACGACGATTTGGAATGTGGTTTCTTCTACAAGGAACATGTCTCTGTAATTTTTGGGCTAACATAATTGAAGTTATAACCTAGATCAATTAAAATCGAAATGGGTTGGTTGGAAACCATACCTTCCATTTTGATCACCGAGGCTTGATGATCTTGTTTTCTATCATCCATTATTGCATCAATCCAAGGTATGCTTTGAGCCACATCATTCATTGTTGTTGCCTCCTCAACATTGTACAACTTATTGTTGATTTGTTGTTTGTGAAGGCAATTATTTAACATGTGATCCTCTCCACATCCCCAACACTGCAATGACTTTCTCCGACGTTCCTCTGCCTCTTCCCTTGCTAATTTGATAGGTTGATCTCTATTTGTAGCAGAGAACAACACTCTATTTGTGGGGATCCATGGAGTGTTGTTCTGGTGACCTCCTGTTCGAGTAGTTTCATCCACTTTTTTGAGAGATCACGTCCCAGTTGGAGCCAGATGTTACTCACCATTTTGTGGGTGATATCCCTAGAAGAAAAAAAAATCTCTAAGATGGTCCTCGGCTAGCAACCAGCAGCCCCTTGCAGCCACCAACTAGCTCATTGTGCCATTTCTCTGCCACATAAGCCAACCATCTGGTCCCTCAGCCATCTATCATGATCGTATGTTTGAAGGTGGGCCTCCCGAACCTAAAGGTATTCCTTGTCATTTGGTAATTGAGTATTGTAGTTTGCTTATCATGGATACTTTTGGGCATGGATTAATGGAGGGATACGACGGAAAGAGTGGGCTAGGTTTGTGCTCTTGTCCCTAGACCTATTTTGGATGTTAACCTTAGACCCTAGTCTTGTGGGATCTCTTTTACTGACCTTTGGGCTTTACGGATGGTACTACATGGGAAACTGTTGGCCGGATAAATCGATCTTGCAGACAAGGCCGATCTCCCTAGTATCAGAAGATAGTCTAGCAACAAACGGACAAAAAAACCTATATTTCTCTAGACATATGCGATTTATAAATAAATACTACAAAAGTGTTAAGATCCTACCTTAGATCCAATGTTGTTCGTAGTAGTCATCCACTATTTGTTCAAAAGAGTTCCCTTTGAGGACCTGCAATCACAAACAAGCAAACATTAAATAGCATCTGGATAGCAAATATTATAAATCATGTCTATTATGGTGATCAAGGAATCCATAAAATAAACCATACATGAACAGTTTATTGAGAAAAACAAACTTATTTGTATCAACTTTGAAGTAGAAGAACCTTACAACCTTTTCAGCCTTGATATTGAACAAGCTCTTCCTGGGGTCCGAAACAGGAATTTCCTTTACTTTGACAAGCCTTGCACTCTTCCAAATGAGATCTTAGAGGTATGTAATCTCTCCTCATAAAAACTCAACTAAGGAAGACTAAGTTCCAGCAGCATTTCACCTCAAAAATATTCAGCTTCTAACCTCTTAAGTAACTAGCCCAATGCTTCTTTTTATAGTGCAGAGGAGGAGGTTACGAGTCCACCTATGAAGGGATAGAATCCTCCTTCAAAGGGATACGCTCCTCACATCAAGGGGTTAGCTTCTTAAGGTATGGAAAGCATGAACCTTAAGAGAGCGAACTTACCACCTCAAGATTCCTTCCAGAAGCTTCTAGAAATAACTGAAAGTGAGTTTTTCAGAATATACTCGCGCCTTTTTAACTTTTACAGGGGTCCGCACCCATAACACAAAGACAATGCGGTCAGGTGCGCAGGAGACATGACCATTAGGTGCGGGACCGCAAGTAAGACAAAGAGAAAGTGCAGAACCAGAGTTTTAAAGACTTTGAGGGCTTTTCTCTTACTTTCAAGACTTGATATGAGGAACTGATGTTTTAGACTTGCAGAGGAGGCAAGTATGAGTGGTAATGAACTCACACAAATAGCAGGATGTCAAGGTGACAATTTTTAGTGCAACAGATTGCCCCCTAAAGTGCGAAGTCTGTAATAGATGAAGATAGAGTCTTTCATTTATGAAGAGTGAAGTACTTTATCATTTCAAGGATCATCTTGTGGAGACCCCAGTCGAAACCTGTAAAAACATTCAATGCAATATATATATATATATATATATATATATATGTAGACATATCATCACTGAAGTAGGCATTCCCATACTCAAATCAAAACTGACTAAACTGTTCTGATACGGGAATGATTTTGTAACATATCAAGAGTATAGACATGTGTAGACACAGTATGGACGCAGCCATCTGTTTATGAGTAGTCCACTGTATAATGAATAACAAAATTCCTCGCAGCCTGGATGGTAGAAATCCAAGGTCTTGATTTCTGCTTCCCGAACTAGTATGATTCTATCCATGTGAATGAATGTGTCAAAGTCGAACATGGTAGAAACCACTGGATTACCAGTCAATAATGTGGATTGTTAACAAGTGTAAGAGAAACCGCTAGTAATGTCAATGGCTCTCAAAGTACCCAGTACAATCCATGAAATGTGAATTAATGAGCTGAAGTCGAACATGTCACAGAATCATTCGATCGAAGGTCAATGATGCAACCTATCGTCGAAGGCGAGAAAACTGCCATTAGGGCATGCAGTTTTCAAGGTACTGACGATTTCTAGATCAACTTCCTAGATAATGAGCTGAAATCGATAGAAAGCAATCCGTCGTAGGCAAGCCCACAACATGAAATCATAGATCAAGTTTTGAAGAAATATATTGGCAAGGACTGACTCAGGGATGGTCAAAATGGATGACAGATATTTTGTAGATGAATGGTTTGTTTAAACTGATCTCTTGAACACATAACGACACTGCAGATGGCTTGGTGACAATTGACCCAAAGCTAATACCCAGAAACCAGCTGAAGACTTTCAATGTGGTTTGATTAACTGTTAGGCAAAGGATTTTCCCAACCCAGGTGAACAAAAAGTGTCGTGTTCAAGAGTGGTTGACGGCTTTTTTACAAAACAAAGTGTAACAAACAGGTTCATTTTTCTCTCTTTTCCCCCACCATTTCTGGCAAGTACCTCTTTATTTTTAACAAGCTTGAGGAGGATAACATTTGCTTGTTTATAAGCTCATCCTTCGAATGAGTCCAACTGAGTTTAAAATTCGAACCCTAAGAAGGAGTGGTTCGTTCCTGTTTAAAATTGAACAGGTCCTTTACTATTAAATTTTAACGAGTCCAGTATAGGAAAAACTCGGTGTTTTTCAATTTTAGGGAGTCAGAAGAAAAACTTAAGAAAACTCCATGGGGGTACTTTTTCGTAAAATAATCCCTCAGGTCCGAAAAAGGATAAAATAATACAGGAGGGATGACATTTCCAATACTTTAACGAGCTGGAAAAGACAAGCGCTCGACAATATTTTCATATTTAACGAGTCTGAAAAGGGTTTAAAGAGGACTCTATTGACCGTAATTAGTCAACGTGTACCTTTTTTGTAAATAGTCCATTTCAGTCTGTAAAAGGGGTAAACTTATACTGAAGGGATGATTATTCATTTATTTTAACGAGTTTGAACAATCAAGTGCTCGGCAATCTTTTCAATTTTTTAGAATCTGAAAAGAGCTTAAAGAGGACTCCAATGTTTCGCTTTTTCGTAAATTTTTTAAAGATTCTGAAAAAGTGATAAAGTATGCTCTTTGTTGAAGAATGATCAATTTCCCCAAAAAATCCAATATTCTGCACAAAAACTCAAAACATTACCCATACATGTTTAAGACAAATAAAAATGATTTAAAAATTTACCTTTTTAAAGTGAAAAATAAATAAATTAAAAATTCATTTATTCGAAAAAACTTGTAAAAAGGGCTTTTCTAACTTCATTTTTACCATTTGAGTTCAGAGTGAGAAGTGAGCTTTTGGGTGAGAAAGTTCCTGTGAAGATTCTGGAAAATCCGTCCGTTGGAATCGAAAACTGTCAGCTCCAAGTAATCCACGTCCTCCTTAACTTGCATTTCATCCGTTTACATTTCATTTTTAGGCTTTAAATTTGATTTTTGAGGAAAAAATAGGTTTAGAAATTCGCTCGCAAGGGTCCGCAGGTGCAACACACGGCCCCTGCAGACCCCGACTTTTTCTATAAAGAAAAAAGTCGTGGGTCTGCACCTATTCCTCACAACCTGTGCGGACCTACGCACTGTTTGTAAGCAGCAGGTGCGGACCCCACGAAATGAATTTTAAAAACTTAAATTTCTCCATTTTTGCCCAAAATTTTCTGAACAAGGTTGTTCTAATATGTCTTTTTATGCATTGTAGAACATTCAAAATGCTTATTTGGAGAGAACGGGAGCATCAGGATGTAGATTTTGCTGCACTAAATCATATGCCCACATTGCAGGCATTGAGAGCATGTGGATTGTTAAAGTTTTGGGGCATACAAGGCCTGAAGGCCCAAGTAGACCTCTTGCAATGGTTGGTAGACAGATGGAACACACAGGACCAGTGTTTTGTGATTGGTGGCCACCAGCTCAAAATCGAGCTGGAGGACATATACTTTTTGACTGGTTTGTCCAAAGGGTTGAACAATTATCTCTTTTCGGGACTAGACCAGGTGGCCAGTCTATCGCTAGTCTCTGATTGGAGTTTTGTGATGATCAAACAAAGGACAAACGGATTGATATTAAAACTATCAGTCGTCCTGAGCTTAAGGTTATTGCATTCACTGTTACCAGGCTATGAGGGAGTGCAACATTGCATGTGGCTACTAGATCCTAGATGCAGATGGCTGTAGACTGTTTTTGAGGCACCATATTCAACTGGTGCAAGGTTGTGTTGGCAAATGTGAAAGGCCAACTAACCAGAGCAAAGAATGGACAGCTGAAGAACTTTGGATATGGATTTATCATAGTCAGCTTTGCTCTAGAGAGGATCCCCATGTTAGCCCCGTAGCATATTCCTGTTGATGTTGGTCTTCCTCGAGAGCCTAGGATAGTTCGTTGGGTTGCTTCGATGGCCCGTCACCCTAAGGAGGGCACAGAGGTTGTTCGATTTCCGCCTGAGTATTTTCGTTGGTTGAACAACCAAATTTTTGTGATTCGGGACTTTCCATATGCCGGGATGGATTACCGTGGTGACCCAAACATGATTCTTCCACCAGGAGAGCAATGGGATGATTTAAGTAAAAACATTTTCAACACTTCCTAAGTTTTAATTTTTTTTATTTTTTAAATCATCCAAAACTGACAATCAAAAGTTTAAATGCAGATGTGGGTCCACGACGACCAGCCGCTCTCCAACCTTACGAGAGGAGATTACCAGCTGCAGCAGCACCAGCCCCATAGGACCAATCAACAGAGATCCTAACCGACTTGGAGCATCATCTAGAGCGCTTGACACTAGATATTCCAAAGACTGATATAGATGATATTCCACTTAGGTTACAGAGATATGTGATTGGGGTCCCGGGACCTTTTAGGAGGCTCCTATGTAGGGTGGCTCGAGCAGTAGTTTCTTATCGTGATCATCGCAAGGGATAGGATGATCGATTTTGCAGACTCATGACATTTTTTACTTTTTGTCTGATCATTTTTGTCAATCATCAGGTGTTTTTCAACCTATGATCAAAGACGATGTATATTTTGAAACACACTTCTATGCTATGATATATCAATATTACGGCTATCTCGTGTAACATGTTATCGAATGTTATTAAATTTACTGTTTTGATTATTGCAGATGTCTATTTATCATACTAGAAGCAACTGCATCTGCTAATGTATTCAAATGTCCTGGAATATGTTGATATTCAATGTAATCAAATTCACGTTCCAAGAGACGAACTCTAAAAAATAACCTTAATAAAACTAGATTTCTAATGGCATAAACCCTGTTAAGTTGTAATACAACGACTTCAGAATCCAACCTAACAATCAAACTCCGAATCCCAAATGAGATGGATTCAGATAGTAACTCAATCACTGCACTATACTCTGCAATGTTATTCGTTGTTTGACCGAGGCTTACCCCATGCATAGATACTAACTCATCAGAGGGTGAATAGATAACCCAGGCTGCGGAAGAAATGTTTCGTGTACTACGACAAGCACCATCAGCTAAACCAATGTATGTTTGAAGAAACGTCGACATCTGCAATATCAAGAGTAAAATCAAGATAAGCAAGAATAATGATAAGAGCACTCTCTAAACTAGGCACACATTTCTAATCTAAAACACACCAGATGTTAAGAAACTAATCTAACAAAAAATCTCCACCCAGAATTTAAGCATAATATCTCTTCAGATAAAGTACATTTCTGGGTTTACCCAAAGAGACACTGTCAAAATCTATCAATTCATAAGCCCCTTTTGCCAGCTTTCGCTTAACAATGTAAGGACCATGCCACATAGGTACAAATTTTCCAACCCCTAGCTTATCGTTTGCTTGATCATATAGTAAAACTAGGTCTCCTTCAGAAAAATTACGAGGTGTAACATTTCTGTCGTTCTGATCTTTTTTCGTTTTGCATGAGGCTTGTTTGCTATTGCAGTAGTGCGTCGATTCTTATCTAGCTAAGCTAAGTACAAAAAATGTTTCTCTTCTTCAGAAGTAGCTGGGAGTAATTCTATGGCTAATTGTAATGACGGAATTTCGCATTCAATAGGTAACACTGCTTCCAAACCGTAGACCAGTTGAAAAGGAGTGAAACCAGTCGATGTTTTCACTGAGGTCTGATATGCCCAAAGTGCTGAAAATAGCATGGTATGCCAATTCGACTTATGAATACCAATGATTCGTTTGATCATAGTGACTAAAACTTTATTGATAGCTTCAACCAAACCATTAGCCTACGGGTAATATGGAGTAGAACTATCGTGGCGCAGGCCAAGTTGATCTGTCAGTTCAGTCATCATGATATTTCGAAAGTGACTTCCATGATCAGTAATAATAGCTTGAGGAACACCGAATCTAGCAATTATATGATTGAATACGAAAGTTGCAACAATCTTGTCGTCTGCCGAAAATGTAGGCATCGCCTCAACCCAATTAGTAAAATAATCTACCGCTAGGATAATATACACGTGCCCCTCGGTCGAGTGAGGGTTACATGTAATAAAGTCAATACCCGACTTTGTGAAAGGACCAACAGGATTTTTTCATCGAAGAATTCATTCAATCCATTAGTTAGATTCCGTTACTCGAACCAATTCCCTTCATTGTGAATTGGAGTAGCGTCTTTCCCTCGTCTTTCCTCCTTTCGTGGGGGACAAATAATTGACATTATCAATTTTGTGGAACAAGTGATGGAGCAAATTGTTCAATCGATCAAGGAGTTGCTCCTGAAAAAGTACCAGAGAGTCACTGGTACCACGAAGGAACAGAAGGACCGCCGGATAAAAATGCTTCCGATGATTGGGAAAACATAGATGACTATCTTGACATGATCTATGAAGGATAATAACCTCTCGGTGTAGGATGAAAAGGAATTCAAGGTGGTGCAAAATTAAGACCTAGGTTTTCTAAAAAAATTGTCAATGATAAATACCAAGCGTCACTCCTCAAACAACTGTAGAATATTTATTCACGCTCCCTAAGATTTAAAATCTGTTGGTTTTCGGGAAGAGTTACGTCTTCTTCTGGACTAACAAGTTCTTCAATAGAAATGAGGCCAGAAGGAAGATTTTGAGTAATAATATTTCTTACCCTAGGTGAACCAGGACCACTAGAAGTTGGAGAAGCAAATCCTGAAGTTGGAGTAACAACAGGTTCAGTGTCAGGCTCAAAAATTTCAGGTTTTTCAGCTAACTCACTGGAAGGAGAAATACTACCAGTAACTTCAGAAAATGAAATTGGCTCTTGAATATATTCTGTTGTTTGTATTTGATAATCAGGATGAACAATTAAAGATGATTCTCCGGCTTCTAGTGATCCAACTCTACTATCACTAGGTGATACAAGAGCTCGTAGCCCTTCAAGTTGGCTTGATGTGTACTCAGGAGGTTTCCCCTGAAGTCTACGAGATTGTCTCGGTAATTCGGCCACGATTAAATATTAATTAATCACATGCAAACAAAGAAAATTTCAATAAAAATACCTAAAGTCTCTAAAGAAACAAACAATTGAATCACATGCCTAAAAAATCTAAGAGTTCAAACCACACAAAAACAGTAACTTCCCGTACTAAAAACACTAGTTGGTGATGAAATCCAACTTAGTATAAGTTTAATACAAAAAGGGCGGTTGGAACAGTTACCCCGACAACCTGCTTAATGAAACAGACTGGCACAAGTTTCTTCACAAAACCATCACGAGTGAAGAGAACCCCCCAAAGAGTCCAAGTGAGTCCAGTCGACGTCTGCTCCAGGTACAGTGAGATCCTTCCTTCACTGTCACCTTAGGAAATAATCTTAATTTTATGGACACTAAGGTCACCAACAGCAACAAATACAACTGGGGGAACAATCTACGATCCGATCTACGAGCAAGGGCAGAGTAACAAAGCTCAATCCCCTTGAAGGCTCCTTGACATTGTCAATCTGAGGTTTACCGTTTATAATACGCGCAAATCTTCTATCTTTCCCAATGAAACAGAATTGATTGTCTCAAAGGTTCGGACATGATCTCGTGATTGACTCCTTTAAGAGAGGCTTCCCAGAATGTATCAATTACAATTGCATTTATTTCCTACCGCAAGATGTATCTACTTGTTTGTTTTAACTATCTCGGAGAGTTAATTACTCCCTACTCCAACATACTAGCCTAAGCTATATTGGTGATAAGAGCCCTAGAAATAGAAAAGATTACTAGATCAATTTTAATTAAGCGTTGCTTTTATGGATTGTTCTTTAAGTCGATAGGTATGGAAATGAAACTTTGATGGTGTGAAGACTCGACTCCAAACACACTAAAAAAAATGCACCTAAAATGATAAGCAATTCGTTTTTCTTTCAATGAAATTCTAGCTAAAAGAAAGAGTTCGAGAATGCAATTCTTTAAGAAACAATTCTTTCTTTCAACATGGAAATGGAAAGAAAATATTTTTTGTCTTTTTCAATAAGAACTCATAACGAGACTAACAATTAATGCTCACAATGAATCCCTTTCCCTTTTCAAAACTTGAAACTACAAAAAGCAATGTTCCTTTCAAAAGAGATCTACAAATTCTAGAAAAACACTCAAAACTACAAAAACTAATTTTGAGATCTAAAAACTTTAAAAATCTAATTGAATAAAAGCTTCAATTCTTTTTTAGGACGTTTTTCTTAGTTGTTCAGTAAACTAAGGATTCATTTGCACAGAATTACAAACCAATGAGAAAACATCCAGATATGTTTGCTTTTGTAAAAATTAAATTCAAAACTTATAACAAAGTTTGTTCAAAGATTTGCAAGGAGAAAACTAAATCTATTTCTCACAAATGATAGATTTCACAACCAAGTCAGACTCATCAAGAAGACTAAAGACACTAGGGCGATCTAAGGTTTCTCAAGCTTCTGATCTTTGAGTCACTACAGAGACAAAGTGAAAACCACTCCAAGCATGCAAAACTTCTAGAAAATCATCCAAAACAAAAACACTATCGGAACTTACTCATAAGAGATTTTTTGACAAGAAAAATACAGATTTGGGTAGACACTAAAAATCCAAAATCAAACCTAAACCTAACTAGAAGAAGATATCTTAGGTTTTTCAAAAAAATTTACAGGGTCCGCAGGCTCTAGAAGAAATAGGTGCGGTTCCTCTCTGTTTACTAAAGGAAAAGTGCGGAGATGCCCGCATTGTCTGTAAAGAGAAAGTATGGTCCCCTGAAAACTTCGAGAAAAAAAAAATAATCCAGATTCTAAAAACTACCCAAGCCAGTATACATCACTCAAAAACCAGAAAAAAGAAAAAAAAAAAAAAAACTCAAGTCAAAACAAAGGAAAACCAACAATCAAATACCATTCCCCAGTGGAGTCGCCAATTTGTTGGCCGGATATATCGACCTTGCGGACAAGGCCGATCTCCCTAGTATCAGAAAATAGTCTAGCAACAAAAGGACAAACAAACCTATCTTTCTCTAGACATATGCAATTTATAAATAAATACTACAAAGGTGTTAGGATCCTACCTTAGATCCAATGCTTGTTCGTAGTAGTCATCCCCTGGTTGTTCGAAAGAGTTCCCTTTGAGGACCTGCAATCACAAACAAGCAAACATTAAATAGCACCTACATAGCAAATATTATAAATCATGTCTATTATGGTGATCAAGGAATCCATAAAATAAACCATACATGAACAGCTTATTAAGAAAAACAAACTTATTTGTATTAACTTTGAAGTAGAAGAACCTTACAACCTTTTCAGCCTTGATGTTGAACAAGCTCTTCCTGGGGTCCGAAATAGGAATTTCCTTTACTTTGACAAGCCTTGCACTCTTCCAAATGGGATCTTAGAGGTATGTAATCTCTCCTCATAAAAATTCAACTAAAGAAGACTAAGTTCCAACAGCATTTCACCTCAAAAATATTCAGCTTCTAACCTCCTAATTAACCATCCCAATGCTTCTTTTTATCGTGCAGAGGAGGAGGTTACAGGTCCACCTATGAAGGGATAGAATCCTCCTTCAAAGGGATAAGCTCCTCACATCAAGGGATTAGCTTCTTAAGGTATGGGATGCATGAACCTTAAGAGAGCGAACTTGCCATCTCAAGATTCCTTCCAAAAGCTTCTAGAAATGACTGAAAGTGAGTTTTTCAGAATATACTCGCGCCTTTTTAACTTTTACAGGGGTCCGCACCTATAACACAGAGACAGTGCGGTCAGGTGCGTAGGAGACATGACCATTAGGTGTGGGACCGCAGGTAAGACAAAGAGAAAGTGTGGAACCAGAGTTTTAAAGACTTTGAGGGATTTTCTCTTACTTTCAAGAGTTGACATGAGGAACTAATGTTTTAGACTTGCAAAGGAGGCAAATATGAGTGGTAATGAACTCACATAGATAGCAGGATGTCAAGGTGACAATTTTTAGTGCAACAGAAACCCCGATTTTGGTTGCGTGATCTTGTTCCCTCTGTTATCACTCCAGGAAACTCTTGTAGGATGCAGCTCGGAGATGCCTCGTAACATATAATCTTCAATATTGTTCTTTGAACTATTAGAATGGATGATGGTTTGGATCAAGCCAGATAACCATTTCAACTTTGTTTTTCACTCAACACCCTCAGCTTTACAAGGCTTTAGACCACTAATGCTCAATAGTTTGTAGATTCAATGAATAGATGGAGAATACTGACTATACCAGCAGATGCATATATAAACACATATGAATGACTAGCTACAGGAAGTAAAATAAGCTTGCAAATCTAATTTATCAATGCAAAGATAAGATGACAGTTATCTGGCATCAGACACAGAAGAAACATGAACAACCTATTGAAGTGCAAGCTTAGAACAGAAGAGAAAATGGACATTGAACATATAACAGTAAAAGAAGCTTGTATTTGCTAGAATGGAGATGAGAAGCTTGAAGTAACAGAGTATCAAAAATCTCCAGAAGTTGAACCCTTATTACATTTTACTTTCAAATATTTATAGCTCTTTACAATGCTCTCGAGCTTTCTGAGGCTCTAGAGGTCTTAATCTATCCCTCTGTCTCTTCAACAACTTTGATGCCCTAACTAGGCAAGCATGGGCTCGAAGGTTTCTTCTTCTGACAGAAGAGTAACCACTTTCGGGTAGTTTGTTGCGTTGTTTGGGATCTCTCTCGTGCCAAAGAAGCCCCACAATCGATTATGTTGCTTTTGGCTGAGCACTGTCGATGCCCCATGATGTTTCTGTTTGATTCGGCTGCATCGCACTGGGCTTTTTCCTTTTCTGGCCTCTGTCCGTCGGCAGCTGTCTCCCGACCACTGTTATGTGGTGGAATGGGTCTTCGGGACTTTGTGATCTTTTAAACGTTTATAATCACTATTTTTTGTTTAATACAGAAAACACAACAACACTGTAAAAATCCCGCCAAGCTCTCAACATTTTGGACTTCAAAAGTCCTCAGATATGGCCTATCCCTCTATCAGGTCCACCCTTAGGGTCGCTATCACAAGTCGCACATGGCCTGTTCCCTTGCTTCCCTTCATATTCTAGAATGTGTTAAAAAACACGGGAAATACATTGAAAATGGCTCCCTCCGGACTTCAAATATTATATATTTCCCTTCCCGGACCCTTTCAAGTCTGAGTTTTGTCGCATATCGCAAGTCCAAGGTTCCCTTTTTATTTCTTTGAAATATGAAAAATTGCGAAAATACATTGGAAATGGCTTTCCTGCGGACCTGAAATATTATACAATATCATGTATATAACTGTCGGGTCCGGTTAATCGCATCGCACATATGAATGTGTAAAGGCCCCGCCCTTTAAGGTTTCTCTGATGCAACGTGGGCCGCGATCTACGCGCCTGATCGATAGTCTATGTTGAATCACTAATTGCCATCGCTATTTCCATTTAGTCTGCGTCGATTGCCACTGTCTGCTTGTGCCGATTGCCACTGTCAATTGTGACCGTCGATCCAATCATCAGAGATCATTGATCGGGGGTGTCTTGCGTCCATCCTTAAGTTGTCCTCTCTGCTTGCCGATTCGCGATTTGTTGCTTAGATTTGGGCCGTTGATCGGCCAAATCTAACGACTGCTATTCATTGCACTGTCTATGCCTGCAATAATGGTTTTTCACTGTTTTTTTAGTGTTTTAGCCTCCCGATAGTGCTTTTCCACCATGCTAAGGGTTCTTGGCATGTGCTGGTTTTGACCTTTGAATGATCCTTAAGCGAATTTCGAAGCCTTCAGTAGTGTTTTGGATCCATTTTTGGGCCAAATGCT
Organism: Pinus tabuliformis; assembly: GCA_031772625.1. NCBI lineage: Eukaryota > Viridiplantae > Streptophyta > Pinopsida > Pinales > Pinaceae > Pinus > Pinus tabuliformis. The sequence continues at coordinate 815,079,279 of CM062812.1, forward strand.
TCCAATGCTAACACTGGCTCCTTCTGGGGATGCAAGCCTCCCTTTGAGGTTTCAAGAACTACAAAAAAATGTCTTTCCTGTAAAACCAAAATCAAATCTTCCTCCTAGTGTTCCATTGGGCATGGGGTCTATTTTGCAATGAAATAAAAAATGGAAAAAACATATTTACAATACCGAGGCTTTAAAGCCTTAAATGAAATAAAGTTTCAAAAACCGCCCATTGACTGGGCCATCAAAGACTTGTAAAAGCCTATTAATTTGATCATCCTCTTCAAAAACTTTGCAGCATTTGACTTTGTCAAGCAGAGATGGTCTATATTTCACCTCATCTCTGTATGCTTTCAGCCTTGGATGCTTTGCTTGGAAAGTTTTGTTGACCTGAAAAGTTAATATGAAAGATAAATGAGTGCAATCCTGTGTGGGGAACACAAGGACTACACGTCCCCCTGCAGCTTCCTTAGAGCAAGCTCCATCAAAAAACATGTCCCAAATCTGTGGGCCTTCTTCCTTTGTGATCTGGCAAACTGGTTTCTTAAGCTACGTGGAGGCCAACTGAGATTCTTCAATCTGAAGAAAACAAGCTCCAAAATCAGTGTCTACAACATAAATGGGGTGATTAGTGGGATTCCTTTCATCGCTGACAATATAAGCCAACTGAGCCTCTCTATACAATCTCTTGCTCTCACCTCCAAAAACTGGGACAGTAGCATAGAATAGATCATTTTGCAATGTTCCACCTAATCTCTTGATCCAACCTCTGGAAAGCAACATACCAAACTTGGGGGGTACATCTACTACCACAATATCCATCATGATGCTTTTCATGGGCAGTTGAGGCAAAGTGATGGCTTGGTCCTTGATTAATCCCAAACATTTCACTTTTCTAGAGTCAAAAGAAAACAGGTCATGATAAGGCTTGGTAATGTCAAGACCCAATTTATCCATGACAGCCTTGGGCATTAGATTATGGCTGGCTCCAGTGTCCAGAAGGCAGTTGTGAAGGATTTTGTCATGAATAGTCAGAGAGACATAGAATGATGGGGAGTTGTCCTCACAATTTTCAATCATTGGGCTGAGAATAATAGTTGGATTGTCATCTTGCAGATTTACATAATCAGTGGAGGCTTGGATGGCTTTAGGCTCAAGGGCCTCAAGGATAGATTTCTTGAAGGACTCATTCTTCACTAGTTCAATCAGAGGTATAGGTATTCTTAGCTTCTGGATTTCTGATTCAAAACTGAAAGGAGAAGGAGACTTGTCAAGGCCTCTTACATCGTGGGCTGGAGCTTTGAGGATGATGGGATCAACTGTTGGTCGCTTCTGCTTATTAGCTTGTTGTTCTGCAGGGACAGCAGCTCTTTGAACAGGGGTTTCCTTGGCATTATTCATCTTCGACCTCAGATTATATCTTTGCTGATCTTCAGCTTGTAGAACAGCTTCACCGTCCCACTCTTGGCTGATCTGGTCATTGAATAATGACTTTTCATAGGCAGTTAAGGTCAAAAAAGGGGCACTGCCTTTGTCTTCCATACAATGGATCTCATCATCTTCTTCAAACTGCTCTTCTTCCATGACTGCATTTTGAATAAGGGTCTTCACCCTTTGGTCTTCATTGGCATCTTTACTTCTTTGCAAAATCTGCAACTGCTCATTAGCTCTTCTATATGGATTTGGATTTGGATTTGTAGGAGCAAAGGTAATAGGAACTCTTCCTTTCCCAAAGTGCTGCTCAACTTTTAATTTGGAGATTTCAGAGGCTAATGACTCTATCATCTTGGTCATTTTATCGATCTTGGGATCTAAAGATGATGAAGATTCAGCCCTCTTTCTTCTTCTATCAACATTTCCCTTCAGCTTCTCAGCAGCCATGATGTTTGATTCTACTTCCAAGGCTACATCCTACATGTCACTCAAAGTAGCACATTGCCTCTCCCTCAACAGTGGGCAGAAGTCAGAATCAAAAGCACTGGCATAGGTGAGTTTAGCAGAGGTATTAGTGGCTTTTACTTCCGCTAGTATCTTGTTGTACATGCGATTAAACCTCTTATTAAAATCGGACAGCAACTCACCATTTTCCATCTTTAAGTTCCCAAACTCGGTGTGGTAGTAGAGGAGATCCTTCTTATCCCCCCAATGCTTTAGGAATGCATCATCTAAAATCTCAATATCTGCTATGGATCTTGGGGTTAGCTCTCTGAACCATTTTCTAGCCTCTCCATCTAGGCTTTGGACAAAGACTCTCATCCAGACATCATCTTCACTAATGTCCAGGTTATCAGCATAGCTATAGAATGACTCAAGATGTTCCTCAGCTGTAACACCTTCAGTCCCAGTGAACTTAGGCCTATATTTTTGATATTCTCCAGTAGGCATGGCATTCAAAGGAGTGGGCAATATTAGAGGTCCATACCTAGCAACTATGATTCTTTCCATTTTGGTGGGTGCTTGTGGACCTGCCATAGCTGTGGTGGCTATAAGAGTACTGGCAGTCTGAATGATAGAGGGCTGAGGAGTGACTAACAAGACTAAAGGAGTATGATGGATAGGAGGTGAGGTTTCCTTTGGGCTTACAACAAAAGGAGAACCTAAAGAATAAGGAGCTTTATAAATATTTGAAAGTTTTTCTTCACTGCTAGTATTAGATGCTATGCTCTCAACATGTATTTGTTCTATTGCAGGATTTCCTTAAAGAGATCTAGAAGATTGTTTAGGTTTACCTGAACCTGATGCTCCTTTCTACAATACATTTCTTTCTTTGATGATTTTTTCAAGGTCAAGTACTGGGTCAGCTTGTGGCTTCTGAGGATTTCTCCAAGTATGCCTCACAAACTGAGCTAGAACTATGAAGTGGAGCCGCCAAAAAGGTTCGGCCTCTACCAAAGTCGCCAAATAGATGATTACAGCCAAAAAAGTCCCCAAACTCTGTCTATCATCAAAGCTAGATTTGTGTCGTCTCCCAGGGAAGCTGAGCTTTAGTTTTCTCTCCCCGGCAACAGCGCTAATTATGTTATCACTCCAGGAAACTCTCCTAGGTTGCAGCTAGGAGATGCTTGGTAACATATAATATTCAATATTGTTCTCTGAACTATTGGAATGGATGATGGTTTGGATCAAGCCAGATAACCATTTCAACTCTGTTTTTCACTCAACACCCTCAGCTTTACAAGGCTTTAGACCACTAATGCTCAATAGTTTGTAGATTCAATGAATAGATGGAGAATACCGACTATACTAGCAGATGCATATATAAACACATATGAATGGCCAGCTACAGGAAGTAAAAGAAGCTTGCAAATCTAATTTATCAATGCAGAGATAAAATGACAGTTATTTGGCATTAGACACAGAAGAAACATGAACAACTTGTTCAAGTGCAAGCTTAGAATAGAAGAGAAAATGGACATTGAACATATAACAGCAAAAGAAGCTTGTATTTACTAGAATGAAGATGAGAAGCTTGAAGGAACAGAGTATCAACAATCTCCAGAAGTTGAACCCTTATTACATTTTACTTTCAGATATTTATAGCTCTTTACAATGCTCTCGAGCCTTCTAAGGCTTGAGAGGTCTTAATCTATCCCTCTGTCTCTTCAACAACTTTGATGCCCTGACTAGGCAAGCATGGGCTCGGAGGTTTCTTCTTCTGACAGAAGAGTAACCACTTTCGGGTAGTTTATTGCGCTGTCTAGGAGCTCTCTCGTGCTAGAGATGCCCCACAATCGATTCTGTCGTTTTTGGCTGAGCATTGTCGACGCCCCATGATGTTTCCGTTTGATTCGGCTGCATCGCGCTGGGCTTTTTCCCTTTTCGGCCTCTGTCTACCGGCAACTATCTCCCGGCCTTTGTTATGTGGTGGAATGGCCTGTGATCTTTTAAACGTTTATAATCACTGTTTTCTGTTTAATACAGAAAACACAACAACACTGTAAAAATCTCGCCAAGCCCTCAACATTTCAGACTTCAAAAGTCCTTAGATATGGCCTATCCCTCCATCAGGTCCACCCTTAGGGTCACTATCGCAAGTCGCATACGGCCTATTCCCTTGCTTCCCTTCATATTCTGGAATGTGTTAAAAAACACAGGAAATACATTGAAAATGAAACCCTACGAACTTCAAATATTATATATTTTCCTTACCGGACCCTTCCGGGTCCGAGTCTTGTTGCATATCGCAAGTCCAAGGTTCCCTTTGTATATCTTTGAAATACGAAACACTGCGAAAATACATTGGAAATGGCCTTTCTGCGAACCTGAAATATTATACAACATTATGTATATAACCATCGGGTCTGGTTAATCGCAACACACATATGAATGTGTAAAGGCCCCGTCCCTTAAGGTTCCTCTGATGCGATATCGCGATGCGATGTGGGTCGTCAATCTGCGTTCTTGATCGATGGTCCACGTTGAATCGTCGATCGTCGTCGCCATTTCCATATAGTCTGCACCGATTGCCACTGCCTGCCTATGTTGATTGCCACTGTCGATTGCGACCGTCGATCCAATCATTGGAGATCATTGATCGAGAGTGTCTTGCGTCCATCCTATAGTCGTCCTCTCTGCTTGCCGATTTGCGATGTGCCGCTTAGATCTGGTCCGTTGATCGGCCAGATCTAACAGTTGCTATGCATTGCACTGTCTATGCCTGCAATAATGGTTTTTCATTGTTTTTTGAGTGTTTTAGCCTCCCAATAGTGCTTTTCCGCCATGCTAAGGGTTCTTGGCATGTGCTGGTTTTAATCTTTGAATGATCCTTAAGTGAATTTCAAAGCTTTCAGTAGTGTTTTGGATCCATTTTTGGGCCAAATGCTTCCAAGGCTGACACCCTCATCCACATATAGCACTCCCCTTCCACTCATTGTAACCCCATTCATCATTTCTCCCACCTAGGTCCACATCCCTCCACTAGGTCCACATATGTTTAGCCTTCCCCCTCCCCTTGCCCACACCTTGGTACAGGCTTGGAATGACGCCCCGAAGGTTGATGCAACTGAAAAGAAAACTAAAAGCATAATTGGCCATATTCAATAGTAAAATGTACCACAAAATGCAAAAAATGGTTGGGACAAACATGTTTATCACGTGGGCAAAAGCCAATGGATGAGCTCTACCCCATTCTCATGGCCATCACCCTAGTTCTTAAATGCCCTAAACGACCCTCCTTTATCATTCAAGAACCCATGATTATCCCAACCCCTAGTGGGTAATGAACTGTCCTACCTTAAAGGGGATATCCACTGTTATACCCTACACATCATGCTCTTGTCCCTTAAGCCAGGCATATAAAGAAAGGTGGAAAAATCAAGGTCGAGGCACCTCATGCACCACAATTGCTCCCTCTTATATATTATATATCCAAGTCTGGACTTCCCTTTTATTAGCTACTCTTATACCCCAGCATGTGGCTCAGGACTATCCCATTCATTCTCTACTCCATTCATCTCTTTATAACATGCCACCACCCTTTGCAGGATCTACCTTGGACATATTATCCCCTTTAAAGGTAGAAACCACCTAATAGGATAATTGGTTAATCCCATTTGGAGCTTGGAGACATTAACCCATGTCAAAGCCCACTATGGTTGGGCATGCCATTATAAAGTGCCCACTTGTAGTCCATGGTTTTTAAGCTCTTTAACTCGATTTCCTATTATGACTTATTGTACTAGAAGGCTAGGGGATGCATTGGATCTTATGCAGGATTGTAGTTGGTCTCCATTTTGGGTTATACAGGGTCCTAACCCTCCAGAGGGCTACATTGGCACATGTAGGGTATGTGTTGAGAGCCATGGGCCTCCACAATAGTAGACAGCACTCCATGGATCCCCATAGATGTTCAGATATTGCTCGAGATTCACCTATTGGATGAGGAAGATACATCTGATTCACCATGCCCAGTCGGCCCCACAGTTATACCATGCACTTGGCAGATGACTCGGGATTTGTATGTTGATGTGGCATCACTAACACCATCATTTGAGCCCTTACAAATGTTCTACAGGCATCTTTGGCCTACTTGGAGACCCATGAGGTTACTTATGTGCCCTCAAACCCATTGAGAGCACCATAAGTTTATCATTTGGAGAACAAGGGGCCAACCCCTTGTCCACTACTTTTGGGAGTCCTATGCATCATTGTGGCACTTATTGACTTCATTAGGCTTCTTATAAGGCCCAATGACATGTATTATTGATCATTTGACCTCTTAAGAGGCTTATTCTTTTGTTTATGAGCTAGTTTGGTGGGCTTGTCACCAAAAGTTAGTTGTTTTGAACATTATTAGAAGTGTATAAATAGAAGTGATGAGGATTTAGGATTCATTTTAGCATCATCACTTGGATTTGGAACTAGTATATCTTTAGAGATTTTCGCTATCCTTCTTAGAACGAATTTTTGGAGCATGGAATGAATTTTGATGTTTGGATAATTTTCATATGTCTTAGAGCTTCTTGATGGCAAGTTTTTGGATGGTTGGATATATTCTTATACATGTAAGTACATTTTAATGCTATTTTTTCATTCTAATTTTTTCATATACATTTTTGTTGGGATTTCGCTATGCTGGGGCTTATTTGTTGCATCTCTTATGTGAAGTTGTGGAAATTTTGTTTCTGGATAGTGAATCCCTCATGTATGGGCCATGTATAATGAATGAATGTTCATAGGGATGTTTCATTACTAAAATTCACCTTGGCAAGCCATTTATCTTGCAAAACGAAGTATAAAGTCTTTGAAGTTGCTTTTGTTGTTGCGTAGTGCCAAGCGAAATTGTCTTTAAGGCCTCCTTGACCTAGAAAATTCAGAGATCCATAGTCATAATTCTACTTGACTTCAATCTCCCCAAAGGATTAGGCACTGGTCCACCCAAAGTTGATCACCTTAAACCTATTCTCCTTCTCCCCTTTCCTCTTCTCTAGGTTTAGTCCTCTAGGTCACTTGGGGCATCAATTATCTCATGATCTAGCCATCGAAATACTTCGATTTTTGGTCCCATGCGTCGGTGTGTCCTCAAGAAGCCATCCAAATTTCATGAGATTTCAATGATGGGATCTTGAGATATCACAAACCCTAGCTCAAAGACAAATTCTTGCCCTTGGTTTCCCTTAGGCTAGAAACCTCACTAGGATCCTTGCATTGCCATTCATTGATTCCTTGCCCCTCCCTAATTAGGTCAAGCATATCATTGGTTTCTCAATCCTATCCCCTTGCCCAAACCTCGGGTCCACTTGGTCCCATGCGGTCCCATGCATTGTCAAGGTCAACTCTTCAAAAATCATTTGGAACCCAAGTTTCCACAATAATTCTAGGGCTTGGGGATCTCCTTTATAAGACACACTCAAAACTGGACCCTAGAAATTTTCCCCAAACCCTTCCTAAAGAGCCTTACATCTTGTCTTCAAAGACAAGCAAGCCAAATATTTGAGCCTCTTGTGAATAGGCTTCTAAGATCACCCATCGCCCTATCATTGGTCCATCCATTTCATGATCCTATTCATAACGGGTCTCCTCCCATTGGTGAAAGTCCGTAAAAGGTAGGGAGCCTTAATCGAGGTGATAGTGGGCTATCGCTCCATTGTTTCCTGTAGCCTAGTAGTAACCCTGCAAGGATCCCCTTTTAGGACCCTTGCTAGTTTGTGCAATAACAAGCCCAAAATCTAGGGTTCTGCTTCTTCACTCTTCTTAATCTCTCCATCAAATGTAGGAGGCTTTGCTTTCTTGAATAATTTTGACATTGTATTTTTCTCACTCTTCGTTTGATGGAGGTGTGTTCCTGACCTATAGTTTGTCATGGATGTTTATTTCTCTTTTCAGAGTACTAAGTGGAGTTCCCCCTTTCACTGTGTCTTCACTTGCATGATTGTGCATGTTCAATGACCTTCTATCTTCTACTTTATTGGTTTCCAATCCATGCTTCTAGATTTCAAATGGGCTTTGCTTGGATTTATCCCTTTCCATATAACTAGTGCCAAGTTCATGTTGCCTTTGTCATTGTTAATCTGATTAGCTTTGCAATATCATTGGATTCAACTCTGCTTGTTTTCTTCAGATCTAAAAATATTTTTGTTGTCAGCCTTGCAACTCCTTAGTTTAATTCTCAAGCTTCTGAGCTTATCCATTCAATAACGGGAATTTTGTTTTGACCTCTTTCCAACTAAATCTTCTTCCTAGTTAGGAAGGGTTTTGTCCATGTTGTATTGTACCATTATGTTGCTCATTCCTCTATTTTTTGTTGTATATTATATCTTCTTATGTGTTTTTACACACAATTGTCAACGAAATGAAGCATAAACACATTAATCATATCGTTGATATGTCAGCACCAAGCATTTTGTCGTAAGGTTGTTCACATAACCAAACTACATGTTAGTTGCATAATCCATAAAACAAAAGTTCAAAAAAGAATTCCATTAAAGTTAGCAATCGCATCAATTACTAGTTTAAAATAATTAATTTACTCATCCATATAAAATTAAATTATACTATATGTGTATGGGCCCCTTTGAGTCTAGTGTTGAACCAGTGCTCCAAAACCACTCCGTAACACCTCCCACCCCTTATTCCATCTTAGATTGTGGGAGTCATATCATTTTTTAACCTAATCTTGATCTGAAATGAGGGTTTAACATCTTGTTATACTTACAAGATCCTCTCACTCCAAAGCTTAACAAAAATATGATCTAGCTTATGTTGACAATTGCGGAATTAAGTACTTGAAATTGGTGTATCTCTTTGTTTTAATTGTTTAAGTGCTTATTTGTTCATTCTGACATTAAACACATATAACAAGTAAATGCAGCAAAAATAGACAACCACACATAACAACAATATAATCTATGAGTTCACCCTAATATCATTGCCTACGTCTCCTTGAGCTCTTGTCAAATTGACTTAACTCCAAAGGTTTCTGAACTGAACCAATGGGCTTAGAATACCATCTATATCCCTGCTTGTCCTCACTTTGCAAACAGACCTAAGCTTCCTTGGACTTGATTCCTTCAATTAATGCATTGAGTTGACTTGAGCTTCTGGATGGCACTAACTCCCTTAGAATTCTTCAACTGTCTCTGGAACTTCTTCTTCTGTCTCCAGCAACATATCAAACACCTACAACAGACTGATCATTTGATCATTTGCTGCCTGAAACTTCCCTGTAGCTTCTTGGCCCTTAGAAGTCTTCAGATGCTTCTGCAAATCCCTGCAATGGATTCAGAAAGCTCATTACAGTCAGAATTGACTGTTGGATCACTGAGAATGAGCTCTGGTAGCTCCTGCAACTGCCTCCAACCTCTGGTGGCTCTGAACTCCAGAATCAATCTTCTTGGATGGAATTCTCCATGAAGATGACTTCTTCAGCTTCTATGGATCATTCCATTAGCTTCAGAAGGCTCTATTTAGTCTAGCAAGCCTCTTGTTTCACTCTCTATGAGTTTCTCTAACTCTCGAGCTCTACCTTTGTCTCTTTGGACTCCCCTCTGTAAACTACTCTATGAGTGCTTTTATGCGATATCTCCACCAATATTGGCAACCGCACCTGACTTCAACTAAACTTAGCACATCCACTAAACTTTAGCCGCTCCACCAGGCTGACCGTCAGAGGTAGCCATTAGCATTACCGTAACTATTGGGCGCACATATGTGCGATATAATCCTGGCGGTTAGGGACAATCCTCCATAGCTTTCGTGATCGGGTTAATCCTGAATCGTCAATCTATCCCGTCCATCCAACAGCTGTCGCGTCGTCCGCTAGCCAACTTGCCCGAACAATCTCCGTCGTTGATGTGACCCCACTCAATCCAACAGACATCGCTCAATCTCGTACAGATTTCATGCACGAACGATATCTAACCGAAGGCGCGCGAGAAAAGCAGTTTTGCTCTGCTACGTGTCGACCGCTAAGTGGAATCGCGTGCTCTTGGTAGATTACTGCTTCCAGCCTTTTACCGGTGCGATATACGGTTTACCGCTTGGCCGAATACTACCCACGTGCTTAATTCAGAATTTAAAGAAAAGGCGCTTTATAAAGGTTTTAGTGCTTAATAAATGCTTTAGAGCTTAAGGCCAATATTAACCTTTAACCTCTTGATGGGGGGTCACATGTGGACCAATTTCTAATGAAATCTCCAAGTTCTATTATGAAGATAAGGTTACAACAACCTCTTTCCCAAAGTCTTCAAATTTTAAAACTAATGCCACCATCTTGTTTAGCTCGTCGAGAGCTTTTCGATGATATAAATTTTACATCAATCTAAGTCTTGGGTATAAAGTTACGGCCCACAAAACTTTAGTCCATTAAAAAAGCCATGTCATCAAGAGGAATCTACATTGCACTTACATGGCCACTCCTAGCCCACGTGGTGCCATGCCATCGCCACATGGGGGTCCACATGTGACCCCCCATCCCCCCCTTTTTTTCTACTAAATGTTTGTAATTAGAGACTTATAATGTCAGGGTGCTAACATTGATGTTATGAGTTGAAACTTTATTATGAGATGTAATGTTTTATTTTATTAATAAAATACTCTAGAACCAAAGGAAGAGGGGACAACTAATAGATTATGATGCCCTGAGAGGAAAATATATACCTTGAGTTAATAATTCCCTTAATGTGATGGTTGGGAAAATCAAGGGTGAAGGTGTGTATATAAAAATGAAAGAGAAAATTCATTGAGGAGCTTTTTCTTTTTGCCTTTTTGTTTTGATCATTACACCATTATTGTTCTCATACACTCATTTTTCCCTCTCACTTAAAAATTCAATTTGCATGAGAATTGGTTACAACTTTTGTAACAGGAATTGAATGTGTTGTAATGTTTTTTCCTTGGACTGGATTTCTTTGAGCACACAAAATTGTCTTGTTTGTGTGTGCCACAAAGAGCACTGAAGAAATATGGGCCTAGTTAAGGAATGGAAAGCTCTTTAGAGAGTTGTGTCAGTAGGTCCTCGACACAACAATGACATTTTTGCAACATCAAGAGTTGGATCTGATTGGCAGAGAATCTCGCATATAGATGGGACAGAGATATTTTCATGTATTCTGACAGTCTTGTTATATGAGACAGGCTTAAGCTTGTGGTTGTTGCCTCCGTGAGAGGGAGAAAGGAAGAATAAGTTATCTTTTTATGACATATATTTGTTCTAACATAATATTTGATTTGATGTTCCATATGAATAGGGAAACAGAGGATTGTAGCTCTTGTTAATGCATGAGGCAGTGTGATTGAACTCTTAAGTGAGTTGTTTGAGTCGGTACCAAATATGAGCACTTTGATATGTTTCCTTTATTTTTAGAGAGCATCATGAATTAATAGATGTCACCCTCCTAGGTAAGGATCTAGTTTGATTGAGGGCACTGAGCTATCTCTTCCCCCCTATATGAGCTCTCAGGGTGAGGAATTGAGTCATAGAGCTCCTCGGTTGAGGGACCTCTGGATGTGACCGAGTATACCCCAATTGGCATTTGTCTTTACCACCCATCTAGCCAATGGCTGTTGGCTACTTGATGTAGGTGCAATCCTTACTACTTATGGTAAGTGGCATCTCACTCAAGTTAGAGATGCAGGTGTTCTACCACTAACTCTTGAGGGTCAGGTTGGGAAGATCAGCGGATAATGGGATAGGCATGATATTTACCATTTATGGTAAGTGGTATCCCTTTTATTATCACCAAGCAATAGGATAGGTGTAATCCTTACCTTATAAGGTAAGTGGCATCCTCCTATTTTCTGTAGGTTTCCTAGGTTGTAGCATTAGCTCCCCACTGGCGAAATTTTTCCAAGTCGTAGCATTGCCTCCCTGCTATCAGAGGTTTTCCGAGTCGTAGCATTAGGCTCCTCATTGGCAGAGTTTCCCAAGTTGTAACATTGGGCTCAACCACTGGCAAAGTTTCTTGGGTTGTAACATTGGGCTCCCCGCTAGAAGAGTTTCATGGGTTGTAACATTGGGCTCCCCACTGGCAGAGATTCATGGGTTGTAGCATTGAGCTCCTCCCTGGCAGAGATTCCCGAGTAGCATTGAGCTCCTCACTGGCAGAGATTCTCGTGTTAGAAATCAGAAAGGCAAAAAGGTTTTCTCTTGTTGATAATTACTTGTGATTTCATTGAATTATTATTATCTTTCTTATGTTCTTCTTTTATCTTTGTTCATCAAGCAATTACCGCAGCCAAAATACAAACATCAAGGACACCAGATGTAGGCGCACAACAAAGCCAAAACCCCTATATAGGGGAAAACCTAGTTAAGAACTCTTCCTTCAATAATTCAAATGAGATAGACCAAGACCCTAGACCAATAGACCTTCCTTCTCCACCAAGTTAGCCCTCAAACTATTCTTCCAACCTTCAAACATCAACTGAAACGATATTGCATCAACCCTGCTTCAATACTGCATCAAGGACATATTTTCGACCTACTGCATCAGAATTTCGACTGAGATAAAGACTGCAATTTCGACCCTCCAACAACTTTAGTTCCTTCGCACGTGTGAGACAAGATAGAGCAAATTTCGACTTTCTTAGCAAAATAAAGAGCTCCTCCTACGTTATCCCTTTCCTTCTTCCTTTGTGAATTTCGCACTTTTACTGCTTCCAGCTACTACAATTCGAACTTGTTGTGAGTAACAAATGAGGTCGAGTTGCTCCAATATATAAGCTTCTTGTGAGTTCGAATTCCCCTGTTGAGGCCAACTTGTCCTCCCTTGAGGCCGACTTAGTGGAGGAGGCCTAGAAGACCTAAAATACAATAAAATAAATTTCTTCTTTGACAAATAAATCCCAAGGGTTCTTTACAATATGACATGGACAAGGATACTTGACATAAACCCTAAAAGCCTGCAATGGAGGCTATGACCTAAAAACAATTGACCCTGGCATGAAACCCATGCTTTGATAAGTCAATTTCTTTAATAATCAAATTTATTTTGTCTTTCTTTTGATAAATATATTTTATTATGACTCAAGTATAATCATGAATACTGACACTAGTTACATTCTTCAACATCCTGGGTAGTAGCAATAGGCTCCCCACTAGCAGAGATTCTTGGGTAGTAGCATCGGCTCCCCGCTAACAATTCTAGGTGGTAGCATAGGCTCCCTGATGGATAGAGGGTGGTAGCTTGAGCTCCCCTCCAATGTCAAATTCTTCTTCTTTTAGATTCTTGATTGTTTAGCATATGAGCAGAGATAAGCAAACATGGCGAGACACTGCAAGGTGGGTAGTTTATCTAGGGCGGATGCCTCCTAAAGAGTAACGGAGGTGTGCGAAGGTAGGCGAATAAGCAAGCGTAATGGTCTAAGCCTGACTGTGAGACTCACTGGTCGAACAGAGACGAAAGTCGGCCATAGTGATGCGGGACTCGCAGAGATGAGCCAAGATGGGCAGTGACGCCATTTATTAACGAGATACTTGTGATGGGACATATGTTGCAGTTGGTAATTTCTCCCTAGCTAAGGTGGAGTGTTAATTTGGAAACTCAGGGACAAATTCCCTCCTTTGGACTATCTTCCTCGTTAAGAAAAACCCCTCCTAACCCTTGGAAGAATTGAATTTGGTTAAGGAAAAATATATTTTTAATATGGAAACCCACATGTGCACAAAAGGACGGGTCGGCCCTAAAAGGAAATTAGACACCCTTGGATGGCTATAAATACAAGTCAAGTGACCCTCATTTGGAGATCATCATCAAGTATTTTCTTCCTCTCTCTTATTTGGTTTGGTCGCACGGGTCTAAAGTTAGTTCGCGGAGATTGGCTTGTACATGACAGAGATTGTAGGGTATGAAGCTTGCACGTGCGGATTAGGGTTTTTGGTCTACAACCGCAAGGATGCTACAGAGAAATTTCGACTGCAATCACTCACATGCAAGCATGTTTGTGCGGTAAGGACGCTTAAATCGCATGCATGATCGTTTGTTGTGGGCGGTCGAGACTTGGGATTTCTTTCTAACAAGTGGTCGCGGATTCAAGTGATAGTTGATCATAGTTGACCGCAGTTGAATGCAAATGACGACGGGTTGGGAAAGTTATCTATGATCAGTGTTGTTGTTGGTCTCATATTTTTTGATATGTTTGGTTGGTTTTGTTGGATAGTTTTGTGATTGAAGAATTGGAATATTGTACTCTCTCTTTATTGAACATTTTATGACAATCTAATAAGAAGACAAATTTGAAAGGGTTTTCCCCCTTATGGGGTTTTTCCCTAGTTTTCGACCAATCCTGGTGTCTTTATGTGTGAATGTATTTCTTCTATTGTTCCTTTATGTTTCGCTACATCGTTGATGATATTATTATTTCTACATAATTGCAGATGATGTAATGATGTTATAATGTTGTGGGGTGAATTCAATGTGTAAATGATGAAATGCAATTATCTAAAGCAAAAAATAATATAGCCCTTAGAAAAATTAACAAGGAAACCAACTAGCGAGAGCCAACCACAAAAACCAATGAACCCACCAACCAATCACACCACAAATTTCTTTAGCTATGCCCTCATATATTTCTTTTCAGCATCCCTTTATGCATTTGAGAAGTCGTTGACCTAAATCCTCAATGTGTTAGGGGAAATGGCATAGTCTTTTCCTTGCATCTCATAAATTGATCATCAAGAAGTGGGTCAATCAGGTATGCACCATTGCCTCCAATCGCATCTCATAAATTATTTGTCAGTAAGTTGGTTCGAACAAGATTGCAAGGGATACCTCATTAACTTCAGCATTTAAGTTCACGGTTGGGTTTGTGGCTTTTCAAGCAAGCAAACATCATCGAACATTGGGGTTCCAAAAGGTTTTCCTCTCCTTCAGTGGGCAATGATAAGGATTAAATTTAAATGTTTAAAATACATTGTATTAGCTAGCCATGGTTGTTGTGCCCATGCTTGCATTACAATCACATTACAAAAATTGGGGTAAATGAGAGGGTTGCCACATTGACCTCCCTCAAGTAAGAGGGGATGGAATAGATCACTTTGGAGCTTGAATTATATGTTGTTAACACCAACTTGCAGTTAGACCTTTCACACAATAATTAGAGTTACAACAAGATGTGCCAATCTTTCTTGGGATTTGGGACATAACCCTCACTAATCCACTTCTCTATATGAATTTGTTCATAAGTTTGGATAGATGAAATAATCATAGCGTTAGACATTAATTGCAGAGGAATTGGACATTTGAATTCTTTAAGAGGTGTTGGCATGCTTCCTAATCTTCCAAGAGTTTCCCTTCGAGCAATATCAAATGAATGAAGCCCTGATACACAACACTCACTATTTCTTCCATTCCTACTAAACTGGTCAATGCAGTCTTCGATGTGTTGAAAAGTGTAATTAGGTCTCGTCTTCATTATGATGTACTTGTAATCATGACATTGTATATTCTTTATAAAGAAATAAAAATAAATTAGCTTTTATTTTTAGAGGATGGGTTTCATACTCAAGTTTGAGTCAAAAGCATGTTCTTCATGTTTTTAAGTCTTCTAGGTCTTTCTAGGTTAAAGAATAATATTGGTCATGTGTTAATCTCATTTCAACTCATTGTAATGAAGAAAAATATTTATTTTCTCAAGACAAAACCATGGATAAGCCCAAGACCAAGTTGGCCCAAGAAGCAAATCAAGTCGGCCTAAAGGGAGGGAATTCGACCCTCAAGAAAGGTTATAAAAAGGAGAGTAGTTCAACTCATTTGGCACACTCACTAAAGCAAGTTCGATATGAAATAGTGAAAAAATAAGAGAGTAGCTGGAGGGACGAAAAAGAAGGATAGAAGCCAAAATTTGTCTAAAGATCATCTTCTCTTGTTTCGCTCTAAGGTTTATGAAACTGCCAGTTGCAAGGGGGGTCGAGGTTCTGTTGCAACGGGGTGAAATTTTGTGAAGCAGTTGCAGGGGTCGAAGTTGCAACATCAAAGAAGCAGTATCAAAATTTTGGAAGTTGTCTCAAGGAAGATATTGCTAGGTGTTGGCTTGGGGCTTGGAGGGTTTGTTGCCTTTGGTCTTTGGGTCTTGGAAGTCTCTTTTGTAAGCAGATTCTAAAGAAGAAGAGGAGCATTTTCTGGGTTTCCTCTTGGAGGGGTTTTGCCCTAGCTTGGAGCCTATACCTTGTGTACTTTGTCTTGTTGTGATCTTCATTGTTTTGGTAATTGCTTGATGAACAAAGATCTAATAAAGTTATAAAAGCCCAACACATATCACAAGTAATTATCAAGTTAAGGAAAATCGTCTAAATAGATAAGTCTCTTGATTTTCCAACATGATGGATGGAGAACATGAGTCATAGTTTTAAGGAATCAACACCATTTGAATACTCAATTTTGAAGAAAAGAAAATGCTTTCTTAAAAGATGCAAGATATATATGCTAACAGTCTCCATGTCTTTTTGAAAGTGAGTTTTATCAAGCAATCTATTTAGAGTTCCTTTTTTTTCCTGTCAACATAGGTTGGAATTGGCAAAGACTATAATAGCTTTACTTTGATATTGTGCAACAACAACAAAAAAACTCTTGTTACAATACCCACACAAAAATTTAGTATATCCATGAATTATAGCCAACAGTGTTAACGGATCATGGGAAGATAGATTTAACTCAATTGACTGGAAGGATAAATCGTTGTATGCTCTTCCATAGCCACCTTATGAAGTTTGATGACATTGTTTCAAATATCTTCTAAAACAAGAGTTGTTAAGATCGGGTTCTATGCAAGGTGTTGTTCAAACATCCATGGTTCTATTTGGTGTCACTCCAACTTATTTTTACGACCTTCATTCAAGTAGAAAGTTTGGTCATGAATGGGTGGACAACCAAATAAATAGGTAAAAATATGAATCCTTGGAGTCCTGGAAATGTGTTACTAAATAATCTTGTAACATTATTATGTCCTCTCTCTTCGAAAATCTCCTAACAAACCCCTCTAAAACATATCATACATCATTTACCTAAATTTCGGAATAATGACAATTTTGGGATAGTAAAAGGGAGAGAGAACTATCTACCATTCTCCTTTGACTGCATGGGTCCATTCCATTCTTGGATCAAGACTCACTTGTCTTAATGGCCTCTTTACTAAATCTACTATTGAATTGAAAATTGTCATCGTCTTTGTATCACCACAACAACCTCCCACTCTTCTTAATGGGTGGGATTTAGACCACATCAAGGACCAATATATCCAAAACACAACATTCACCACAATACTGGCATGTTTTCAACAAGTGCCCAAGGAAACATCACTCATTTACCAAAACCCGAAGAATAATTATCGAATGTGTAAATTAAACACTACAATTTGCAATCATCCACATATACCCTGTGAAACCAATTATTTTCAAAGTTTCCATATCCCTATAGTGCCAATCCTTTAGTTTTGTAAAGAGTCGAGGTTTTATGCAGAAGGCAATGAGGATTGACAGTTTCAAAAGTCCATCATTCCTCAACACTCTTCATTACCCAACAAAAGGGTGGGTAACATATAGCTCCTACTTTAGCTTAATAGCCACCCAATAAAAAGCATACATTTCTCATGTATCATTTCCACTATTGGGATCCTTATCTTTCTGCAGGAATGTAATGAATTCATCACCAACCTCTTCTCTAATCGTTCAATTGAAAATTTTGTTCCATTGAGCTCTTTAACAATTTTAGCAATCAATATAATCCATGAAACCTCATTTCTTTCAAACATTTTCTCAAACACTTTTTTTGCATCCTCAAAGATCCTACATTTAACATATAAGTCAATAAGCGACTCAATTTTGTAGAGAATCAAGGTTTTATGTAGAAATCCATGAGGACTGATAGCTTCAGAAGTCCACCTTTTCTCAACACTCTTCATTACCCAACAAAAGGGTGGGTAATATCTGGCTCCTACTTTAGCTTAGTAGCCAACCGATGAAAAGCATCCATTTCTTAAGTATTTTTTCCACTATGGGGATCCCTATCTTGCCACAAGAATGCAATGACTTCATCACCAACCTCTTTTTCTAATTATTCAACTGAAAATGTTTTTTCGTTGATCTCTTTAACAATTTTAGCAATCATTGCAATCCACAAAACCTCATTTCTTTCAGAGATTTTCTCAAACACTTTTCATGCATCCTTAATGATCCTACATTTAGCATATAAGTCAATAAGTGACTCACTAGGAAGATATTAGCCTCAAACCCACTTTTACTAACTTCACCATGCACTTATTACCCTAATTAAAACACTTACATGCTCACATAACATCTAAATACACAAGCAAAAGTGAACTTGGTTTACTTAAATCCCAACTTCTAAATTAATATTGTGGCATTTTACTAAAACCCATCTGACTCAATATAAAATGGCCCTGGTAGAAGATCATTGGTCTCTGTTTGCACAAAACTTGGTAAACTCAAACTATCAATTAATTGTTATCTTCTATAAAGCCCATGAACTTCAAAATGAAATTTTTCACTTATTTAGTCATCAACACCAATGTTCTTGTCCTCATCTAATGATTCCTAAGTATTTGATTGCAAAGTAATCAAGCTTTAAAGGATATGTCACTGCTCAATAATGTTCTTTTGTTTAAAATTATCACCATTTATCATAATTATGATACCATTAGCAGAAAAATAACTACAGTGATCCATATTTAGAAATAATTGCACTAAAGTTGAAAAAGTTTAGGCATTTTGCATGGTCGGTTTAACAATCAATATACACACAACACTAGATGAACTTTGTCCAGCAAACCAAGATTTAGCACAATAATAAGCAAATTATTGAAACTATGTTGTTGTCATATTTATTATCAAACGATATTAAAGGCTGAGTATTATGTCTTAAAGTAAAGGAAGTATTATCATATATTAGCATTCAACTTAAAATGCATTTGGAAAACATCTTACAAAAAAATCAATACTAAGTAGATTGTGTGTTTGGCATGCTTGTGTTGCAAATGGATTGTACTACCAGCAAAGGACCATGTTAAATAAAGTATTCAACATTTAGCGCCAAAATAGATTTCAAATTTTACTAGCAACTTTGTTTGTCTTTAGTCATTTGAGTGATCATGTGAGATTAGAACCAGAATGTTTGTTCAATATTAGGTCTAATCCCATAATCTCAAGTCATGCTATTAAAACATTTCTGATACTCCAACAAGCCTGCATGACAACATGCAGGAGAGGCACTAGGGGAGGTGGCATGATAATGCTTCACACAACAATGTCACACCTATCCATAGTTTACATCATGGGATGACATCTCGTCCATGAATTTGGTTAAACAAATAACTTGTAAACTCCAAATTCCCACTTTTCTTCAGGAATGTTTTGTCAAATAATATCCATATTTGATCATAATTTCTATGTTGTGCTTTGTCTTTGGCCCTTATGGGTCCAGCATTTGAACCTAAGGTTTAAGCTTTGCTAATTTGGGTATATCTTGTGATTGTACAATCGAGGTGAACATATCCATTGTTGGATATTTTGTTTTTGGATATTTTGTCAAATAGTTTGCAAACCTGTTAATCATTTCACTCATGTGCTCTATCTTTGGCCCATATAGGCCCAATGTGGTGATGTGTGTAACAGCCCTGAGTTAAAAGTTCAAGTAATAAAGGTTAATAAAGGCAAAATAAGACCAAGGTCACGAGACATGTATTCCATGTCGAATGTTGGCCAAGCACTATAGTGGGCATCACTTTTAGTTTACTAATTGCTAAGGAAATTGGCAAAGGCAAAGAGGCATTAATTGGCATTTAATTAATTGGTCGTTGTCCAAGAAGGAGAAATCTGAGTAGCTAAGGGAAAGTTTTGAGGACTGCTTTTAAAGAAGGCCAAAGTACAGCAAAGACATGCCGCATTAATTTTGGGTTGATTAGTGCTAGATTAGGGGTGGTTTATCCCTGTGTTAGTAAGTCGCAAGCCCTGTGGTCACAACAGAGGCAACGCGGGCCTATTCTAGTCATGTTAGGAAGGTTGTAAGGCTTATTTCCAAGAGCAGATGCAAGGAACAAGCAATGTCGAAGGTAGCTAAACAAGTAAAGGAAGCCACATTGTTTCTAAGGTTTGTTTCAGAGATTTGAGAGGGTTGTTAGGGTATGCGTTGATGCCCTAACCAAAATTGCAGGACTGCAACAATGCACCAGCTCTCAACTACATGTATGAGGATGTTTTGGTGTTGAGCTTGTTGCTAGAAGGATCAGTTTTGTATGCAGCCTGTTGGAGCCATTTGGAGGGCTTGACTTGGTGGTTGGAAGCCCCTCCTAGGAGCAAATTTCACAGTGGAAGTATTGGGTGCCATCGGACTGGTGGAGGGCAGCATGTTGGCAACCCAAAGTAGCCCTTGACAAACAGTCATAAAGGGAGGTTGACAGCTGAAGGTTGGTGAAGTTGATGAGCTTAATGTGCAATACATTGATGGACTAGTGGACTGCTAGATTGGAAGATTGGAGCTCAGGTATTGACCAGCCTAGAAGAGCAGATTGGATCAGCCTGTGTTCATTGTAGCAGAAACGACTTGCAACAGTGATAGGTGGAAACCCTCTTAGAGACTCTATGTGTTGTCTCTTGATGGAATAACAGACAACTAGAGAGAAAAACAGAAGTGAAGGACCAGCAGGACAAGATATGACATAGAGACCGCAACGAGATTGTCAATGTATCTTGTATTCTTGTATTTGTGGATAATTGAGAGTCATTATCCCTTGTATGGGAGCCTTATACAGTTGTATTATATCTTGATTAATATAACAAAGTTGGGTTGAAATTTGTAAAAGGTTGTCTATACTTGTGCATGTGTGATTTACTACTTTATATTGTTACGTTGTGCAAAGTAGCTTTGTTGAGATTCTTGGTTTGGTAGCATCAGAGATTTTAAGATTCTATCCTAGACCCAAGGCCGAGGAAATTCAACATGGTATCAAAGCATGTCTGAGCTACTTTGGGAGACAGTGAATCAGAATGTGCATAGCGAAGTACAGCTTAAGAGGGAGTTGGTCACATTGCAAGTGAAGGGCTCACTACAATGTCCAAGTTGCAGGTTGGTCTCTAGTATGAAGACAAGTTGCAGGGATTGTCCAACTATATTCCATGGAAGGAAAGGATCAAGTTAGTCTTGCAAGTCAACAAGATCTGGGAGTTCGCCGAGAAAGCCATCAAGAAGCCAATTGACCCAAAAGAGCTGGAAGTGTACGAGGATTTAGGTACGAGGGTGACATTGATCATCCTTATTGATGTGAAGGATCCCCTAATACCTCATTTGTTCGGGAAGAATACTGCACATGAGATGTGGATAGCTCTTTAGAATTTGTTCTAGAATAAGAACGAGAACCGAGTACTAGTATTGGAGGAAAAGTTGAAGTCCACTAAGATGATACAAGGTGAAGGAGTGACTTCGTATCTAACAAGATTGTCTCAAGTCAAAGATGAGCTTGTTGCCATCAGTGTGACTATTTCAGATTCTGATATGGTCAAGACTGCTTTGAAAGGGTTGACGGAAAAATGGAATCCCTTCATCAAGGGGATCGTTGCCAAAGAGAAGTTGCCAGACTGGAATAGGTTGTGGGATGACTTCATTCACGAAGAGTTGTGAGACGAGGATCTTCATCCAAAGAATAAGACTTTCGATGATGATGTGGCACTTGCAGCACAAATGAAGGGTAAGCAGAATAAGGACTCGAGTAAATTCAAGTGTTTCAACTATGGCGAGATGGGTCATTTTTTGTCGAGATGTCCGATGAAGAAGAAGACGAAAGATGACGAGAAGAAAGGAAAGCAGGTCGTCAGTGTTGCCACTTCTATTGAGGTAGATGCTCTCACCAGAAGATTGGAGGAGGAGGACTTTTCTATGATCTCTCATTTCTCGCAAGGTACTATCGATGAGGATGGATGGTACGTGGACAGTGGTGCGTTGAAACATATGACAGGGTCACAAGAGGTTTTTGAGACTCTCGTTGAATGGAACTCAAAGTTGCACATGGTGTTGGGCAACAAGATTCAAAAGGAGATCCAAGGATCAGGTGTTATGCCACTCAAGATGGAGACAAGACGGGTGATGTGGGTCCAGGATGTACTGTTTGTACCAAGACTCAAATATAATGTGATACTTGTCTCCATGATCGAGAAGAAGGGGTTTGAGGCCTTATTCCAAGATGGAAAGGCAAGACTCAAGCCTAGAGGCTCTAGCTCTACATGTATTGTACTTGGTGTTAGAGAGCATGGTCTATACAGGCTGACAAGAAAGCCTATGGATCATTAGAAGACGCAAGAGGACCAGGTGCAAGTTCCAAAGAAGTAGTTGCAAGTGCAAGCTTCAGAAGTACAAGTACAAGTTCCAAAGAAAAAGGTCCAGATTCCAGAGGCTCAGAGGGAATCAAGTTCTAGAGGGAGTTTGCAACTTCAGAGGGAGACTTTGCAGCACATGAAAAGCATGTGGTCAGTGGGGAGCAAGGGTGCTCCTACAACTGCCAAGGAGGAATCATGGAGAGAGTGGAAGACATTCCAAGAGAAGAAGAAGAAGCAAGATGTTTTCAATGACAGTGACACTTCCGAGAGAGGCATAGTTCATACAACAGGGATTGTTGCAATTGTGAGCACCAAGAGTTGTGCGAGTGTTGCGAGTAGTGATGATGATGATGAGTTACTTCCTAGTCTTGGAAGTACTTGCCTCACTAAGAGGGAGTGTTGATTTTTTAGTAGCTTGAGAGGTACTCCAAGCCCTAGGGTTAGGGGTTTGGAGGGTGAAGCACCACAAAAGTTATTTGTGGGCTTGGAACCCAAGGTTGGGGTTTTGTACCCAAAGGAGTTGGGCCAAAACCATGAAACATATGGGCATGAGAAAAATTAAGGTGATAGAGGATGGCGTGGCGAATCCAATGCTTTGAAAATCACTCAAATTGGAGCTTTAGAACTTGAGATATTAATTTCTAAATGTCATTGTCATGTTTTGTGCAAGTCAGCTTGGCTTTAGGAGGACTTGTTGATAGTTGGTAAGGATTCATTGAGGCCCTCATTGAATGATATAAATATGAGGTGTGTGAGGCTCATTAAGAGCATCCAAGTGCAACATCTCATAGAGAATCATCACCTGTGGTATCTGTTGTCCAAGAAGGAGAAGTTTGAGTGGTTGAGGGAAAGTTTGGAGGACTATTTTGTGGGTTAAAGAAGGCTGAAGTACAATAGAGGTAGGTTGCATTAATTCTGGGTTGTTTAGTGCTAGATTAGGGGTGGTTTATCCCTGTGGTAGTAAGTTGCAGGCCCTGTGATCACAACAGAGGCTACGCAGGCCTATTCCAAGAGTAGATGCAAGGAACAAGCAGCGTGGAAGGCAGCTAGATAGGTAAATGAAGTTGCATTGTTTCTAAGGTATATTGCAATGATTTGAGAGGCTTGTTAGGGTATGCATTGATGCCCTAACCAAAATTGCATAACTACAACAGTGCACCAACTCTCAAGTACATGAATGAGGATGTTTTGGTGTTGAGTTTGTTGCTAGAAGGATCAGTTTTGTATGCGGACTATGGGAGCCATTTGGAGGGCTTAACTTGGTGGTTAGAAGCCCCTCTTAGGAGCAGATTTCACAGTGGAAGTATTGGGTGCCATTGGACTGGTGGAGGGCAGCATGTTGGCAGCCCAAAGTAGCCCTTGACAAGCAGTCATAAAGGGAGGTTGACAGCTGAAGGTTGGGTGAAGATGATAAGCCTAATGTGCAGTACATTGATGGACTAGTGGACTACTAGATTGACAAATTAGAGCTCAAGTATTGGCCAGCCTAGAAGAGCAGATTGGATCAACCTGTGTTCATTGTAGCAAAAGGGACTTGCAACGGTGATAGGTGGCAGCCCTCCTGGAGACTTTATGTGTTGTCTCTTGATGGACTAAGGGGCGGCTAGAGAGCAGAATGGAATTGAAGGTCTGGCGGGACGAGATACAACATAGAGACTGCAGTGAAATTGACAGTGTATCTTGTATTCTTGTACTTGTGGATAATTCAAGGTCATTATCCCTTGTATGGGAGCCCTAAACAATTGTATTAAATGTTGATTAATATAACATAGTTGGGTTGAAATTTGTAAAAAGTTGTCTATACTTCTGCATGTGTGATTTACTGCTTTATATTGTTCTGTTGTGCAAAGTAACTTTATTGAGATTCTTGGTTTGGTAGTCAGAGATTTTAAGATTCTATCCTAGACCCAAGGTCGTGGAAATTCAACATACCATGCTCCTAGTTGGCTCCCTTTTCATTTGGTTATCAATCTTCCAAAGGGAGAATTACCTAGCTCGTATATTAAATTAAGTCCTTTATCCCTAAGTAAGCCTCACCAAAGAGCTCAATGTCAGAGTGGTGCTTCGTACTATGCATTATGAAGTGGCTCAAGGGCCCACTTCTAAGTGAAGTCCTCAACTCAACATTATTGGAGCCAGACTCTAGTATCCATCCAGAGGATGCTCAATGACATTGATCACGAAATTACAAGGGAGAGGGGCTACCTTTTGGAATTTTAGATTGCAACAAACGTTGTAGCATTGTAAGATACCCCCCTAAGGATACCTTGATGATTTTCCCACTAAATTTAAGAGTTTTGTTTAATGTGTCATTGTGTCATTTCATCAAACAGTTTGTTGGTGTATGGTTGTAGGTGCACTTTATATGATTTCATCTCAAGCAGTATATATACAGTGCCAAGGGTATTCGAATAAACACTTTAAATCAGAAGCATAAAAGTTATGATGTACTCAAAATAAGTCAATGCATAGATACACGTTTAGAATAGCCACAAATCTGAGAACACACAACCCATTATTTTACTTAATAACAAGAGTTACAATACTCGAAATCAGTTAGGAACCTGGTGTAGATTTCGACAATGTAATCTCCAACATATCAATCCCATTTTTTATGATGAGTGATAGCCCAAATAAAGAATGATGGCTCAGGAAATAGACCCAAAACAACAGCTCAAATTATACTCTTAGTCAACCAAAAACCCCAACAAAGATACCCACTTGGAATATCACTAGTTTTCTCAATAAAATTTCTGAACTTGCTTGGATTAGTCAATGAGGAGTTTTGTCAAATAGTTGGCATACCACCGGTTATATGTACATTTTCCTCATATTTAATTAAAGAAAAACATTCGCAATACATAAAAGGCACCAAGTGAAGCTTCATACTGAGATTTGATTTTTATTATTCAAAAACTATACAACACACGGATAAAGATTGCAACCTCAAAAGAACTCCAAATGTAGTAGATGATATAAACTATTACAATGTAAGGAAACAAGAAACCTGGGTATGCTCTAGTTAGTAATATGACAGTGGCTCCCTTGTCAATAATAACAACAAAAATGGTCTTCAAATATGGTACATAAAACTTGGGAAAATACCCCAAATGGCACAACAATTCATTCTAGCGATGATACCAAAGAAATTTGACCTTGAAGACCTATTGAATGTTAGAAATTGTTGTAAGATATACTCAGCCAATGAACAAGAATAATAAGTAGCTTGTAGAGAGGACACACGACCCACAGTTATCTACAAAACTCAGCCAACAATCCCTGAGAAAAACTCGACCCTTCCTATGCTAATATCTTCTTCTTTGTTGAAGCACAAAGGCGAAATCTGAGTGATCCCACTCCGAAACTAGCTAAGGTGTATAGCTTCAACACCCAAACTAGCAACCAGAATGAGGGCTTCCAAAAACCCTAAACTCTTTCTCAAGAGCTCTCCAAATTTCTTTTTCTCAAATGAGCAAATGCAAGAATGAGGAGAGAGCCCCTCATTTCCCCTTTTTTAAAACTCACTTCACTATTTTGCCACCCTTTTTACCATTTCCCTCCAATTAAATAATAAAATTATTTTTCATTTGTTTATTTAATAAAGTGACTTTTGTTAACAAATTAAAGCCACTTTTAACTTCGAAAATACTTAATTCACCTCCATGATTACACCAACCACCAAAAGCCCATTTTCATCATCCTTCCCTGTAGATCATTTTGCCCTGATTTCAATGAGCTATTACACTAAGGTATTTCTCCAAGTAATCAGCCTGAAACAACACCTTAAATGTAATTAATTAAAATATGCATGTTAATAACTCTGTTTTATCGAAATTGTGTCGAAATGTAGCAGAATTGAGATCAAATTGTGTTGAACTGATCTCGATGATGACAATGTCAAGTGATTTTAATCAACCTCCATAAAACTCCTCAAAACCCTATGGGCCCACCAATAATATAATCCTACTCCTATGACCTTGTTGTCATAAGCTCTGGAAATCCCTCCTAGTCTCACCACACGACAATCCAAAAAATGTGGACATTACAAACATGGTTCCCAAATACAAGAAACATGTGGGGAAGAATAAACCAATAGCTTCAAACTATTTATTTATATTGGCATATTAATCATTATTGGGGAGAGTGCTACTAGACAAAAACGAAGCCAAGGATGAAATTTTGATTGTGATGGACAAGCTCTAACTTTGATGAAATATTTGAGCTGCAAACTAGGGAAGATTGAGGCACACTTAGGTTTCCTATCGAATCCAGGGAGTAAGCAAGGAGCCAATAGAGATGGTTCCTTAATATTCTACACCTTCTCCGTGATTTTCTAATTTTATCGCAATTTTATTTAATATCTAGTATTTTAGCCTACTCAGGTATCTGACTTAAGGTTATTAGCTTTTGGACAAAACTATATGTCTATTTTGGTTTATACATTATCTTCAAAAACTTGTTAGCTAAGCCATTGCCACGTTCCTGCTAGCAAACTAGGGCATGCTCAAACTATCAACCATGTAGATTTTTCGTGAATGATTAATAAAATTTTAACTTATAAAAGAAAAAAGTTAAATATCTAATTATTAAATTATTAAAAGAATAACTTGAATTACATATTTAATTATATAATTATTCAAAAAATAATATTGTCTTAAATAATATAATTTAAAATTGTTTCAAATTTGATTTAAGTAATTTTCATAATCTTTCATTTATATAAAACTAGTCTAAATCCATCTCAACTTTGGAGGGATCAAATCTCTAGATATGCAAACTTTTCTTCAAGTTTTGCACTCAGAAAAAATGTTTACACCTTGAGAGATTTGATCCCTCTAAACACTTAATAGATCTGGAATTAAGATAGATTAAATTACTGAATATAGCATTTCTATGAATGAATGAATTCAGCGACAAATTGAATATTACTTTAAGATAAAGATAGATTAAGCTAGTAAATAGAACATCTCTAGAGATAAATGAATTCGACGATAAATAGAACATTGCTCTAAAAGTGACATGTCATTTAAACCCTAAATTCATAACCATTCAAAACAGTTATAAAGATTTACTTAGTATAATTAAATACTCATATAGATTGAAGATATTAGAGAACACCTCTAATTATACATCATTATCTGGATTGCAGATTTCTGAAATATTTTGGAAATCTGACTAACTTTAGCAAGGAAATCTGAAATCTAACTAACTTCAGCAAGGTTAATTGTTTTCCTTCATTGTCGTCCGTTAAATTTTCAAAATATTTTCAAGGTTAATTGTTTGCCCTCATTGTTGTCTGTAAAATTTTCAAAATATTCTCGAAATATACCATCAAAATAAATTCGGCATTCAGTTACCTTATCCCTGACTGACCCCTAAGACCCCTTCTAATATCCTTGGCTGACCCCTGAGATCCTCTTCGTTTTAGTGACTTTTGGTGTTCATAGGTAGTCCATTCTTCCTTCTGAAATTGGTGGACATTGCATATTTCGAAACGTATTCGTTGCTCAAATCCAAACTGAACCTGTGAATGACAGATGCCACAACGGACTTCGTCTGTATCATTTCTGAGATAGCAGGGGATTTTTGTCTATATATCTAGTCAAATAGTGATCCAGATTTGTTGTTGGAGATTAGCATACAGTCAAGATCTTAGAATATGTAAAACATTCTCTAATATAAGAATGTTCCGTTTTTTTCTACTGAAAAAAAAATGGACTTCATCTGTATGAACACCATCTCTTTTCCCAAACATATGCGACGCCCTGCCTGGAACACAATAAATTTGTAAGGATTTTCCCCACCCCAAATTCCCCATCTTTCAGCCATCTCTCTGCTCTGAAATCCGTGAAATCCTCACCCCAAATGCTCTCCATCCTGCCCATTGAATATATATTGTAACTCATGAACCATCGTTGGGGTACAACAGTCTCGTCTGGAAATACATCGTCTTTCGCAGCAACCTTTGAATCGACAGGCACAGGAGGCCACAACCTCATGGAATCGCACAGCTCAGCATGGAGATACTACATGCCCTTCATTTTATCAAAGTCGAAGACGACCCATTCATCTTCGAGATCTACAGCTCTGGAATTTTTGTTGCCTCAAAATTTTCTGTGAATGGCTTTTTGGATATGGGCCGAGATGAAATTAGCCAGAAAAACCAAGTTGAGGGAGTTCAATCGGTATTAGAACTTTGTCCCTATTCTTTAAAAAACCATGAGATTCAAATTAGAGGATATATACAGGACCTTGGTATGGCTAATAGTTGCTTCTATTTCTTGACCTTGGTATGGCTAATAGTTGCTTCGATTTCTTGTAAAGAAAAAGAGTAGGAAGCCAAACGAGAAGAGAAGAAAGACAAGCAGAAATTGATCAACTACCATGGCAAAAGCTTCCTTGGCTTAAAAACTTCAATTTGGATTTGTGTAAGTGGAGAGAAGGGTGACCATAGAGACACCACCTGTCCACTCAAAATTCTAGCCAAACAAAAGCCTATCTGAAAACAGTGCGCATGCCGTATTCACCTTATCTCTATCCAGTGAGCTCCTATCACATCGAGCAATATTATTCCATGCTGACATAAGACGACCAAATGAATTTACTTTTTATCCAAAACACTTGTGAACAAGGGACGAAACATGGATGGAATTTGACAGGAAATTGCCCGTCAAATACATCTGATTTTTTTTCATGTATGTCAACATTCTTTGTTAAATGATTAAAGCCAGTACTAGAGTTGCAGAAATTGTCACATTTGAAATTCTCGTGTTTTAGATTTGAAATTCCTACCTTTCTTGTAAATCTTAAATACATCAGTCAATCATTGCAAATGTTAGAGAAGAACTTTCCATTATGGAATCAGAAAATACAATAATTACATAGCAAAGATAGAGTTTTCAGAGCAGCTTGGGGCTATGCAACCAGCCATCCTACTCATTCAGAGAAACAAAAGAAACCAAAAAACAGATACATTATAATCACCCAGCTTGGGGTTACCAAAGTTACCTAAAGCTTGTTATGACAAGCTAAGGAGACATCCTTATCAGAATCTGAGGAGGTTGATTCATAGGTGCACTTTATGGCGCCCAGTGGAGCATTATTACTGAGTTCTCTTCTTGTTGGACAAACTTGGATCTCCTTACCCTCTTCACAGGGCTTTTGAAAATTTGAATTTTGGGCCTCCTCTAATGAGAGCATGTCGTCATCAAACTCAGCATCTTCCTGATCTGAGGAAGAGGAATCCTCCTCTTCTCAAGGAGGCAGGTTGCATGGCTTCCGTGCCTTAGGTTTGGGCTTCTGTTTGACTAGTTTTTGAAAACAGGAATTTCGAAGTTGCTTTGTTTGATGGCAAAGTCACCAACAAAAAACAGTGTTCTTACAGTCCAGTAGCTGGGTCTAGTGAAAATGACCTATTTTTAAATTAATTTTTCAGGAAAGCCTTTGTTCATGTCGATTTGTACATAAATCCTGCCATAGGTATAGACTCCACACTGGACCCGCGAGGGATCTAAGGCCAGAAAACAACCCAAGGTGTTTCCAATACACTTAAACACTAAAAAATGCCATAGATGGGCCAGCAAATTCAAGACCCAAACCCAAATAGGTAGCTTTGTGATCACTATTGTGGAGTCATCAAAATCTAGGAACCAAGTGGTTAGGAAGAGCCTAGCTTTTCCCTAGAACTAGGACCCCTTGGAAAGAGCATTCTTATAATCCTGTTGATGGGCAAACAGGACGATGAAAAAACCCTTGGACTAGAAGATTATCCTGTACACCTTGGTCCAAGTTGAATGGATCCATTAGTAAAGGTTTGTTGTGTGTGTCCATAGCCCATTGATATGGCAGATGAGGCCATTTCCTGCCAAGAGCTTATAGAGTTCATCCAGATCTAGATGAGTAATTTTGACTGAAGAGACATCCTTAGCTTTGTCCACTATAAAAGGACCCGGAGCAACCTGGGCCTAAGCCGCCTTGCCTGAGGGTTGGGGACGAGCCTGAGGTGGCATTGCATTTCGAGGAGTATGGTTTTGGACTACGTCTTTATAAGAGAAAGCTTGGGAAGAGGAAGGCTTTCCCAAAGCTCCCACACACAGTCGAAGGGCCAAGAAAACTGTAACATCCCTAGATATATTATAAACAGAGAGAGGAGAGAGATCTTCTAGTTACTTACCTTTGAAAAGGTGTTGTAATCCAAAGGGTATCCCTGTTTTGAGTCCTAGTGATAGCTTGAGGCCTTTTACCAAATCTATAGATCTCACCCAAAAAAGCATCGAATGCCTAGAAATCGATTTAATCAAGATCTAAAAAGCGCTCAGGAGAGCATGAGAAACCGTCAAAGGAGAGTTCAGCAATGTCGGTGCCTGGAGAATCAAATTAGTAGTCGCGAACACAATGGAATGAGAGTTCATCCATTCATCTAATGCGGTGACAAGCTCGGCCTTCTCATTGGCAGCTTCCCCAGCAACGAAAACCCTTGGTAAACCCTTCAAGAGAAGATAGCTTCCTGGAAAATGTAAAGTCATTTTTGCTTCTTTTTTCACAAGATTCCTATCCGTTCCTTTCATTGTGTCATCTCAATCATTGCAAATATTAATCATCATGTACTAAGTTAATGATTGGTTTATTGTCTTTTCATCTCATTCATTAAATATTATTTTATTTTCAGGCAACGAATAAGATGGAAAGAGAGTGAACCAATGATTAGCTTACTGCATAATGTTTAATATTTGTCCACCAATCACTTTCGTTGATGTAAAGATTGCCTTACTGCATACTAAGTGCTTAATATTGCCCGCCAATCAGTATTGTTGGTGTAAAAGTATATGAATTCAAAAAAATCCCGTTTAGAATGTGTCAGCGAAAGCGAAAGTGAAGTTCTAGTGATTATTGTGTCATGCTCTTTTAGATTTTGCATTTGTGAATGCTTTGTCATTTTAAGAAGAAATTATTTACTTAATTCTAAGTATCATTTGAAGCCATTAATATATTTATGTGAATATATGTGTCTAATTTTTAGAATTTTAATTTAATTATTGCTTTGAGAGCTGTTGACCAACGTATATCTAAGTGATGTTGTAATTTCATGTCATATATATATATATAAAACCAGCGTAGATCCATCTTAATTATGGATCTACCAAGTGCCCAAAGGGATCAAATCTCTTGACGTGCAAACTTGTTTTAGAGTGAAAAGAGATTTGATCCCTCTTGGTGTTGATCTAGGTTAGTTGTGTTGGCCCTCTATAATGCAGTATGGGTGCGATGTTGTAGTAGTGTAAATGTTTGTAAACATTTATATATCGACACAATTAAAAAATAATAAGAAGTTAAAAGCAATATAGAGTCCACTATGGAGGAGATGTTGTAGTCTCCCTCAATGAATTTAAACATTAGCTCAATTAATAATAAAAATTTAAAAGTAATAAAAATAATAAAGTTCAATTTGTTGTATCGTAATTTTGTTTTTACCAACCTAAATCCATCTTAACTAATCTACCAAAGATCAAATCTCTTTTCATTTTAAGATATCTCCATCTCAAGAGATTAGATCCCTCCCCTCTTGGTAGATCCGGAGTTATGATGGATCTAGGCTAGTTTAATTCCCCCCTTTAAATAGGCTATGTTCCACATAAATACCATGGGAGATCATGGGTTCTCATAGACCTAGAGCTCGAAAACCATTGTAACTTGACCAAGTCAAGTTTACCTTAACTACTCAACAAAAATTAATTATAAATAAAAATAACTTAAAACTTTTATTTTAACATAGGGTTATTTTTATTTTATTTTGACAGAGTTAAAATGTCTAGTTTATATTAAATTTTTTATTTTTTATTTTTTTTTATGTATTTTGATCTAGTCAAAATGTTTACAATTAATAAAATTACCAACAATTATTTAGATAAAAGAAAATCATAATATACATGTCACTTTAAAATATATAATGTATAAATAGTAGTTATAAATTTAAGATTCAATATAAGTTAAAATAATAATTTGTAACCATATTTAAATTTAATAAATAAGCACATAAAAATTTCATGCTTACAATATAACAAAAATTTTAATCATGAATATTCACCCCCAATTTATCATGGATAGTGTTAACTTGTAAATAAGTTTTGTTAAAATACTATAGCTTATCAATACCACATGCTCAAAAATCATAACTCATTTCACAATCAAAATATTTTATAAATACTTTATTTAATTTAATATTATAACATTTTTTAAAATAATTCTAAAAAAAAAAAAAATAATTACTTTTGAGATATATCAAAACTCTCTGTCTTCATTGTTAATAAAAAATTCCATTAATATTCCATAGGGATCAAATCAAGGCTTTAATAAAATTAAAAATCAAAATAATTTTATATGGAGATGTGAAATTTATACCATCCTAGATCCATCTTAACTCCACATCTAGAGATCAAATCTCTTAAGATGCAAGCCTCTTTTAAAGTGAAAAGAGATTTCATAACTCTAGGTTCTTGACAGATCCTAAGTTAAGATGGATCTAGGCTAATTTAATTGCCCCCTTTAAATAGGCAATATTCCACATGAATACCATGGATCAATATCATGGGTTCTCATACCATGGGTCAATACCATGAAGTCATTTTTATTTTAAAGTTTTTTTTTATTATTTTTATTTTATTTTGACGGAGTAAAAATGTTTTCACATTATTAATTTTATTTTTTATTTAATTTTTATTTTTATGTAATTTAACAAGTCAAAATGTTTAGAGGACATGACAAGACAAAACATTACAACATCTCTTCCATTCCGGGTTGGATGCCTCTCTCGGCCCAATAATATAAATAATATTATTAAGAACCAGCGTACATCCATCTTAATTAAGGATCTACCAAGGGATGAGATGAATCAAATCTTTCAAGGCTCAAACTTTTCCTCAAGTTTTGCATTCAAAAATAAGTTTGCATCTTGAGAGATTTGATCTCTATCGACACTTGGTAGATGTGGGGTTAAGATGGATCTATTTTAGTTAATAATTATTAGATGAATGGTAGAGATTTAATCTTCATGGAATATTTTATTTTAGAATATTCATAATAGTAGTCATAATTCTTCCTTTTTTTTGTAAACTTGGTAGGACCTTTCATTCATTCATTTGCAAAAAGTAGGTTACATCCATGAAAGACATTCCGCGGCCTCAACCTGCCCAATGGGAAACCAAGTTTGTTGGCCATTGGACCACATTGTATTCCATCCAAAATCTGAGAATCTTAAGTCTGTCACACAAAACCTTATCGGATTGTATGTCTATAATCCAGTTCACCCTTAACATGCTAACATAAGTACTACTAACTGACATATACATCATCAAAATAAACAAAAAAGAAGTTGCTCGCTACTACTCATCAGAGGACTCCACCGGAGTTGGGTCCTTAGCGCTAGAACTTGGTAATTTTGATTGAGGAAGGCACAGAATGTGCTTCTTAATACGACCAAGACAAACATTCTACTGCTGATTTTGAAATTGGACAAGTTGAAATTCTTTCTAACTTTCCAGGAAATCAGGGTCAAAATTAATGGAACCTGTAGAATTAATAATAACTCGAGCCACAATACTCTTCATCATCCAGTAAAGATGCATTGTCTGTTTATACTGAGTGAGCCTACCTTGGGTATGGCCAAGATCAAGAACCAATAAACACCAATCCTCAAGCTACACTTCATTCTCAGCCCTTTGGTTGAGGTCAACCTCCCATGTCACAATCAGCTGCTTTACCTGAGCAAGAGTACATGTATTATAAGCTTGGGTCATTGCATTGATATGTTGGGCATCAGATTTTCTACCACGCCATCTCGGTGGTTGCGACAAGGAGGAACCCTGTCCACCTTGATTCCCAACCTTTCGACTACAACCCCGACCCCCAATTCTTAACAGACGATCACCCAGAGATGGCCGAGTCAAGCTATCAACCACCACTCTACCACAATATACCCATCCACCCGAACAGACCAAACTACCGACCGGGAAAAGACCAGTGGCATACAGGCTAAGCAGAACCCCAAACTAATTAGACCTGACACATATACAGATGAAAAGAACAAGGAGCAAATTACAATAGGCCCGAGCCATGCAAAAACATAAAAGGTTGAGCGGGCCAACCACCAACGTCGCTCGTTTCCAATAACTAACACCTCAAGCTCAAACATATCTCGTGACAGAAAGAAACCAAGGATGGTCTGTCTCCACAGAAGGGAGGAGCGACACACCGGCTCCTTGAGCCAATTCCCATAGAAACACACCATAACAATATAAAACCAAAGACGATGAGATAAAAGAGACTTTCAAAAGGTAGTCCATCCAATCACAAAGACAATCATTTCCATCAAGCAAACAGACCTTCCATAAAAGACAACTGACCAAAATTGTTCCATACATTCCCATTCGAAGCAATAAAATGCCATAGAAGACGGACACCAGCATAGAAACAACAGATGCAATATAAAAATTAGCCACACAAACATGTTTGCTTTTCGACCAGGCAATTCCAGGTCGTTCAATAATCCAATTGCAGGAGGGGTCAACTACCTTGCATGCAACAATCATAACTATATTTTGTCGCAGGCGAGGAGGGGAGAAAAAAAAAACATTACACACCCAACTACCTTCGCCATGAACCCGAAGCCAATGTTTTCCTGCGAACAAAACCTCCCTACCGAGCTTGCCACCAAAGAATAAAGACCCAAGCACTTTCGCTTGACGCTTGAAACCAAACTACAACACAGAGCAATTGCATGAGTTGGGTTGCACGCCCTCACCACCTAGAGGTTATGATCTCTGCATCGAATTACTTTTGCCTAAAACTCTCCCATGCTAGCTACCACCTCTTCGTCATGTTCACACATGCAATGTACTGGCAGGAGTCACCCTTTTGCTCTGCCTCCCATCATATCACCGTTAACGAAAGTCCCAAGAAGGACTATGAACTGCCACACACCCCGATCGAGGAATAATTATTTCTTTTTAATTATATTGATTAATTAAAAAAAATTGTCATATATGAACATGCATCACAAAAAATTTCGCATGTGGTATTAGTAAGCCATGGTATGATGTGACAAAGGCCGGTTAAAAATCTCTTCCGTAAAGTGGGGTTAAATCTCCATGATAGGTTATAATTTGGTTTAAATTTTTTTATATTTTTTTAATTTTGGTAATGTGAAATGTATTATGATGCAAGTGTTTTGATGTCTATAAGCATTTTACCACCCATTTAATTTATATGGATGCACTAGTTATTATTTTTTCATCTCTCTCCAACCCAGTATGATAGAGATGTTGTAATGTTTTGTATAACATTTTAGCTCAGTCAAAATAAAACAAACAAACAAAAATAAAAGTTTGAAAAAATAAAATATAATAAAATAAAAAAACATAAAATTCTTCAGTCCACTATAATAAAGATGTCGTAATGTCTGGTTTAACATTTTGATTTGGTCAAAATAAAATAAAAATATAATAAAATGAAACATAAAATTATAATTATATTTATAATTATAATTAATAATTAAACTAGCTTAGATCATCTTAACTCTGGATCTACCAATCACCTAGAAGGATCAAATACCTTGAGATGTAAACCTCTTTTAAAGCAAAATGAGATTTGATCCCTCTCTGCACTTGATAGATCAAAGTTAGGATGGATCTAGGTTGGTATAAACAAAAGTGTTTTATACAACAATATGATGTCTAAGTTAGTTGTAACATTAAAATTAAACGAGCATAGATCCATTTTAACCCTCAATCTACAAGCCTTAAGAGGAATAAAATATCCCATGATGCAATCCTCTTTTTTAATGCAAAACTTGGGAAAAGGTTTGCACCTCCAAAAATTTGATTCCTCTCAACACTTAGTAGATCCAAAATTAAGATAGATCTATGTTGATTTTAATAGTACTCTCTCTCTCTCTCTCTCTCTCTCTCTCTCTCTCTATATATATATATATATATATATATATTCTTATTTTTAATCCCCATAATACATATATATGCGGTATATTTCATTGACATATTTTATATAATTTTTAATTTTTTTTATGTGATATGTATAGCATTGATGATATATGTAGATAGGCCCGCTAGGCATAGAATAAATGATGGGGTGTAGTGTTAAAGCACTCTGTGATGTGAAGGTCACCAATTCGAAACTCTGTGAGCAAAAATCCAACCATGTTAAGGGCTAGTGTGAACCAAACCGAGAGCGATCCCCGGGTGATTTTGAATTCTAGCACAGAAATTGTCCTATTTCCTAGTGCAATTATCCGCAAGAAAGTTTATTTTCAATACTGTGTATTGGTTCCTCCAAGATATGTTGTCACAACAACGATCTCTCACACACAAACTTGTGCATATAATAATGAATACAATTTGTGCCTTCATCCTTCTTTTATCAATTCAATCCATGCGAAAAATGGACAAGTGACAAATTTAGAAGTTTAGTTGTAATTGACTAGTTAATTGAGTTTAATTGGTTCTCTAACTCATCCTTGCCCCACTGAAGATTGAAGCTCTAAACATGTCCTCTTCCAAACTCAAACTGCCACTCGAAGTTGTAGTCAAACTGAAGAAGATACACATAATTGTTCCTCTGGCACCATGCATGGATTCAAAATCTCCACGAACTTGCTCCATGGTAAAATGAAAGACACATTATGGTCTTTCTAACTAAGGCACAAGCCAAAGAAGACGTTCACTCGCTACCATTTCAACACTCCCTCTTAGTGAGGAAGGGATTTTGTACAACTCCCAGCGTGTCTGAAATAAACAAAAATGCTTCTTACCAATGCCTTGGTCAAGATATTTGTTGTCCACTCCTCTATTGGAATGTACGGTAGCTTCACTATCCCTTTATGCACACAATCTCTAAGATGATGATACATGATCTCGATATGCTTGGAGAGATCATGAAACATTGGATCCTCAAAAAGTTTAATGCAACTCTAATTGTCACAATGCATCGTAGTAGGCTCCATCCCCTGTCTAAAAAGTACCACGAGCAACTTCCTTATCCAAATAGCCTCGCATGTTGTCAAACTGACAGCCATGTACTCGGCCTCTACTGAACTGAGTGCAACTAATCTTAGCTTCTTGTTGTACCAGGAAACAATTGTTGACCCAATGTTGTACCAAGAAACAATTAAACGTGTACTTGCGAAAGGGCCCACGAGCTTGTAGACTTTGATGGAATTCCCTTGGTGCAACCCCGCAATGGGTTGTACATTAAAGGATACTATGCTTAGAATTGTTTTACATAATCACTATATACATGTTGTGTAGATTTGTTGGTGCGTTTGCAGGTGTGTTCTTGAGAGTTTTCTACCGCCTCTACTCATCTTGGATTACATTTGATTTGCATATGTCGACGTTCTCTTAACCATATGTTGGTTACGTTGATGGTGCTAGTCATAGTACCTAAAACCTTTTCTTCGCAGCATGGGCAATCAGTGGTCCTAATGATGAGTTAGTGAGTTTGTAAGGAATTTGCATCGGTCGTTCCACTAGTAATATCGTTCAGTATAGCGCAATGATCAAACTATTGTTTAATGCCATTTCACATGGTATTCGCCATTTGGTCGTCAAACTTGATTCACAACTCGTGGTGCTACACTTGAATAACATTTATTCAGTAAGAATTCCAACTATGTTACATATGTTTTTGAGAGATCGCCTCTTAGAAAGACATTTTGATTACATCGAATATCAACATGTCCCAAGAAGTCTAAATACATTAAGAGATTCGTTAGCCAATTATATTTTAGACAAACATTTGTGACATGTAAACATACAATCATCATCATACATTGTGCAAGAGTAGAATAAGTAGAAAACATCCATAGATTAGAAAATTGTATATAGTGTTTTGGTTTTACAAAATCGTGTTTGAGACACATATGGCCCACTGCCTATAATATCAAAATACATGTAGACAAAAATATGGCTCAAAAGCCCCTAGGCAACTAATCCTGATGATGATCATGATAGCATACGATTACGAGAGCAACTTTACACAACAATCTACTAATATGAGTGGGCATCCCTATGGTGTATCGTTGTAGACGAATAGGGACCTCATCAACCCTTGTGTCTGGCACACTACGGATCAAACCTTCAACATGGTGCTCAAACTCATCAAGTGTTTCTACTATGTCGAGATCGGCCATCTCTTCCTCTACCCTTGCGGCTCCAACTTGTACAAGTTGTGGTTGTGCCCGTCGATGAAGAGGCGAGATGCCCATTAGTCGCACAGGTCCAACATCTACATGTAAAAACCAGTAGTTAGTCTCTAATATATGTAAAAAACAAAACAAAAAAAATTGTAAAACTTAAAAATAAAAAAATAAAAATATCCAAAATGACATTGCTTTTACCTACATCACTCCATTGCTCACCTTCAAGTAAAACGAGCTCTGGGTCTCCACGAAAGTCAGCTCTGACATAAGGGTAGTCCTCAATCATAATCAACTGCTCTCGCAACCATCTAAAGAAAGTAGGAGTGAATGTCATCATAAGCCCTCCTCTATGCCGAGCCATCAAGTCTACTCATTACCTCATTCGAGGCTCTCTAGGTCTAGGTAGCTCATGA
The DNA here is from genome assembly GCA_031772625.1 of Pinus tabuliformis. Lineage (NCBI taxonomy): Eukaryota > Viridiplantae > Streptophyta > Pinopsida > Pinales > Pinaceae > Pinus > Pinus tabuliformis. The sequence continues at coordinate 815,118,145 of CM062812.1, forward strand.
GATACTTGTTGAGGTCGTAGTAATGGCACGCTCTGCAAAGCAAATGACACTATGATAGAACCATACCCAAAGCTTTTCAATTGTCTGATCGTCTCTATTGAGTTGTTCCTTCAAATTGACCAAGACCCCTGCACACCAATTGAAGATCATAGGTGCCAAGCATTCTAAAGCATACTGCATTTGGGACTTGGTAGCTACATGTAGACTAGCACTGTCGACCAACCGAGTAATGGTAAATAAGATTGTCTTGAGGGGAAGTTGAATAACATCCTTTATATCAATTTTCCCATCCTTAGTTGCACAAGAGTGAGGTTGACAATGGATAGCTATGTAATCCCTCACTGTCTCGCCACCTCTCCTGTATCTAGATAACAAAATGGGGGCCCCTCTATGTGAAAGCCCTGTCAGAAAATAGATGTCCTCAACATCTATAGTGACAATATGCTCTCCCATCCTAAAATATTGTCGTTGTACGTCCCAAGCTCTTACCAAATTCTCCAACAAATCTAATTGGCCCCTCGTGCCTGGAATAAAAAAAAAAAAAAAAAAAAAAACTTTAGTAGCCCACAATTTCTTAAAGCTTGCATTGTTGTTGGATCATTTGCAACAATCATGTCTTGAGCCTCATGCTTCCTTTCTCTCCAAGTTAAAGCCATTTTCAATTTGGTAAATATCTGCAAAATTACATGAAAAAATGCATAAAATTAGCAATGTGAAGTTTTGGGAGAAAGCTACTTAAATTAAAACTTTGGAACCCTTAATGCACCCATCACATTGCTCATTCATGAACAAAGCGACCCATCACACTTACCACCCCTAGTAAGTGCCCTGGTTTGCACCAATCAATGTAAACATAGTTGACCCATCGCACCTCCCGATATAAGAAGAGTGTGATGAGCCAAGGGTGATTTCTTCAATACACATAATTGCGATTGAACCTACATAATTGCATTTTTTGTTTGTTTGGGTGCTTGCTAAGCTTCATCATGTCTAGGTTTGTGTTAGGCCTTGGACACAACACCATGTTAAGCATAATGCCCCTTGTAAAACCCTAGATAATGAGTTATATTTATATTGTCATATTAGTGTTGTCACCTAAAACGCTTTAATTGTATGTATACCCTTTGTCTCCTTTATGTGTGTGTGTGCGTGAAGAAGTCTCTTTAAGAGGGAAACTTCCTTTTACAATAGAACATATCTCCTCTTACAATAAAACATATGTACAAGATTATTCTCATTCTTGTACATATCTTTTGTTGTAAAAAGGGGTTTCCTCCTCAAAGAGGTCATTCTTCCATTCTTGTTGAGGTTTGCATTGAGCTTATTCTTTGCTCTTTCAATCAAAAACATTTTGGCATTTTCACTAAAAAAATTGGGAATTTTCAAACAACAAAATTTTGAAGAGACTAAAGAGAAATATTAAGATACACATAATCAAAATTTCAAGTTTTGTTTCTCTACAATTTTAGAGATATGTTCAATGGAAGAAAGGGTTTGTGACTAATTCTAAAATCATTTTTAAAAGAGTCATCATCAAGTTTTTGTTATGACTTTTTCTAGTGAAATTTCCAACTCCAAAATTTTTAGAATCCTTAGCAATATTGCAAATTACATGTGAAACAATTTTCATATTTCGAATTATTATACATTATAAGATATATCTTGTAAAGCTGGGGTTTTTTATTGGTCCAAGAATTAGTTACAAGCAAGTAATTTGAGAAATTTTGTGATAACCATTTTAAATGAAGCTTAAGACTAAGAGTTTAAGAAGGCATGTCAAAATATTACAAACCAAAATTTTAGACTCAAAAGAAGTCAAATATCAAACATAAAATAGGGAAAAGATCAGCCATCCAATCAATCTCCAAATTATGGTTTGAAAGGGACATAACTTCCAATTTACATAACTTTTGATCAAAAAATATCTTTTTGATAATTACGTCGTAAGGCGTTCCCCTTTGAAAACAATTCCCCAAGTTGCCACTATGTCTCTGTCTGGAGCGTCAGATCAAATGTTAGAATATTAAAGATTTTTGTGCCCTTGGATTAATAGTTAGGAAAACAGTTACACAAAAAAGTTAGGGCAAAAATGCATACAACCTTCTTTGATATAAACACCCGACCAATAGTCTTTATTGCGTCGCAAGACTGGTTACGTTTCGCTGCCAAATGCGAAGAACTTACAGATGAGCGGGCATGAAGTCTTCTCTGCCTTTGTATCTATCTTTTTGGGTATTTTCATGATGAAACCTCATATACATATTCTTGCATAAAACCTTGATAACTCCCACCTGTAGGAGAGGCAGCGATGTGAAACACAATCTACACCCCAGTTCGCAAGGTGAAGAACGGCTCCTTTCTGCTCTGCCGGAATTTAGCCTACTTCTAGTGAATTCTACCAACTTAACCTGGCATCAGGTACTCTGTGAAGACTTAGCGCTAGCGTCGCCTGCCTAGTGTACAGTGCAGGATCGACCAGCAAGAAAGGTCGTTAGACTGGCAAGTTTGGTCCATTCCATTCCTAATTAATCCATGAGGCAGTGATTAGAATAAGGATTAAGGTTGCCTCATTCCTACCTAAATAATGAAGGAATTGGTCCATTCGAATTGGTCCTTCATTGGATTATTAAGGAAGTCGAAGGAAGGGATGTGAATGGAGAGCATCATGCACCCTGTATGTGATCTGGAGGTGAATGTCAATGGAGAAGAAATATTCTTTCTAGACAAGGTATTGTTATCCTATCCTTCTGTTTTGCTTTGCTTTTATTGGGCAAGAGAAAAGCAAGGTGCTCTGGAACTTGCTTTACTTGCATTTTGAGTTTTCTTCAGCTCTTGGGGCTTGAGATTGAGGGTTAGGATGGGTTTATGTTAGTTATGCTATTTTTTAGGTGGTAGGTATGTTGAAATGGATTGATTGTTATTTTTGCGGGTGGTGGGTATCCTGATATGAATTGGGGGCGTGAATGGATTTCTTGCAGAAAACACTGCCTTCCTTCTCAGGGAGGCTGATCAAGTTGTTCAACAAGGCAGCAACAACAGGAGGTTAGGCAGGGCGAGTGAAGTCATGCAAAGTGATACTTCATGATTTACCAGGAGGCGCCGAAGCATTTGAGCTGGTGGGCAGGTTCAGCTACAATGGGATCAATAGCATTGAGATCACATCCACCAACATATGCAAGCTTCATTGTGTGGCCGAGTATCTGGAGATGACAAAAGAGATCCAACAAGGGAACCTGGAGATGATAGAAGAGATCCAAGAAGGGAAACTGGTGAGGCGAAAGAGGATTTCCTCAATGGCTTGGCTTTTTGGAGTTGGCGAGAATTGATAAATGCATTGAAGGACTACAAGGCTATGGTATTGCCAACAGATTCTACAGGGATTATTCAGAGATGTATTGATGTATTTAGAGATGTACTGATGTACTCATAGAAAGAATCAATGCTAACTGTGATACCAGTCCTGCCTTGTCTTCTCCTGATAGTATTGGGATTCAGTATGCTTGCGATACGAGAAGCTATGAGAGCTAAAAAACTAAAACGGGTGGTGGTTTGAAGATTTTTCGTCATTGAGTATGTATCTGATGGAAAGAATTGTCAAAACCATGATTGCCCACAAAATGGACAACTGGGTTATCAACAGATTTCTTTCGCATTACCTGAAGTCTGCCTTGCCCATGCTTGGCTACAGCTCCATATCCCCCAAGAAAAAATGTGGGAGGGACGAGCAGATTATGCACTGCTATGCCCAGAAAGTGCAGAGGGAAGTTCTCGAAATTGTTGTGGGTTTGCTTCATACTTTGGAGAGAGCAACAATCACATGCAGGAGCTTGTTTGGGATCCTAAGAGGGGCCATTGTATTAAATGCCTCTAAATTATGCAAGAAACAACTAAACAATATGATTGGATCATATTTGGACAATGCTACATTGGATAACATACTGATTCCTGCACCCTAGGGGATGGGTTGCCTCTATGATGTGGATCTTGCTCTCAAATATGTGGAGATTTTCCTCATGGATCAAGCGATGGTTTTTGTGCCTGAATTTCCCACAGGCTCCGCTGAGCCCACTTCTGGCATTTGCTACCAGAGTCGACTAAAGAGGGTGGGTAGCCTCATGGACAAGTATATTACAGAGGTGGCCCCCGATGTCAATCTCAAGCCCTCCAAATTTCAGTTGCTTCTTGAATCATTTCCAGATGATGCCAGAGATTCTTGTGATGTGCTTTACAAAGCCTTGGATATGTATCTTGAGGTAAGCCCTAGATGGATTCTCTAAAACAAACTCTTTAATATCACCTCCATAGATACAATTTGTTTTATTTTTTTAAATTGTTTCGAGCTAGGCTGAGCCATTACAATTAAGTTCTTTTATGTGCCCTGAATTCTTACCAGCAACAATGGATCTTAATAGGAATCCCCAATCATATGAATGTGTTCATCAAAATTGTATGAATCAACACAAATAAGTTTTTCTGTTTGGCCTGAATAAACACTATCAATGGGCTAACTATAAGAAAGTCCTAATCACAGAAAAGGTTCTTTGACTTCTCAACTTAAATGGGTTCTTTAATCTAACTCAAATGAATACCAAAGTCAGGTTCTTTCATTTGACCTCAGATAAACATACAAAGGTAAATTAATGGGAATTTGCTATCTGCCTCCCCCCTGTGGGGAGGTTACTATTCACCTTGGCTATTGGGTTAGGTGATTAGAGAGTTCCCTGTGTCATGCGGATTGCTATGAGTGGAACCATAAGTGGGTAAGCACCCATGAACTGTGAGAACATGGGTGCTTAAGAAGTTCTGAGTGTCATTTGAGTTCCGAGCTTCACCTGCCCAAAACTCAAAATCAAACAGTACAAACGAGAGCTATTTCATTTCTGTCTCGATTGGTGTAAATAGGTTCATTAATCTAGCCTGAGTTAATATTGTAAATGGTTTTTCAAGTATTGACACTAATTGCAAAAATGTTATGCCAATTCTGCTCATGACACTAAAATCAAATTCTTTAATCTGACCTGAATAATAGTGGCAATAGATTCCTTACTTTAAAGGCCAAATTATACAAGGGGGTCTTTGGTGAATGCATTAACACCAAATATATTCTTTAATCTAAGCTCAACCATTCCAAATAAATGATCCAAGTAAGCCTACATTAATATGAATAGGTTCTTTAAATTGGCTTCATATCAATCGGGTTTGTGTTGTTTGAATTGTATACATGCCTTCCATATAGTAACCTGAGTTAATACTGTACATTTTCATGAATTAAGTCAGAATCAGTTGAAAGTAATTCTGATCCTAGCCTGAGAGAATATGCACGAGTTTCTTGAATCCAAGATCAAATTATTAAAATGTATTTCATTATTTCAGAGTGAATGTGTGCCAATTGTATCCTGTTATCAATGAGGCTTTTAACTTGGTCTGAATCTATACTAGTGGGTTCTCTGACTATGACTGACACACAAATGCAACAAGTCTTCTCATGTTTATTCTTGACAACTATTGTGGATTCTTTAAGTCAAACCTGAATTCTTTAACTTGGGTCATTAATGCAACCTCAATCAATGCCACTTGGTTCTTTGAATTTAAGCTCAAGTCAGAAGTTAAGAACATGAGAATTTTTCAGAAAATATGAGTCAATACAATCTTTGTTCTTTGAATTTATAAGCTCATCTCAGAAGTTAAGAAATTGAGAATTTTTCAGAAAATATGAGTCAATACAATTGGCTTCTTTGAAATAAGCCTTAAAACTAAGCCTGTATCAATAGCTATGGTTTCCTTCATCTGACCTGAATCGTTCATAATGTGAACAGACTTCTTAACCTTGGGTTCTTTAGCACTTCTATTGATTTCTTAGAATTGAAGTACAGCTGAGCATGTTTAATAGAAGCTGGTTTGAGAAATTACGATTCTCAGAATCTATGCTGCTAGTAAAAAAATGTCCTTGAATATGATTTTTTCCCTACATCATAATGATCTAAATTTGTTTTTTGAACAGGTAAACCCAGCGTTGTCTGAAGAAGAAGAAATGGGCCTTTGCAAATCGATCAATTACCACAAACTCTCTTTTGAAGCAAGCAAACACATTGCAGAAAATTCCAGATTTCCATTGAGAATAGCAAGACAAGTCCTGTTGTTGCAACAAGCAAAGTTGAGAAGCACACTTGATAGTTATTATGTGAAAAGTTCAGATTCCTTTCATTCCAATAGTGATAGCGGGATGCATTTTCCTCGGAAAGAAGAAGTCACACGCAGCAGCCCAGTAATTTTGTACTCAAAAGAGCTTGATTCTAGTTCTGTGATTTGTGAGGAAAATCAAGAATTGAAGGCAGACCTGCAGGGGATGCAATGGAGATTGAGGGAGTTGGAGAAAGTCAGCAAAAAATTGCATTCTCAAATGTCAAGACTCACTAATGTCAAAATTAAAAACAGCAGTAGCCATACCAACCATAGATTGCCAAAGCTTTGTTCATGACAAGGCATAAAAGAAATGCAATTCAATTTCAACATGAATGGACTCATCTTGTACCATAAATATAACATGCAGGAAACTGTTGGATTGGTTGAACAATGTATATTTGACAAAATGATTTTTTTAGCATATTCTTGGAGAGATACAACTGTTTCAGAATGCTCATGCAAGCCTCGTTCCACTAATCTAATGTCTCAATGCCTAATTGATGTTTTCCTTTTGTTACATAGTGACATGTTAGTTAACCAACTGATACAGGAAAAACACGGTACAGAAGGAGAATCACTGCCAGCTACTTTTGTAGCACTTATATCTGTATATGTTCTCTTTCTCCTTAAAGGATTCCTCTTGTCTGTCTTGAAGGGTTGACTGCATTGTTTATTGCAGGGTTGAACAGGTCCGCACATCATTTCACTGTACAAATATATACACACGTTTCCACACAACACCTTCCACACCTACACATTGATCTGCCCCAATCTTTATCAAATTATTCACAGCGAAGAACGATGCTCTTCGCCCACAATGCGTACTCAACATGAATTCCTCGATGCCCCTTTTTATTTTCGGTGTTTTGAACAGAGTTTCAGTATAAAATTTGAAAGGATTGAAAAGAGGATAATACCCATTTTAGAAAAGAGGTATAAAATAGAAAGAATTGATATTGGACAATACCCATTTTAGAAAAGAGGAAAAAAAGGGGAAAGCCATAGCTGCAAGATTGAAATTGGGGGAGCTTAAGCCAATATGTTAGAAAGCAGATTTGAGATTTGAAATCCAATTTATGTTAGAGATTTGAATTTTTCAATGGATTCCCTCACCCATTTTTGGTCCTTAATGGGGATCATAGTAGGCTTTTGGAACTTGGTCCCTCCCCAGCTGCTGGAAATGGTGAGGAGATGGCTGGAATCATGGCGGGTAAAATGGAATGCTTAAAAGTTTTTCAAGATTCCTCGGCATTATGGCTTAAGCCAATATGTTAGAAAGCTAGATTTGAGATTTGAAATCCAATGTACGTTAGATATTTGAATTTTTCAATGGATTCCCTCACCCATTTTTTGTCCTTAATGGGGATCATAGTAGGCTTTTGGAACTTGGTCCCTCCCCAGCTGCTGGAAATGGTGAGGAGATGGCTGGAATCATGGCAGGAGAAATGGAATGCTTACAAGTTTTTCAGGATTCCTCGGCACTATGGCTATGATGGGGTGCAGGAGAATGGATTATATAATAATGTTAGTACCTATGTCAGTACCCTGGGAGGTGTTGTGGATACTCATTGTGCTAATTTGTATAGTGCTAACAATTCCAATGATATGTTTATTTCATTAGAGGCAGGTCAGAGTGTGGAGGACGTGTTTTTAGGTGCCAGGTTGTGGTGGATACATGAGGTGAAGAAGAAGGATGGTGAGGGTGATCCACAAGAGGGATAAGGTTGTTGTCCTAAGACTCTATTCAGGTTGTTGCAGAGGAAGTCGATCACAGGAAGAAAGAGCTCAAGCTCTATACAAACAGAAAGGATTCATCTGTTGTCTCACCTTGTTGTGGTTTTACTTCTTTATCTTTTACTTTTCTGAGTATCTGTTATTTTGGTACAATTTCTCTTTCTTCTCCCTCTCGATTTGGTTGTTCTCTCCCCTGCTTTTGGTCTCACCTCTTTAAGCTTTTTGTCTCTTCTTAAAGTTCATTTTATCCACCAGAGTTACAAAAGATGTAAGTAAGAGTGGGTTTCAACAAGTGTTGAAGCTTTGAGCAAGCAAATGTCATCAATAGAGACACTTCTCCTTTGATTTTCATATGGACCAGCTAACTATAACACCTGAAATTCACATGTACACCTGAAATGGTGGTGGTTGCAATGATGAATTTCTTGCACAACAACATCGAAAAAATTGTTATCATGGCCATCAGTTGAGCAAGAGGCTTATGGGGAATGTGCATATGCACCTCTTGCTCAACAGATGGCCATGATAACAAATTTTCATTGTTGTTGTGGAACAAGTTCATGGTTCCCACCACCATTTGTTAGATGGTGAGGAACAATGTACATGAGAATCTATGGTGTTATGGTCAGCCTCCCATGTGTTCTAAAAGGAGTTTGTTTCTATTGAGAACATTTTCTTAATGAAAGCTTCAACATGTATTGAAACTCACTTTGTACTTACATTTTTTGTAACTATGGTGGATAAAATGCACTCTAGGATGCCAAGAAAGAAAGAGAACAAATACAAAAGAAAGAGATTCAACAAACTTAAACCATACTTTAAAGAGATGAGACGGAAGGTAGGGAAAAGAGCAACCGAATGTGGAGGGAGCTAGAAGAGAAGTTGTACCAGAATAACAGTTACAATAAACTTGAAAGATAAAGAAGTAAAACCACAACTAGGTGGGTCAGCAAATGAAAGAGACAAGATACAAAGAGAAGTGCTACAGAAGTAGGTTTCAATGATAATGAGCAGAAAAGTGAATCTCTGCTAGGAGCTCACAAAGACACTGCTAGTATTCATAGGGAAAAATTAGAGATGTTGTGAAAAAGGAAAATGGTGAATCTAAAAGGATAGTAAAAGCTTCAAGGGGATATCTCTGTGGATGCAAGAAAATTCTTTTCTACATAATGTATATTTGTATCCCTGTATTCATGTAACAAAAATTTTCAGCATGAAAATATATTCAAATATAAAAGGATTGAAGCTTTTAATGATGCCTAAAAAGTTATAGCAAACTGTAATATTAAACAAACAAATCCTAGTATAAATAGAAAAGAAGGAAAATCCAATTTTTTATCTGAATTGCTTGCCAAATAGAGGTAGGATTATACCAGAGGATAATACTGAAGTTTTTATTGGTACAGAGAAGATTATGACGAAATGTAAACTTGAAAGAACACATTTAAAGTAGAGGTAGAATTATACCAGAGGAAAGTACTGAAGTTTTTATTGGTACAGAGAAGATTATGACTAAATGTAAACTTGAAAGAACACATTTAAATATGAAGAGAAAGGATGGAAAGCTTTAATCGTTCTGATCTCAATTCTTCACCAGTTTAGTTAGACGATAGTGGAGATATTATTGAAAATGTGTAGGATAGTAATCACTGACTTGAGGCAGAGTAAGAGCTACAATTTTCTTCATCTGAATAACCTAGAAAAGGATGTAGACTACCCTTGATTACTGGAGGAATCAAGATTCCTCATGAAAAAGGTTGTGATGCTCACTTTGATGGGAATGTGTTGCTTCATTATGTTGTGGATGCAATCTTAGGAGCATTAGGTCTACCTACTTCTATTACTCTACCTACATTGTGAAGAGTATCTAGCATAATCTTGCATGTCTCTGTATCTGGAGCACATCCTTCAGATTCCAACTGATTAAAGGCCTTTAGAGCTTCATTAATATTACCATACTTAAAGAATGCACCTATAAATACACTATAAATGTCACTATATGCAATGTAATCCTTGTCAAGCAATAAGCTAACGAGCATATATGCTTCATGCACCTGCTGCTTTAAACAAAAGCCATTTATCAAGACACTGCAAGTATTGATATCAAATAGCAATCTTCTTTTATGTTAATTTTAGGTATGTTCTATGCGAGAGCAATTTATTTAAATTTTCACAGTTAGCAATCACATCAGCATTAAAGTAAACTGCAGATAGAACATAAATATAAATCACAGAAGACAAGCCAAGACAAGAGGACACAAGATATGGCGCCAACGAAGGACAAACCCCAAAATGTGGGGAAACCCTTGATCAATTCTTCTTTTACGTTCTTCAAAGTTCATCAGAGAGAGAGAGAGATAGTACGATTACAATAGAAGTGAACACTTTTGACTTTTGATATCTGCATGAGATCAGTTGAAGACATATTGCTTCAATTGATTCTCTATGGTGACTCCTTCACCTATCAAAGTGTTGCCTTTCGTCCATTTGCTGCACATAACCGTGTGACACCATGTTGTACTGTCACATGTGTAGAACCTTGATGACTGAGCTGCTCTCATCTTCATGTTGCTCATCATGTTGCATCTTCCATGGTCTTATTCATCATCATGCTCATCATCTCATTCATCATCATGTTGCCCATGCTCATATCATCATGCATCATTAAGTTGCCCATGCTCATATCATCATGTTGCTCATAATGTTGCCCATACATCATGCTGCTCATGATCTCATATATCATGCTGCCCATGATCTCATACATCACGCTGCCCTTGCTATCCTTCTACTGCTTCATTATTTAGTTCATATACATATTAGCCTTAGCTGTTTGCTATGGCTTGCAGCCTAGCAAAGCAACTAGGCTATAGTTCCAAAATCCTCCACGTAGTCCCATTATTTTCTGCGTATAGGGTTTGCCCATTGACAGCGTTTAGGGCTTCTAGGACAGTGTATTATTGCCTCCAATTATGACTGTGCTTAGGGCTGTGTGTATGATTCCTATTGACTACGTATAAGAGGAGTCCATGACTGTGTATGGATATGACCAGCATATCACTGTCTATATGACCAGCGTATATAGTGTCTTCATAACCAGCGTATGAAGTCTTCTCCTCTCACAGCATTTAGGGCTTCACGTGGCTGTAGTTTAGGGCTGCGTAAACCTTCACACCTTGGCAGCCACAGGTCTTTTATTAACTGCGGCCAAATCTGCGGCTTCTTCCATGCGTTATGACTGCGGCTTCTACCATGCGTTATAAGTGTCTTAATGACCAGCATATAAATTGCGTGGATGTCTTCGTTGCCTACTCAGCATATAGGGTTTCCATAACTGTGTGTATATTGTCTTCATGATAGCGTATACACTGCGTGGATGTCTTTATTTATTAACTGCATAAGGTCTCCCTCATGTGCATATATTGTTGGGCATTTCAGCGTATATATATATAAATATATATATTCGTTACCAACGTATATATATATATTCCATTGCCTGCGTATAAGGTCTTTTATGTCTGCATATAGATTAGGGCATCATCTTGCAGCTAGGGCTCCTTCTAGGCCAACGTATTCTTTTGGTCCTCTCTCTTTCTCCAAAAACCCAAGACATGGAGAGGAGATCACCTCCAGAATACATGTCCAGAATGACTTCAAGTCCTCACCAATTTATACTAAAACATGGACGATGAATAGACATGTCTATTAGGCTTCTGAGCCTACTCAAGTCGCTAGCCGACTTAACAATTTATCCATAACATAAATAAATTCGTAACTTCATAAATATTTATCGGAATCAAATAATCTTTAGATCAATCCTACACCTCTCAATGAGAGGGATCCAATAAAAATATCAACTGCCATAAATAATATGACCCACATGGAGTTTGGCCCTAGTTCCCAATTTTAACATTTTAGCATTGCATGCAAAAGCTTTAATGCTTCCAACATCTGGCCTTTCTTAGATAAGCCCTCAATTAAAGTCTTGCTTGTATCAAAGATCATGCACCTCTCTGTTTTTCACTACATCATCAAGGACTGTAGTTGCTTCATGCAACATGCCCTCTACATGCAACATACTCTCTTTATAGAGGGCATTCAACACGTGTATAGATAGCAATATCAGTGCATTTCCCACTTTGTACATTCCATCCAGTTATTTTTAACAACAATCATTGTACCAACTATAGAAGATTTCTGAGAAACATTCAATCTGTGGAACTCAAAATGCTTGCTTCTCAATTTGTCTATATCATTTTCATTTTCCTCAACAAAGGCTTCATTAGAATCTTCTCTATTGTAGTATACTACCCTGGCAAGCACAACCAAATTTGTTTTTTATCATCTAAGTCAATAAGCAAAGCTCTCCGTATTCACAAATTTGTAGCCAAATGACAAACCTAAATGCCAAAACATTTATTCTTTGTGTTTCTATTTTGTGGAAAAATGGATGCACGTCTAGAACATATGCTTTCATCTCCAACGTATTGTTATTCTCATTCTTACCATTTGTATCTTCACATTGACACTTCGTTCTACTTACTACAGCTAGCATGTAGTCGTGAAGGCCTTCCACATACTAAGGTATTGTTGATGAAAGTATAAGAATATCCTTTGGTTGAGCATTAAGATTTGATTCCCTTCCTCTCTCCTATATCATATTCTCTATCAAATCAACATTCTGTATACCAACACTGCACCTTTTAATGGTTGTATATTTTGATTTTCTGGAAAGTATACAACTGCATATGGAGCTTAAGAGATGGATTTAAGAGTATTGTGGAGTTCAACCCTCGTTTCTTCTATGGGAGGTGTGTTACACAGTATTTTGTCACACCTCCTGCACTTCCCTGTGTCATACCCCGGAGTGCCAAAACCTTGACAACTATGCAATGTACCCATCCTAATATGCAATCCAGATCCTCCTTGAAGAACTAATGAAAAGTTGCCTTGAGCCTTTCCTGAGAAAAATAAGCTCAAAACCCTCATTTCTATGTCAGTGCGACTGTGACACTACCCTCTCATGTTGATGGCAAGTTGCACCATATGAGCCTCGTGTTACCAGCGCAGATTTTGCTTGGATACTCGCGTTGAACCCTAAAAGGCAAGTTTTCCCAAAGTGTAGGAGAAACTTCGTGATCTAGAAGCTTCCAGAACGACGAGCTGGATGATGTTCACTGTGGATGTGATCGAATTCTCCCAATATTACCCTTTGATCTTATTCCTATGAGCTTCCTCCTTAAGATGAGGACCTTCCCCTATCTTTGGTGAGATCCTAACTCCCTCTCCCTACCCATAAATTCATCCCCCTCCATTCCCAAATGGTTGGTCTCTGATTATTTGCACCCTTATGCTGAGGTAGTGCCTACATGCTATTCACTTTGGCTTGGAGAATGAGTGCTTGGAGAGCTTGAACTTGGACTTGGACATTCACTCAACGAAGGCTACTAACATCAAGGCATGGGTTGTATGCTTCCTCTTTTGTTTATTAATATATACAACTGTTGGTTCACTTTCCATAAATGCTTGTGTCAATACTTCATTTATCTTAATGCTCATTGATCTATTGAGTGGATTACATTTGATTATGCTTGTTGCACTTTTATGCTTTGTCGTGTCTTTGGCCTCTCGTGAAGGTATTCAAGCGCTATGAGCAACAAGGACTGAGCCTGAGGAGCACATGATCAAGATCTTCAACAAAGGAGTGCATTATAGCATTTGAGTGAGGTAGGTCTCCTTCCTCTTCTCTTATTTCGATTGTAATCTAGGCAAATGTCTTGTAGATCGTCTCGTTTTCGCTAGACCTACTCATGTGGGCTAAATAGATCGTCTCTGTCCGCAAAGAAGATTTACCTACTCAACAAAATGGCGACTCTGTTGGAGAAGCTATAACTTTTCC